>JAMPIV010009013.1:107500-510000 GCA_024509875.1 Oreohelix idahoensis
ATTATCATATATTTATCTAAAATCTACTATAATTATGATGATTATTGCAAATGTAATATTACTTTTATAATGATAAATGACTTAATAATGCTTAAAGTAAATGTGAGGATGAAAGGATATTAGTATACATGATGAGAGAGAGAGGAAGGGCAGAATGTCAGACGGGCCTGCGTGCCCAATTCTCAACCCTTTGAAAATAAAGTTCGTTCGTTCGTTCGTTCGTTCTATCTTTTTATCTATATATCTATTTATCTATCTATCTACCTACCTATTTATCTATCTATTTTTCTATGTATCTATCTACCTACCTATCTATCTATCTATCTATCTATCTATTTATCTATTTATTTATTCTATTATTATTCTTATCTATTCTATTTTAAATGTTAAAAAATACTATATTATCTATCTATTTAAATGTAGCAATATTATCTATTTATAATATCTATCTTATCTATCTTATAGTAAATGTAGGATGAAAGGATCTATCTATATCTATCTATCTAGGAATGGCAAATGTCAACGGGCCTCGTATCCAATCTATCTATCTATCTATCTATCTATCTATCTATCTATCTATCTATCTATCTATCCATCTATCTAACTATCTATCTATCTATCTATATATCTATCTATCTATCTATCTATCTATCTATCTAAGATAATTAGTAGATCTGTTATCCTATTTATTATCTATATCATCTATATAAAATCTATCTATCTATCTATTATCTATAGCAATTATGCTATCTATCAACAGATATCCGATATTTAGTGAATCTATTTTTTATGTAAAGTCCTTTATCTATCATATGTTTGTACTGTATGAATACAAAATGTAAATAGTGTATATTGCCGGTCGCCTGCCCGTAAATCCAAACCTTACCCGAGTCATCAATCTTATAAAACTGCCTTCTGTTTGTCAATCTTGTAAAATACCTTTTACTTGTCTGCCCCTACTGTCTATCTATCTTTGTATTTATCTGTATTATTATTTTCTTTGTGTCTATCCGCATTTTTTATATGTTGATCTATTTGCTATTTGAATGAATGTGTACCTGTTTTTTTTCAGTCAAAGGGACATAATCCGAATTATCGAGCAACCTACAGTAAAATAAACATCGTATCTTTTATTAACAATAATAATATTCAAGAGCAGCTACAAGTCTATTTTTTTATCGCTCGTGAGATCACATCCTTATAGATTGATCTCGTAATACGCAGTTATTATGTCTCCCTTTATAGGCTTTTTTGTAAACATACAAGGCACGACTGTGTAAGACTTTTATCTCGAATGTTATACTTAGAATACGTTGTTACGCACGGATCATTATTATTTTTCGTTTGTATAAACATTTTTTGATATGTATGATCATTTTTTTGACTGAAGTGTGTATTATGTTTTCTATGGTCAAAGGGACATAATCCGAGTTATCGAAACTACAATTTTTTAGGAGTTGCCTTCTCTTGTATAGAGACACGTTCGGTCTATAATTTCTTGAACGAAGCGTGACCACATCTCCTTATTTGGTAGTATCAGTCAACTATGGTAGATGTCTGAAACCTTTCTTAACGCTTCTTTTCATGACCATAAAAGGCGCGACTGTGTAAGACTTTTATCTCGAATGTTCTTCGAATCGTCTTATTGTGAACGGCAACTCAGAGATTGTCGTTCTGCGCATGTCAAAAACCGGGAGTTCGTTCTGTGTGTTCCGCCCAGTTGGGGCAGTTTAGAAATGGTTTAAGAAGCGAGCAGACGCAACTGCGTCTTGTGATTCTCTGAGGGAAATACAGTGTCTTAGTGAGTTAGTTAGCTAACTAGACTATTTCCCAGTATTATGCAGCCTGCCTGGAGGCATATGTTCATGGTTGATTTTCCGAAATAAGGTAATTCCTCTTGTATCGAACTTTATGCTATCATCTAGAGGTTCGTCATTTTGTCGCCTATTTGCTCGCCTGTGTGATGCAAAATGGAGAGGTACTTTGACTAGGATTAAGTCACCGGTATCTGTATACCTGAACTAGTTAAATATATATGGGTCGCTCTAGACCAACAAGACTGTTGTCTGTGTTCCAGGATTCGTTATATCAGAGATCACGTCCAAGTCAGATGGTTAGACTTAGGAACATTATAAAGGTCGAGCTGACCTGTAGCCCATGTATGCTATTCACGTGCAGACAGTGAACGGACTTATTGTATACAACTGATCTGCTAGCATCAGAATGGGAGCATTTATTATTGTTTATGAACATTGAAGATCTGTAGCTGACACTGTTGCAGAAGTTATAGAAATTATTATTATTTATACAGCTTCACGAACTAGCACTCGATGATTGATGAATTTCTGAATCTATTGAACTGTGATGTCTTATGACGCATATATACAACAGCTATCATTGCTGACTACAGAAATTGTTTTCAATGTGCCATATCATCTTGCTGAACTCGTTAACCATGTTGATGTCATAAGTATCATGACTGTTTTGTGGCGTGCAATAAATGAAAGAAACTTATACAACGAAGTTACCCTTTCTATGACTCTACACGTCATGTTGCCTGTGTGATAACCCTGTGAACTGTTCCACTACCACATACACAGCAACATCCTAAATCAGAGAAGACACCTACATCTTACACTTTAACACCAGGTGTCGATAAGGGTGGCAAGTTACCACTTCAGCACAAATCCACCCTTATCATTTTTGGTGGCCAGAGCTGGTTCTATCATCTGATATTTTGGCGCACCATATCATTTTTGGTGGCCATAGGTTGGTTCACTCTGATTCCAGCTATCAAGGGGGTCAGCAAACCCAGACATCATCATCATACTAGATACAACTACAGCATCAACTACCACCTTACAAGAAATTTTATTGAAAGTATCCGGATTTTCTGACAGTTGCTGATTTTGAAACTACCCGGCGCTGCTCGGCAATATTGAAGTTTATGTAAAATTAGAAGGACAAGTACCGAGCGAATGGATTTCCTGATCTGGTGAAAAGAAGGACAAGTGCCGTAACAACTGTTCCGGTCTCAGGGGTACTGTTGCGGGTTCAGAAGGTCAAGTGCCGGTTAAATCAATTTAGAAGATTCAGAAGGTCAAGTGCCGTAACAACTGTTGCAGTATTAGAAGCTCTTTTCCTTCGTCATGGCTGTTTATGGGAGCAGAAGTTAATCAACGTTGGATCATTATCCTCAGAATGCTGATTACATCCTGTTCTGCACCGTGCTGACGCTGGATTTATAGAAGTTAAGTGGCCTGTTTTGTTTGTGAACTGTGCCCTTATGTTCTAACTGAGCCTTCTGTACTTTCACACTTTCTCCTATTGTTTTCATGATACATGTTTATATGTTATATGTTATTTGTTATTTGTATATTTATATGTTTATATTTCAGCGGGTTTTCTCGGTTGGGCGGAGTCTTACAGTAGAAGATACCACGTCACAGAGGTTCTACTGTTAGCGTTTTCGTTAGGGACTGTGCGAATTTCCTACAGTGAAATTTGCTAGCGACAATCGTTGCTATATCTGTTTAGTTGTGACGAGTTGTGCTTTATTTTTGTTTCTTGTATATATATATATTTTTTTTCTTTTTTCTTTTCTCTCTTTCTTTGTGTTTTTTAGTTTCGATTTCGATTGTTTGTATTTGTAGGTCTCCCCTTTGCTATTATTCAGTTCTTTACGTATATTTTTGTGTATACACTGTAGCGTCATTTGTTAGTCATATCTTCGCATATTTCTTTTTAGTTTTTGCTGTTTGTGTATTTGACTTATGCGAATGTTTTCGTATTGTTTGATCTTTGTTGATTGTTTACATTGACTCTGATCTTTGTTATTGTTTACATTGACTCTGATCTTTGTTATTGTTTACATTGACTCTGATCTTTGTTGTTGTTTACATTGACTTTGATCTTTGTTATTGTTTACATTGTTGATGACCTTTGTTATTGTTTACATTGTCTTGTTATTGTTTACATAGTTCTTGCATAGTTAGCTTTCACTATTGTTGATATATGCTCATGCACTATTGGTCTATAGTGCACTTATCATAACAAACTTTTTTTTTTTTGCTTATGCACTATTGTAGTGCAGTTATGATAAATAACTGATGATTATGCACTGATTTGGGTAGTGCACTGTTAATTAAGAGGTGACTTGTGATATTATTATACATTTGATAATACAAGTTGGTGTCAACTCCTGTTTTCCCACAGAGATTGGGTTCAACATAGAGATTATACAAGCACTTTATTAAGTCTTGTTGCTATTTAACATTGAAATAAGATAATTAATTATTTCAGGTTCTGTACTCACATTTTGGACATCATGTCTACATTTGAGTACTTTATTGAGCAGGGTAAAGCCCTTGGGAAGACAGGTGATAAATTAGAAGAATTTGCGACTGTTCAATATGCCAAGGCATTGAAGTCGGAAGAAAAGAAAATGAAAGAACAAACTGAACAAAAGAGAATAGAGGCTGAAATAGAACAAAAGAAACTGCAGATGCAGGTGGAGGAAAAAAGATTTCAAATGGAAATGGAAAAACAAAAAAGAGAAGCAGAATCTCAGGAGAAGAGGCTTCAGGCTGAAGCTGAAAATAAGAGACTTGAAAAAGAAGCTGACAGGCTGAAGCTGAAAATAAGAGACTTGAAAAAGAAGCTGAAAATAAGAGACTTGAAATAGAGGCTGAAGGAAAAAAGTTACAGGCCCAGGCTGAAGAAAGAAAGTTACAGGCTGAGGCTGAAGAAAGAAGGTTACAAAGAGAGGCTGATGAGAGAAAAGCAAAAATGGAACATGATGAAAAAGTCTTAGCTTTAGAGTTAGAGAAGTTAAAGTTATTGAACACTGGTAATGCTAATGATGCAAATAAGGTGTCAAATAAGACTAATGCTAAGGATTTCAAGCTTAATCTACCAGCATTTAATCCCTCAATCGATGATATAACATTTTATCTAGATAGATTTGAAAGTGCATGTAATGTGCAAAATATAGATAAAACATTATATGTGTATCATCTGTCCAAGATACTTAGAGGTGATGCTTTGACTTTGTTGAGTATGGTAGATGTGCCTGACAAAAACAACTATGAGGTTGTCAGGGCGGCATTGTTAAAGAAGTACCAACTTAACGAGGACGGATATCGTCTTAAATTTAAAACCATGTTACCAGAAACTGGAGTTGAATTCTCTGAATTCATCTCAGGCATCCGTCTTACTTTTTTACGATGGGTTGAGTTGTCTAAGACAGAAAATACATTTGAAGCTCTTATGGATTTACTACTTAGAGATAAGGTTATGTCTTCTGTTAATGAAGCTTTTCTATCTTTTCTTCATGAGCGTAAGCCTAAAAACATAAAAGAAATGGAAGAATACTGTAGCCAGTATGTTACTGCGCATCCGCACATAACCATTAGTAACTCTAAGGTGAAAGAAGGTCTGCCAGTTGCTTCGGCAGCACCTTATGGCCCAAATTTTATGCGTAAATTTCAGGGTAGCCAGAAAAAATTTCAATAAAAAGAGTAATCGTAATTATGCCCAGAACCATAGTGATCAATTCCAGGGTGATTCTTCTTCCCAGAACTGGAGACAACCTAATACTACACGTTATTCTACTCCGGTTAACTTTAGAAATTTTCACAAAGGTAATCGGTGTCAGAGGAAAATATTTTATGCAGAGACCTCAATACCAAGATAATAGAGGTTCTCAACAACATAGAGATAGTAATGACAGTTATGGAAACTGGAACTCAAACCAGGATAAAAATTACAGTAGGGACTTTAATGATAATTGCAGAGGCAATAATGGTCGCGGTAGATCGCAACATAAGAGAAAAAGATATCAACAGACAAACTCTGTTCAACAAGAATCTCAGGGAGCAGATAAACAGGTTAATAATGATAAAGACCATAATGCTATCGGATGCTCATCTTTTGATTTTGGTAGGGCAAATAAATGTATCCAATGCAGTACTTTATTTGATCCGAAAACCGTTAGTACTTTAAGCTGTGGTCATCCTTTGCCCGCTCTTCCTGCTAATGTTGCTCATGATGGGAGAGGTTCTCTTATATTACATAAGGGGCTAGTAAATAGTAATCCAGTCTCAGTGTTTGTTTGATTCTGGATGTACTACTGTCGGCGTTAGGCAATCTCTTGTAGATCCATCCTGTGCTACAGGAAAAGTCATCAAATGTGTCACATTTGGTGGCACGTTAGAAAAGTATCCTACTGCTATAATACACATTGCTACTCCTTTCTTCACGGGAGAGGTCCACGCGTGTCTACTTCCAAACCCTATTGCGGACCTTATTATTGGTCGTATTCACGGAGTTAGGGAATGTACCCCACAGCAGATTGCTGTTTGGGAAGAGCAAAACATTGAAGCTACCAATGCGGTGGTCACAAGAGCACATGCTCTGGATCCACCTCAAACTTCATTAACTAATAATGATGAAGTAAATGACCAAGATAGTCACTTGACTATTACACGTGACTCATTTATCAAATTGCAAGAAGAAGATCCTTCTTTACAAAAATTCTTCATTCTAGCAAAAAAAGGTGATCCTAATCAGAACACTAATAGGAAATCTTGGATTTCTATGAAGAACGGCGTACTTGTACGTATGGTACAAGACTCGACTACGTCCACTCATTCACAAATTCTTGTGCCTAAGAGCATGAGATTGCAAATATTGCAACATGCTCATGACTCGCAATGTGCTGGACATATGGGTTTTTCCCGTACAAAGTCGAGGGTTCTTGCGGCTTTCTTTTGGCCATTTGTGAGCAAGGACATACGAATGTACTGTCGCTCTTGCAAAGTATGTCAGGAGGTCAAATCTAAAGGACCACGACATGCTGCGCCTATCCAGGCTGCTGACATTCCTATTCGCCCTTTTCAAAAAATGGCAATAGATATTATCGGTCCTTTTAGAATTAAGTCGGCTAGAGGACATCAATTTATCCTTACATGTGTCGATATGTGCACACGTTGGCCAGAGGCAATACCTCTCAAGAGCATCTCAACTGCTGATATCGCAGACGCTCTTTGGCTGATATTTTTCTCGCTTGGGTTTTCCGGAGAAATATTGTCAGACCATGGCACTCAACTTATATCAGACACTATGTCACAGGTAATGTCTATGCTACACATTAAAAGGTCTCTCAGCAGTATCTATCACCCAATGTCTAATGGGTTGGTCGAACGTTTAAATAGGACTCTGAAAACTTTACTTGGTAAAATAACTGAGGATCATCCTCAGGATTGGGACAGGGTCTTACCCGCGGCTCTCTTTGCGTATAGAGAGGTCCCCAATGAACATACGGGGTTTTCCCCTTTTGAACTTGTCTTTGGCGCGCAACCGCGCGGCCCTATGTCTTTACTTCACGATCTAATCACTGCCGATAATATTAGCGATGAGACTCAATCTTCTTATGAGTACGTCATTGCTCTTAGGCAAAAGATCATCGAGGCATGCAAACTAGCAACTTCGTCTTCAGAATTTGCTAAAGAAAAGGCAAGGCAGTTTGCAAATAAGAATAGATGTCTACGACAACTTTGTCCAGGTGACAAAGCTCTCGTTCTACTTCCTTCAAGGGAGAACAGACTTCTAATTGCATGGAAAGGTCCATATGCAATAGTCTCCAAAATTTCTGATGTCGACTATGTTGTCGATATTGATGGAAAGCATAAAACTTTCCACATAAATATGCTCACAGAATTTTATGAAAGACCTGACTATTTGCAGCCTATTTTCCAGGCTACGGACAATTCACAAGCAACTCGTGGTCAGTACTCATCTCTGTCAGTTATACAGGATGAGGAAACTACTTTTTCTGATGTCAATCTTCCTCTTTCTATGGTCCCACTTTATTCTACGGAATCTTGGAAAAACGTGACCGTTTCTCCAAATCTTTCCGCTGAGGAACATCGACAAGTTTCTTCGATGTTGCAAACATTTCAGGATGTTCTTACAGACATCCCGGGACACACACATGTCATAGAACATGACATTGTGCTAACTGATTACAATCCTATCAGAGTCAGACCATATCCAATACCTATTCATTTCCAGTCTCAAGTCGAAAAAGAGTTGGATGAAATGATACGTTTGGAAATCATTGAACCATCCACTTCAGCATACTCTTCGTCTATGGTTATTGTTCGAAAGAAGGATAATAACATTCGCATTTGCGTAGATTATCGCAAATTGAACCAAGTTACGAAGTTCGATGCTGAACCTATGCCTTCATTAGAAGAGCTACTCAATAAACTTTCTAATTCTAGATTCTTTACCAAACTAGATTTGTCTAAAGGTTATTGGCAAGTCCCGCTAACTGAACGTGCCAAACCTTTTACAGCTTTTTCTACACCTAGGGGTTTATTCCAATGGAATTTCATGCCTTTTGGTCTTATGAACGCCCCTGCTACATTCGTACGCATGATGCGGCGAATTCTCGCATATCGTACAGATGTCATAGCATACCTAGATGATATCTGTCTATTCAGTGATTCTTGGGAAGATCATTATTTGGGTTTATACGAATTACTGTCTACTCTTCGCGAGTATAACTTGACTGCAAAACCCTCTAAAGCCTTTATAGGATTTAGCGAGATTTCTTTCCTAGGTCATCGGGTTGGTCATGGTCTTTTAAAGACAGAGGACCACAATGTTTCAAAAATACTTAACATTTCGGTCCCTAAGACGAAGAAACAAGTAAGGAGTCTATTAGGTTTGATTCAATTCTACGGACGATTCATTCCGAATCTGTCCTCCATTATGGCACCGCTTTCTACTTTATTGAAGAAAGGGTCGCCTAATCTGATCCGCTGGTCTAAAGAATGTCAATCCTCATTGGACCAGGTTAAAGCCCTATTTTCATCTCCACCTATTCTTAAGTTACCTACTATTGAGAAGACTTTTGTTCTTCGAAGTGACGCCTCGTCAACAGGGATTGGGGCAGCACTAATGCAGGAGTATTCTGATACTTTGCATCCGGTGATGTATATCTCTAGGAAATTAAACGCTGCAGAAAAGAATTACTCGGTTTTAGACCGTGAGTTATTGGCTATGGTATGGTCTATTCTGAAGTTACAAAGATTTCTCCTAGGCGCACATTTCATTGTGGAAACCGACCAGAAAGCGCTTACTGCTATTCAGAGCAAAAACTTGAAGAGCTCGAGGTCCACTCGTTATGCCATAGCTCTTCAACCATTTCATTTCTCGGTTCGAGCTATCCGTGGTTCGGATAATGTAATGGCAGACATTCTGTCCAGATGTCCACACGATTCCACATGATTCTTCTGTCATATATATATATATTTCCTGATATACAGTCCAATGTTATAATGACATGTTAGTAGATTTTGTCTCACTTTTTTTTTTTTTTGAGGGAAATTTATAACATTGTACCATGTAATTATCTAAGAAGGCTTAGTTAGTGATATACGGGCCAAAAGATCACTCGGCCACATTTAAATAAATTATTTTCAGGATTGTATTAAGAAATTTACCAGTTGTCTTTAAGATTTGTGTTATTGATATTTTCGCAGCACATCATTGAAGTCTGCGAGTTTATGTCCATTGTGGAACTTTGAGGATATCAAGTCCTGTCCTACATTGGGAGCGGATGATGTCCACATCTTCTTCTATTGAATGTTTTATGTCACCGAAGAGCAACACATGTATTACTTATTAATTACTGTTACTTTATATAATGTAATAATATAGTGCGGTATATTAGTAAATTACACCGCTATTTGCAACACATTGTATGATAACACATAATATATTTAATTTCATATATTGGTATGAGTATAATTTGATTGTCATTATGTTGTTGCCATCATTGTGGCGTGTGTTGGTGGCACCTTCCTGGAATATATCAGCGTATACTTAGATAAATTTTTTCTCTAAGGATCTGAGATATGATCTCAGTGTCGCTCCATGCGTTGAGCTAATTTGTTAGGTATATATCCACGCATCATACGTGCGTTAGGAGCCTAGATTTTTTCCGGCTCCAGGATTTAAAAAAAAAAAAAAATGTTTCATTTTTTTTTTTCCAGGGAGGGTGCGGTAATGTTACGCACGGATCATTATTATTTTTCGTTTGTATAAACATTTTTTGATATGTATGATCATTTTTTGACTGAAGTGTGTATTATGTTTTTCTATGGTCAAAGGGACATAATCCGAGTTATCGAAACTACAATTTTTTAGGAGTTGCCTTCTCTTGTATAGAGACACGTTCGGTCTATAATTTCTTGAACGAAGCGTGACCACATCTCCTTATTTGGTAGTATCAGTCAACTATGGTAGATGTCTGAAACCTTTCTTAACGCTTCTTTTCATGACCATAAAAGGCGCGACTGTGTAAGACTTTTATCTCGAATGTTCTTCGAATCGTCTTATTGTGAACGGCAACTCAGAGATTGTCGTTCTGCGCATGTCAAAAACCGGGAGTTCGTTCTGTGTGTTCCGCCCAGTTGGGGAGTTTAGAAATGGTTTAAGAAGCGAGCAGACGCAACTGCGTCTTGTGATTCTCTGAGGGAAATACAGTGTCTTAGTGAGTTAGTTAGCTAACTAGACTATTTCCCAGTATTATGCAGCCTGCCTGGAGGCATATGTTCATGGTTGATTTTCCGAAATAAGGTAATTCCTCTTGTATCGAACTTTATGCTATCATCTAGAGGTTCGTCATTTTGTCGCCTATTTGCTCGCCTGTGTGATGCAAAATGGAGAGGTACTTTGACTAGGATTAAGTCACCGGTATCTGTATACCTGAACTAGTTAAATATATATGGGTCGCTCTAGACCAACAAGACTGTTGTCTGTGTTCCAGGATTCGTTATATCAGAGATCACGTCCAAGTCAGATGGTTAGACTTAGGAACATTATAAAGGTCGAGCTGACCTGTAGCCCATGTATGCTATTCACGTGCAGACAGTGAACGGACTTATTGTATACAACTGATCTGCTAGCATCAGAATGGGAGCATTTATTATTGTTTATGAACATTGAAGATCTGTAGCTGACACTGTTGCAGAAGTTATAGAAATTATTATTATTTATACAGCTTCACGAACTAGCACTCGATGATTGATGAATTTCTGAATCTATTGAACTGTGATGTCTTATGACGCATATATACAACAGCTATCATTGCTGACTACAGAAATTGTTTTCAATGTGCCATATCATCTTGCTGAACTCGTTAACCATGTTGATGTCATAAGTATCATGACTGTTTTGTGGCGTGCAATAAATGAAAGAAACTTATACAACGAAGTTACCCTTTCTATGACTCTACACGTCATGTTGCCTGTGTGATAACCCTGTGAACTGTTCCACTACCACATACACAGCAACATCCTAAATCAGAGAAGACACCTACATCTTACACTTTAACACCAGGTGTCGATAAGGGTGGCAAGTTACCACTTCAGCACAAATGCACCCTTATCACACACACCACTGCCCTCGGCGAACTCTCGTTTTGTTTACAGACAGGTCTATAACGGCCACGTTTCAAACCTCCCACCTCTCAATTTCCCCCTACCCGCCGGCAGTTCCAGCGTATTCATAATGAAGTGGTAACATGAAATACTTTGCTCTCATGGACGGACTTCAAGCTATAATATATTTATTAAGGGCATGTACACAAAATGGTTACCAGTGGCAACGGCTGGGGACGCATGGGAAAGCCACGTGGGTCGTTAACTGTTTTTTTTTTTTTTATTAATGAGCGCGAATTGAATCGATTTTCTGTGCTTGTTCGGTGGTCGTGTTGTTGTTGTTATGTTCTAATGCAGGCGAGTGGGCGTGTCGTTATATAAGCTTTTGATGTTACTAATATGGTTTGTTTATGTCTATAAATCATTGTATGTAGTTGCAGGGGTTACCCTGTCCTTTAGACACGTAGCTTAGCTAGTTAGCGTAGTAGTAGCCCCTTCAGTCATTACTGACTATGGGAATGTGCCCCTTACATGATAGCCCTTTTCTTTTATTCTTTGTTCCCAGTGATCCTTCCGACGTGTTCTCTTCTCTGCTTGTTGTGAGAGCTTCTTTTCGCCGAATCTGAGGTGGCATTTGAATCCAGATGCTGCGGTACAGAAAACACCAAAAATTTTCTAAGTCCACAATACGCTGAGTTTTTTGGTGTACTAGTGAAAGGGCTGTGACTCAGGAGCAACAGGCGGCGTATATTATAAGGGGTGTCAGGCACAGAATTTCAGTGGCTTGCGTGCAATGGCTAGACTCGTCGGCTTCGCGCTGGTGTCTCATTGTGTATCCTTAGTTGTGATGTGCGACGGAACAAACGGAATAATTTGTCTTCTCTTTGTTACTTTTACAATTGCCTCCACGGCTGGCGGAGTTGTGGATTTTAAAGTTGCTACCATAAGTGAAATGGGTTCATATTCGATACAAGACAACAGGAGGCTGAGACGCTTGGGAGTCATGACCCAAGTGGGCCCGCCCCCCTTAGAGTGTAAAAGAGTAATTGGACCGAAACACTTGTCGGACGGGGGGACTACTTCTGATGATCAGATTGCTTCCTGTTGTATCGCTCTGTAAAGAGTTTCCTATCATAGTTGCATGGTCAAACCAGTGACGATCAGGAAAAGAGCGATTGACTTCTGGAAAGACAGATGACACTGGGAAATACTAGAAACCAGCTACCTTTACTTTCCCGAATTCAGAGTCAAGTACCCATTTACAGCTGACCGAAACATTTTTATGACGGGCGGACTACTTGAGATGATCAGATTGTCCCCTGTTTCAACGTCCTGTGTAGCTTCCTATCACAATAAACAAAAACAACAAAAAACAAAAAAAACTATTAAGCGCTAACAGACTTCTGCCTGAAATGTCCGCCTCCAGCTGCTCCTGGTCTACCCTTTTAGTCTGCACTCATATGTACTCAAGTCCACTGATTACCTAGGTCTCTACTTCTTTACATAAATAGACCGCAACCGATCCATTTCAATTTTTTCCGTTTGTTTTTGGAAATGCTGGTCTCGTTTTGTTGTATATTCTTTTTTGTTTGAGTTTCTAACCTTGCCTTCGCATATTACTGTGTGTGTTATTGCGGAATTGTGAAATAAGTAGGGTACATGTATAACTTGTCTCGTGATTCTGCCGGAAGTCTCCAGGGAGATAAAAACAGAATAGGACTATTCCTCCCCATGCGTGTCGTAATAGGCAACTAATACTAGGTTGTGCACATGGCTAGCAACCTCATAATATAAAATATATTACCATATAAACCATCAATGCAAGAACATGAATGGGACCAGATTCCACTGTAGCCCGATGCGCCTTAAGGATGCGATAAGGAAGAATGATGATGATAATGATGATGTAATGTAACGTAATGAACATACAAATATATATATATATATATATATATATATATATATATATATATATATATATATATATATATATATATATATATATATATATATATATATATATATATATATATATAAGTCCTCTCAGTACAGCACAAGCACAAAATTAGAATTATATCAGAGCTGTGTGCTTTCTGTGCTTCTCTATGGCGCGGAGAGCTGGAGAGTTACAGAGAAGGAAATGTCGAAATTGTCCTCTTTTCACACAACATGCCTAAGAAAAATTCTCCGAATCTTTTGGCCGAATACCATCACTAACCAAGATCTGCTTACTCGGAGCAAGCAAGAAGACATGCACACCATCATAGCTGGCAGGCGCTGGAGCTGGGTTGGCCATGTCCTCAGAAGAGACCCCGATGCCATCACAAGAACAGCTATGTTATGGACCCCTGAAGGAAAACGAAAGAGAGGCCGACCAAAAACAACTTGCGGAGGACTGTGGAGGCTGAGATGCAAAGAATGAACCAGAGTTGGGGCACTGTACGAAGGATGGCCGCCGACCGAGCAAAGTGGAATCAATTTGTTGTTGCCCTACAAGACGCCACCAGGCGTAATGGCCACTGACTGCTTTGACGGTCGGCGGCTGTCGTGAAATATTCTAATCCACATATATAAATTAAAAGGTAAATGTAAAGCCTAACAAATAAATTTAATAAAAGGAAGAAGAATGGTAAAGAACAGTGCTGTCACAATGGCAGTACTCGAGATCCCCTTTGTTTTATGCTTCGTCTGCAAATTGTAACGTTTCCACGTTAAATATAAGCCACTGCATAAATACAAGCGTTTCCAAAACACATTAAAACGGGTATTGCATTTCTAAGAAAAACATTGAGAGGCACACTGCGTAATGACCTAAATTAAGCCTAACATTAATTATACTACGTTACCAAAACGAACGAACAGATGGACTCAAATAGAAAGAGAGAGGGGCGAATAAAATCAGGAACGCATGCAACACTAAACACGTGTCTCGCTATTAATGCCACCCCAACACGCGTCGCGCGATACACAATTACTACTATCACGCGTGTAAGGCCACATGCACTAACTTTTTTTCAGACGGACAGTGATAAAAACACTAACCTTCCCAGAGTTAGGTTTTAAAATCCTGAAAAACGCTTATTAGAAAAGATAACATTAGATGGGTTTACGTTTGAAAACATTACAGTACCCAGACAGCACATCTTCGAAACAGGAGGTAGAAGAAATTGCATATTTTGAACGCAGCCACTTAGCTCTTTTAAATTTGTATATTTGGGTTCCTTAGGGCTTGCTGACAAAGAATATGTAAAACGTTACGCAAATAGTCTAGGAATTACCAAATTATAACCAAAATAAAATAGTGGGGATGCCTGACAGCATGAAATCATTTCTGCTCATAAAATTTTTTTATAACGTGTTTGAAAAAAACCTTACGTACGGAAATAGCCTACCATGTTAACTCCAAATTGATTGGAGCGCAACAAATATAAGACTAAACACGATTGGTCGGACTATAAATACTATCTTTCGTTGTCAGGGGAAACGGGAGTAGGAGCATTTTTTCAAAAGATGTGTGGACAGGGTTTCATTGGTTAGAGCTGCGAATATACACAATTCAGAGCGTTAGTTCGAGACCACTAGTTCAAATAAGCTTGATGAAGCAACAGTGCGTTGAAGCCAGCTCATATTTTTGCTAAATAAAAGCCTGGAACATAAGCAGATGGGAATTTGTGCCAGTATTTGTGCCAGAATTCATTGCTAGTCAACGTATCTGTGTTTATTTCCATGAATTGTGGTAGGCTGAAATATTTGATCTCTTTTTAATGAAAATTGAATGTAAATTGTTAATTTATGCCTGTATATATATGTGTAGTTCAGTAGCAAACATGATGTAAAGCCTATAATGCTCCAGCCTGAACAGAAGGTGCCGGAGGAAAGTAAAACGGCATGGAATGGCCAAACAGTACACTGACACCTAGATTATTGATTAGACAGAAATAATGCTGGAATTGCAGAGGCGTAGTAACCATTAGGGAGGGAAATACTGGTATAAAGTATTTCAGATGAAGCTGACAGTTGGCCTAACGCTCTGAACTCAATGTTTGTGATGTATTGTGCTCAGTGTAGAACTAGAGTATCAATTAGTTATGAAGTAGAAGGTACATCCTTCTTGTTTACAGGGACCGTGGTCTTATGGTATTGAGCAGCACCTGGTCAGAGCTTTGCTGAATCCAGAGTCGGACAGCATACTCCTTGGTCCATTTAGCTATCAGTGAGGTGTCTCCAGAGCCCAGGGGAGAAATCGAGCAGAGGAGTCTTTTCCTGCCGCCATCACGCAAGATAAGCTGATGTGGCCAGCTGAGCTCAACATTATGTACCCCCATCTTAAAATGACAGTGTAAAATACAATTAAGAGGGGAATTTAATTGTTTAAATATCAGGAACTGAGAACATCTCCAATACTAGTTCCAATAAAGACAAACTATTGAAGTCATGATGACAAATACCAACAGAGCTTGAACAAAACAAAACCAGTATTACCTCATATTACTACTACACAACTAACACACATAGGATACTATTAAAAATAGATGTCACTACAAGATTCATATTAATAAATTCTGTACATATAACTTGTAATTAAAATTGATTGTGATTCCTGGTTCCTTTGTATTTGAATCAGGACACATATACATTCATGACAGCAATGAATACATACTGTTATTTGAAAAGTTATCAGTGACTCCTTTAAGATATCCTTGTAGAGTGTTTTATGTATGTGAGTGTCACAGTGTTGTCAAGTGTAGTGGAATAAATTAAATTGTTTATCTGTCTGTTGTTGTTTTGACTTACACTTCATCATACACATACCCTAGACATATAACGTAGTCATCACACTATTCCAGAATAATTCTGACTGAGGTATACATATGTGGCAGCAAGTAAGGTTATATATAATACACTACTCTTATTAGATATATATACCTTCACAGCTGATCTCAGTCAGTACACTAAGTCCCCTATAAATATTTATAACATCCCACTTCACCACAGCGGCTAAGGATCAAGGAAGAAGATATATAAGTATATAAACCAATAAAACGGTATTGAATCAGTTCTACAAATGAACGGTTCACTTGAAACAAGGGACGTTTCGGGTTTTACCCTTCGTCAGCTACAGTTATAAACAGGTGACAAGGACAAGAATTACATATAAGTACTACAAAAACATACGATGATGAGAAACATACACCAAATGAGCGATACAAGCAGATGGAAAAAGTAAACCACAGTGATGAGCGAAAAAATGAACATGGTTTAATGGAAGTTGTTTGACAAATAAATTGCGAGCGAGGGTTGTGGGTGAGAGGGAGGGGGAATTATGTGATCAACAACCCACGCAGATGCAATCGGAGGTTATAGAGCAGAGGTGGCCAACTAGGCGCTCTTTGGGAGCTGCAATATATATATATGTATATATAAAGATGGAGATACTTATTCATGAACTGCTCAATGAAGGTGGTTCCATGAAGAAAATTCCATTAATTTTGTCAAAATAATAGACATAAAACAAGGTGGCGTAACGCTCCAGCTTACCCAGCTGTAAATGGGTAACTGACTTTGCTCTTGGAATAGGGAAAGCAAAGGCAGTGAGAAAGTGAACTAGTCATCCCACCCTTCGAAGCTTGAACTAATATAGTGAAGTCTATAACACTTCACTCCCATATACAATATATGCTAATGGGACTACCTTCACCTTTTTATATGTCTGGAGTGCTGCGACGGATACGGCAAACAAATAGTGGTTGATCAAAGCGATCTGGTTCAAAACTCAGATATAACAATATGTGCCCGGCACTGCTCTAAACATTATAGAAAAGCATGTAGAAAACCCGATCTCGATGATTTTAAAAGCGCTTTAACAGTAGAAAATATATTTTACAGACTCGGGTTAACTCCGTGTATCCAGATAATGTTTTTGTATGGCACAATGTATAAAAAAAACAAACAATATTTTGAAAAACAAATCATCTATCCTATTGTCTGGATTCAGGGTGTTTATAAAATCAATGTGCCCATGATAGAAGCTCAGTGTAAACCGCATATCCCCTATGTTACTAAGTGCCTAAGGGAACATCATGCAACGAAAAGTGAAATTCCTCGACAAGTTTTCGGTAAAATGCAGAAACGGCTTGCATTGCACCGTTAGAGATAAATTTAACACCCACTAAAAAAAAGCACCCAGACCTTTTTAATGTTTTTCCCATGGTGTATAGACCATTGAAAATAAGTCATGATACGTTTGACTATAAAGGTCCAATGAAGTTGAAATTGAATAGAAAGGAATGGAGTGACCACAGGGAACGAGTACCGTCACCAGAACATGCAGTAGAAAGCGCACGTCATAATTATTTCCTGTCATGTTGTGGCGGGTTACTTACTCATGATTGCATGATTTATTAAGTTTTAGCACAATTAATTTGAAACACTCTTCTCACTGATGTTATGGACTTCAGTCCTACGAGCCACAACAAACCGTTTACCTTATCTTTTCACAGATGTTATGGACTTCAGTCCTACGAGTCATAACACACAGTTTCCGTTATCTTCTCACAGCTGTTATGAACTTCAGCCCTACGAGCCATAACACACCGTTAACCTTATCTTCTCACAGCGGTTATGAACTGCAGTCCTACGAGACTGTGGTAAGTTGGGATTATATAAATATTTATAGGGGACTTAGTGTACTGACTGAGATCAGCTGTGAAGGTATCTGTATCTAATATGTGTGGTGTGTTACAGATGACCTTACTTTGCTACCACATTTAGACCTCAGTCAGACTTATTCTGGAATATTGTGATGACTACGTTGAATGTCTAGGGTTATGATAATGATGAAGTGTAAGGTCACAACAACAACAGACAGATAAATACTTTATTTAAGATTCACAACACTTTACAACACTATGACAAGCACATACATATAACACTCTAGAAGACTAGCTTAAGTAAGTCAAGTGTTAAATTTTAAATTATGTATTAGTTGCTTTCAAGAATAGATATCCTGATCCAACTACAGAGTGAATCAGGAATCACAATCAAATGCAAACACAGTGTGTATGTACAAAAATTATACCAAGGATCTTTGTCCTGACATAGAATATTATTACAATATGTGTGTAGTGTGCTCTGGTATTAAGAGGTAACACTGGCTTTTGAAGCTATGTTGTTGTTTGTCATCACGACTTCATGTGTTTGTTAATGGTGGAAATAATCTTGAAGGGATCACAGTTCTTTTATTTGTAAAACACTAACTGTCCCTCTTGCTTTATTATTACAGTCAATTTTAAGGAGGGTTATACAAGGGTGAGCTGCTCTGGCTGACGAAGTCTTAACTTATGAGTCGGCGGCAGGAAAACTGTCTCCTCTGGTCGCTTGCTTCTCAGTTATCTTGAGATACCCCACTGGTCGATATCTTGAACAAGGAGTCTGCTGCCAGCCCTCTGGATCCAGCAAAACTCAGACCAGGTGCTGCTCTAATACTTTAGTACCACGGTCCCTGAAATAAGAAGGTTGTACCTCCTTCTTCAGAACTAATATATAATATCTATTTCCACACTGAAGTACAGGACATTACAAACACAGAGTTCAGCGCTGTATGCCAACTACTAGCTTCTCATGTGACAATATACCAGTATTCCTCTCCCTAATGGTTACAACGCCTCTGCAATTCCAGCTGTAATTCCTTCTATACAATAAGATAGGTGTCATGTTACTAAATGGCAATCCCATATATGCCTAGGCATTTATACTCCTCTCTGGCAAGCTTTTACATGGTGGAGAAATATCTAGGCTTTGCCTTCTGTTTGCTACTGAACCACACACATACAGACACAATTTGTCATTTCATATTCAATTTTCATATAATATATACATATATATGTAGGAAATGTGTCTAGCTTACCACAATTCAAGGAAATATACACAAGTACGTTGACTGGCGATGAATTCTGGCACAATTTTGATCTGCCTTATCCCAGGCTTTTATTTAGAAAAATATTAGCTTGTACTCAACGCACCTGCTTCTTACAAATTGGATTTTCAAAACTGGCCCTGAACTGACGCTTCTATTTGACTATATCAAACGCTCTAACAAATGAGACCATGTTTACAAGAGCCTTTGAAAACATACTACCCATCCTACCGTAGCCATTAACAACCAAATAGTATTTGCAGTCCGACTAATCAGTTTTCTCCTTACATATTTCTACAGCCAATCAAATCGTATCTAACTTGTTGGCCCCATTTCCCCTAAAGCAGTGTTGTTCAAACAGCCATTATGAGCAAATATGATCTTGTGCTGTCAGACAACCTCACTATAGTATTTTGGCTATAATTTATTAAGTACTAGACTATTTGCGTAACACATAACATATTCTTTGTCAGCAAGTCCTAAGGCACGCAAATATATAAGGTTAAAGGGGTTAAGTGGCTTCGTTCAAATATGTATTATTCTAGGATAGTCGTGTATTTGTTTTTTTATTCCTCAAACCGCCACCTGTTCTGCCTTTTCGACTGTTCTGTCAGTATAAAGTCAGGATTTCAGACGTAAAACAGTATTGTGTCATGTTTCCTAATAAGCATTAAACATGTTTTCAAAAACCTAACCTCGTTTCGATAGTGTTTTTTATCACTGTCTATTTGAAAAAATCAAGCCTGCATGCCTTTCGCGTTCACTTTTTAATCGCGAGACGACGTGGGATTGGCATTCCTCCGTGCATCTCTCTCTCTCTCTCTTCTAAGCCCGTCTGTCATTTAGGTTAACGTAGTGTATATAATGACATTAATGCTAGTATTTTATCTAGGTCATTAAGCAGTTTGCGTATCTCAAGGTTTTCTAAGAAACACAGTACCAGTTTTATTTTTAGACACGCGTGTAGTTTATGCAGACGAAGTAGAAAAAGGGGATCTCGGGTTCAGTCATTAAGGCGCTCTACAACGCAGGTGTACGCTATTGGGAAAGCACTGGTCTGTCACCATTCTTCTTTCTTTCTATTAAATTACTTCGTTAGGCTTTACATTTATTTTATCATTTATATATGTGGATTAGAATTTTTCACGACAGAGACATAACACACAATTTACCTTATCTTCTCACAGTTGTTATGAACTTCAGCAGTAAGACTCATAACACACAGTAAACACACAGTTTACCTTATCTTCTCACAGCGGTTATGAACTTCCGTCCTCCGACCCATAACACACAGTTTACCTTTTCTTCTCACAACAGTTATGAATTTCAGTCCTACGAGCCATAACACACAGCGTTTACCTTATCTTCTCACAGCTGTAATGAACGTCAGTACTACGAGCCATAACACACAGTTTACCTTGTGTTCTGCTGTTTCCATTTTCAGCAATTTACAGTCAGTGCTCCACAACCAGTGTGTCGCGGCACATTTGTGTGCCACCGATTGCTGCCTGGTGTGCCGTGACACCAGGCAGATACACCATTTAACTGTATACAAAATTAAACGTTATGGTAAAATATTACGAAAAAATCTCACACGTATAAATTTTACAAATAATAAGTTGAGTTTCATCATCCACCAATTCATCACAAAAAATTACGGAGCTTTGTCCTATGATTACATTTAAAATGTTTGCCATACCCACTTATTTAAATATTGTAGTGTGTCATAGAGGGTCATAGAGGGTCCGACTGACATAGTGATTATAGCGTTGGTCTCTCGCGGCAACGGTGCAGGGTTCGAATCACGGTACCGACACTCTCCAGTCTACCCAGTTGTAAATGGGTACATCACTTCGAGTTAGGAAAGGAAAAGGCAGCATGGAACGGATGTGGTCACCCCACCTCTCAATGCTGGACCTAGTACGGTGAGTCTGTAACACTTCACCCCCTACAGCAATATCTACTATGGGACTACCTTTTTTTAGTGTGTCATGGAATTTTGAAAGCCACTTTAAGTGTGCCGCGAAGTGAAAACAAGGTTACTGAGTTATAGGACACTTACTTACTTACTTAGTCGTTCCCCTTCTACCGTGAGGTGTAGAGATTTGGAAGAGAGAGCGCCAGACTATCCTATCGGCTGTCTTCCTCCTGGCCTGGTTCCATTCTAGTCCTCGGTCCTTCAAAGATTGTCTACTGTTGTCCTCCCAGCGGACTCTGAGTCGTCCTGGAGGTCTGGATCCCTGGCTCTTAGTTTCCCATGCTTGTCGTGGTAGCCGGTCTTCTCCCATTTTGCAGACATGGCCAAACTATTATAGTTGGGACTGTTCTCCTTGGGTCTGCAGGTGGTGGGGTTTTAGTCCTTGACGTATCGTCTGGTTGCGGACCATGTCTCTTCTTGTTACTTCAGCCATCTTCCTCAGATACCTCATTTCTGAGGTTTCTAAATACATTTTTTTTTAAATATTCACACAAAACCGACAACACTAACATGAACGGAGTTTACGAATTATGCTTTTCATATTCCCTTCACGGTGTACATCTATCAAGTGTGCTTTTAAAGTTATTACAGTTACGATTTTATAAATACCACCTTAATGATGTATCAGACTCGTGTAGTTCACGGGAGCCTCTGGCGAGACACAGAAAGACTGTTGTCTCAGACATATCATACAAGGCGACTAACATGATATTTCGCATGAGGCTGGTAACCTCATCATATAAAACAACCTGCTACAGAAACCACCCTTGCAAGATCACGTGAGTGTTTGATGTAGGATACTTGCAAGATCATGTGAGTGTTTGGTGTAGGATACTTGCAAGATCACGTGAGTGTTTGGTGTAGGCTACTTGCAAGAAGACCAGCTACATAGCAGTGGCTCCCTGCTCTATAAGGAATATGATGATGGTGACGACGACGACGATGATGATCAATGATGATGATGGTGTTTGATGATGATGATGATTATGAAGATGATGTATCAGACAAAAGTTTGAAAACCGCGCAGCCAATATTTACAAGAAAAAGAAACACCCCCATTGGACAAATTTGTCGTCTATACATTAGTTAGTTTGTTTTGTTTTGTTTTCTGTGAGAGGTTTTTTTGTTGTTGTTGCAATTATTGACGAGATGACTCGCCACGGCTTTTATTCCAACTAATGTGGTGTGCTCACTACGGCAACTCATTCACTTATTTTAGTCAATGAAAGGGGCACGTAGTTATAGGCTCTCAAAGAGTGCATCGAACGTGGACGATTACTTCCCTGAAATGTGTTATAAGACGTAGATGGGTTGATCTAAACAGACCGACGTATAAAAACAGGCATACATATATACGATATATATGGGTAATTGGATACATACATGAAAGATTTTTAGGACAGATAGACAGACTGGCAGGTGGGGGATGGTGAGGGAGAAACTGCGGGGGGGGGGGGGGGGGGCTTCAGGACAGACTGGACGAAGAATGTCAGACAAACTAAGACGCAAACAGACATACGCACAGAATGACAGATAGATGGACAGACAGACAGACAAACAGACAGACAGACAGACATGCAGGCAGACAGTCAGGCAGATAGATAGATAGATAGATAGATAGACAGACAGACAGACAGACAGACAGACAGACAGACAGACAGATAGACAGATAGATAGATAGATAGATAGATAGATAGATAGATAGATAGATAGATAGATAGATAGATAGATAGATAGATAGATAGATAGATAGATAGATAGATAGATAGATAGATAGATAGATAGATAGATAGATAGATAGATAGACAGATAGATAGATAGAACTTTATTTTCAAAGGGTTAAGAATTGGGCACGCAGGCCCGTCTGACATTCTGCCCTTCCTCTCTCTCTCATCATGTATACTAATATCCTTTCATCCTCACATTTACTTTAAGCATTATTAAGGCATTTATCATTATAAAAGTAATATTACATTTGCAATAATCATCATAATTGAAGTGTTTTTAAAATAAAATAAAAATAATAAAAAACAAAAAAACAAAAAATAATAATAATGAATTTGAAAAAAAAATAAATTAATTAACAAAAAAAAAAAAAAAAAAAAAAAAATCAACAAACAATAACAAGACATAAGAATCGAATTCTTAGTACTGTAAATTAGTGATTTGAGACATATTCAGAGGTATGTTATAAGAACGTGTAAAATTTTCATACGGTGTTCAACTGAATGACTCAAGGACTTTTTTTTTTTTTTTTTTTTTTCATCAAGATGAGGTAGGTAAACAGTTACTTTCCTCGCTGTCTTTGCGTCCCAAACTCAAGACTAGAATCAGACTAGGTAGATAGTTAGATAGACATATATGAAAGCAATTAATTTGCCAAGGATTGAAAATCGGACACAGTCCCCTCTTGCATTCTTCCATCCTCTTGCTCATCTTTTATTACTGTTACTCATACATTATCCAGCGTACTGAAAGTATTAATTTAAGGGCAGTGCAACATTACAAGGAAGTATAACAGCATACATTAACAGTACCTGATCATAAAATTAAGAATATAAGTTATTAAGAATATAATATTAAGAATAAGTATATTGTAATGAAAACTAGATCATCAGAGCCTCCATACAGTATATTAGATAAAAGTACAACACAATCAGTTAGGGTGGCATATAATCAGCACTCATAAGGTATTTGAACAGTATACGATTGTATGAGTAAGGACTGTGCGTGTTTCTCAGGTCATTGGGAAGATTGTTCCAAAGATGAGCAGCTGAGTAAGCCAAACTAGTTTTAAATAGGTCAAGCCTGGGCTTGGGTACCTGTAATTTGTTTAAGCGCTGACTACGTCTGTCATTGTATTTTAAAAGCGGCCAAAGATACTTTGGAGCATTCTGTGACAGGATTTTGTGAATAAATTTCCCTTTGTTAAAGAGGAAGCGCTTCCTGAGGGGTAATATTTGAAGATAATTATATAAATCTATACAATGTGATTGGTGTTTATCAGCAACAAGGCGCATTTCGCGTTTTTGAAGCGAGTGGAGCCTTTTTGTGTTGGAGACAGAACAACCATCCCAGACTGTGGAACAATAGTCTAGATGCGTTTGTATATGAGATATGTAGAACATTTTCCTTGCCTCTTCATCCAGGAAATGTTTAATTTTGGCTAATTGGTAAACATTTTGTGCTGTTTGCTTTGTGAGTGCATGTACATGTGAGTTCCAACTTAGGTGTTGGTCAACAGGGATACCTAGAGTTCTGTGTTCATTTACGTTTTCAATTAGTGATGTTCCAGTGAAGAGTTGAAGTGTTGTTTTCTGCAAGTTTTGTAGTTTTTGTCTGGTTGATATTAACATACATACAATTACAGATAGATAGATAGATAGACAGACAGACAGACAGACAGATAGATAGATAGATAGATAGATAGATAGATAGATAGATAGATAGATAGATAGATAGATAGATAGATAGATAGATAGATAGATAGACAGACAGACAGACAGACAGACAGACAGACAGACAGACAGACAGACAGAAAGATAGATAGATAGATAGATAGATAGATAGATAGATAGATAGATAGATAGATAGATAGATAGATAGATAGATAGATAGATAGATAGATAGATAGATAGATAGATAGATAGATAGATAGATAGATAGATAGATAGATAGATAGATAGATAGATAGATAGATAGATGGATGGACGGACGGACGGACGGACGGACGGACGGACAGACAGACAGACAGACAGACAGACAGACAGACAGACAGATAGATAGATAGATAGATAGATAGATAGATAGATAGATAGATAGATAGATAGATAGATAGATAGATAGATAGATAGATAAATAGATAGATAGATAAAAAGATAGATAGATAGATAGATAGATAGATAGATAGATAGATAGATAGATAGATAGATAGATAGATAGATAGATGGATAGATAGATAGATAGATAGATAGATAGATAGATAGATAGATAGATAGATAGATAGATAGATAGATAGATAGATAGATAGACGGACGGACGGACGGACGGACGGACGGACGGACGGACGGACGGACGGACGGACAGACAGACAGACAGACAGACAGACAGACAGACAGACAGACAGATAGATAGATAGATAGATAGATAGATAGATAGATAGATAGATAGATAGATAGATAGATAGATAGATAGATAGATAGATAGATAGATAACATAACAAAAAGAAAGCAACAAGACCTGTACAAGATACAGAGAAATCAAACGGTTAACAAACCTGATGAACTATTGAAAATCTATACGTTGTATGAATGAAACAATGAAACATTCATTCATACAGGAGGCGGTCAGATTAGATACGATGTGTTTACTCTGTGATGGGGAGGAAAAAATAATGGCGAATAAGACAATAAAAGGCAAAAAAGACAACAAAAGAGTTTTGTAATATATTTTCAATGCTCTTTTAATATGTATCAGTTTAGTTTCCGATGTGCAATGCGCGCTGTTTCCGTATTTTCCCGAAAAAACTGATTGGATTGTTTCATTGCAGTTTACAATTTTATCATTAAGAAAACTATGTATGGGGATATCTCATTGTTAGAGTATGTTGTCCATTCTGTATGTTGTTTCTCCACTAATTATATTCAAAATAATCTGCTCTACAGTTACATAACCTCCTGGCTATCTTTCACATTGTTTCCTATTACCTGTTTAGAGATTATGAATTATGGACAGTGAACATGTAACTAAACTAGAGGAAAGATTGCAGGCCTTCGAGATGTGGATATATAGAAAAATGTGGCATGTCTCACGGAACGAGAAGAAAACAAATTAAGAGGTCCTAGAAAACCTAGGGTTGAAAAGAGAATTAACGAAAAAGATCAAAATTAGACAGCTAAAATATTTTGGCCCTGTAAAAAGACATAACACCTTAATAAAGACCATAACAGAAAGCAGAGTTGAAGGCACACGTGCAAGAGGAAGACAGCGTTATAGGTGGGAAGATAACATCAAGAGATGGACAAGATAGAATCTATCAAAGTGCACTATCAATACAAGAAGGTGTTGGAGATCTATCGCAGCCGACCTTTGGTGTGGAGATGATGATAATGGTGATTATGCTAATGGTGATGATGATGAATCAGCTACTGCACGTAAAGTACTTTTTATATTTTAGTTTCAAAATGACCATTTATTTTAAACTGTAATTTATAACTGTTCAACAATAAATATAACCAAGAAGCTATACACTTTTATAAATGAGTGTTTGCGTAGATTAGAAGGATTAAAAATGGAATAACAAGGTTACCAACGTGGAACTGATGACAAGAACCAGATAAGTGCCACTGGAACAAACGATGCGAAGAAGACGCTGGCTGTTGATAAGACACACATTGAAGAAACCTGTTGATAGTATTAAAAGGCAGTCCTTGTTTTGAAATCCCCCAAGGTGAGAGAAGCAGAGGGAGACCGCAGAATACTGGGAGAAGAGAAATGGAGAAAGACATGATAGGAATGAGATTTGCAAAGAGATAGAGCTGATGGGTCGGGACAGGAAGACTCAGCATACGTTTGTTGAAGTCCTATGCTCCTGTAGGAACTGAAGTAGAGGATAATGATGATGATGATGACGGTGGTGGTGATGGGGACGATGATGATCATGGTGGTGGTGATGGTGGTGGTGATGGGGATGATGGTGATAATGGCGATGATGATGATGGTGGTGGTGATAGGAACGATTATAATGACGATGATGGTCGTGGAGGTGATGGGGATGATGATGATAATGGGGATGCTGGTGATAGGGATGATGATGATGGTAATGATGCGGATGGTGATGATGATGATGACGACGATGATGATGGGGATAATGGGGATGATGATGATGACAGTTGTGCTGGGGATGATTATGATGATAGTGGTGATGGAGATGATGATGATGATGATGGGGATGATGATGATAATGACAACAATGAATATGATGGTGATAATGGAGATGATAATGATGATGGTGGTGATGGGGATGATGATGATGACAATGATAATGATGATGTGGTTATGGGGATGATGATAATGATGACAATGATGATGATTATGGTGGATGATGATGATGATGGGGATGCTGATGATGGTAATGATGCGGATGTTGATGATGATGATGACGATGATGATGATGATGGTGGTGATGGGGATGATGATGACAACAATGAATATGATGGTGATAATGGGGATGATAATGATGGTGGTGGTTATGGGGATGCTGATGATGACAATGATGATGTTGGTTATGGGGATGATGATGATGACAATGATGATGTTGGTTATGGGGATGATGACAATGATGGTGGGGATGCTGATGATGATCATTTATGTACATATCAATTTATTTTGTGTATCCTCCTTCACGGAGAAGAGAACTGGTGAAAGACATGAAAGGAATGAGGAGATAAGCAAAGAGCTGATGGCACTGGACAGGAAGCCTTGGAATATGTTTATTGAAGGTCTATGCTCCCTGATGAGCTGAGAGATAACGAGAATGATGATGAGGGTGATGATGATGATGATGATGATGATGATGATGATGATGATGATGAGGGTGATGATGATGATGATAACGATGTTGATTATGATGAAGGTGATGATGATGATAACGATGTTGATGATGATGAGGGTGATGATGATGATAATAACGATGTTGATGATGATGAGGGTGATGATGATGATGATGATAACGATGTTGATAATAATGATTGTGATGATGATGATGATGATGATGATGATGATGATAACGATGTTGATGATGATGAGGGTGATGAGGGTGATGATGATGATAACGATGTTGATGATGATGAGGGTGATGATGATGATGATGATGATAACGATGTTGATGATGATGAGGGTGATGATAATGATGATGATGATAACGATGTTGATGATGATGAGGGTGAAAAGGATGATGATGATGATAACGATGTTGATGATGATGAGGGTGATGATGATGATGATGATAACGATGTTGATTATGATAAGGGTGATGATGATGATGATGATGATGATGATAACGATGTTGATGGTGATGAGGGTGATGATGATGATGATGATAACGATGTTGATGATGATGAGGGTGGTGATGATGATGATGATGATGATGATGATGATGATGATGATGATGATGATGATGATGATGATGATGATGATGATGATGATGATGATGATGATGATGACGATGTTGATGATGATGAGGGTGATGAAGATGATGATAACGATGTTGATGATGATGAGGGTGATGATGATAACGATGTTGATGGTGATGAGGGTGATGATGATGATAACGATGTTGATAATGATGAGGGTGATGATGATGATGATGATAACGATGTTGATGATGATGAGGGTGATGATGATGATGATGATGATAACAATGTTGATTATGATGAGGGTGATGATGATGATGATAACGATGTTGATGGTGATGAGGGTGATGATGATGATGATAACGATGTTGATGATGATGAGGGTGATGATGATAACGATGTTGATGATGATGAGGGTGATGATGATGATGATAACGATGTTGATGATGATGAGGGTGATGATGATGATGATGATAACGATGTTGATGATGATGAGGGTGATGATGATGATAACGATGTTGATGATGATGAGGGTGATGTTGATGATGATAACGATGTTGATGATGATGAGGGTGATGATGATAACGATGTTGATGATGATGAGGGTGATGATGATGATGATAACGATGTTGATGATGATGAGGGTGATGATGATGATGATGATAACAATGTTGATTATGATGAGGGTGATGATGATGATGATAACGATGTTGATGGTGATGAGGGTGATGATGATGATGATAACGATGTTGATGATGATGAGGGTGATGATGATGATAACGATGTTGATGATGATGAGGGTGATGTTGATGATGATAACGATGTTGATGATGATGAGGGTGATGATGATGATGATAACGATGTTGATGATGATGAGGGTGATGATGATAACGATGTTGATAATGATGAGGGTGATGATGATGATGATGATAATGATAATCCTTTATGTATGTATCAATTTATGTTTCTGCTTCCACCGTGTCTGCTCCTTCTTGGCATCTTTCCTTAACATTGACCACCTTGTGTTTATTGATCTATTTTTTCTATCTCTCAAATACTTTGTCTCTTTATCTAAATTGAAAACTTTATTTCTTTTGCATTTGTGTCGGCAATTACAGAATGCTCGGAGGTCAATCATTCCATTCTCTACTTTAGATCAAAGAATAACGTTGTCTGAATGCAGGTGGTTTTTCATTAATAAATAGACCGCCAACCACTTATGAATGGAACACGAGAGCGAGAGAGAGAAAGAGAGAGAGAGAGATAGAGAGAGAGAGAGAGAGAGAGAGAGAGAGAGAGAGAGAGAGAGAGAGAGAGAGAGAGAGAGATACAGAATCATAAATGATTTTATAGATTCTCGAGGGAGACAAGACAGAGCCTGATTATCAATTAATTCAATCTTATTCCAAAGTTAATGAGGGGAAAAAACACATTGATTACGAGTTTTTCCCTCACATGCCTTCCACCTCCATGGGAATAACTATAACAGAACATCACACACAGACACTCATTCATTGTTGCCAAAGCAAGTATTGATTATTTTGCTTATGATGGGAGACTAAATAAGGATAGTGGTTTAGTTACGTCCCAGCTACCAAGCAAATAAATATTTCAGGAGATTCATATTCTCGTTACATGTCAGAGATCGTGAGATGTCGATGTTGCTAATGTGCCATCATAATGAGGTACATTGGCGCCGAATGAAAATGAGATACGTGTGTGTATTATGTGTAAAATGTGAGATACATTGACGCCACATAAAAATGAGATACTGACGTGATTAATATATCAACAAAATAAGATATTGATGTTTCTTATTTGCCAAAAAAGAGATACATTGACGCCTAATAAACATAAGACAATGGTGTGTCTAACATATCAACAAAATGAGATATTGATGTTTCTTATGTGCCAAAAAAAAGATACATTAACGCCTAACGAAAATGAGATACTGATGTGTCTAATATGTCAACAAAATGAGATACTGGTGTTTCTAATGTGCCAAAAAAGAGTGTGGCGTATTTGTCTCCCATGCTCTCAGCGGTGGTCCAAAATGGCCAAACTTGAGCATTGAAAAAAATGAGAGTCTTCAACGGTATCAACCTTTCATCAAGATTACTCTTGCCAGAGATACAAATAGACGAATGAGGCTTCTATTTCAGGGAGCCTCACAGGAGTTTTAAGAAAACAAGCATAACAACTGAGATATCGTGAACGTTTATTTTCTCGCCCCTTTTGTGAGGACAAAACTGTGCTCGTATTTTTGAGCCCCCAACAGAAATAGTTCAGTAAAATATTTATTTAATAGCTCTGGGTGCTTTATATTTAAATTAACTGAGTCATATGAGTGAAATCACTCAATAATGATTAAATTAACTATCAATTTGTATTTACAGACCACTAATTTAATAATCAGTTATAGTTAACAAAGTTAAAATAGGGTTTTTATGAAACAATAAAGCTCTAATGTCATCACTTTTAGTGACTTTAAAGTGGCTATCTTTAAAAAAGTTCTTTTGTTGGGCCTGACTGAGAAGTGTCTCTATGCAGGACGTGACAATTCCTTAGAAGAGCCCAGAACCAGAGCACATTATATATTTGGAGAGCCCCCTTGAATGACGAGGAATGCAGAGGATGCCACGCGCTTCTTACCCCTAGCTTGGGATCGATGTGACTATCCTTTAAATGCAAGCCAAGCTGGAGAAACCGGAGAGCATAACTTAAACAACTCAACACGTTTTGGAATGGCAGAAAAGCTACAGGAAGATAAAAGAAGATACAAGAAATCGATAAAAGAAGTAGAAAATAGAGGTAGCAAAAAGAAGAAGATAATAGAAGTAGACAAAAGTACGTAAAATAAGTAGGTAAAAGAAGTAGATAACAGAGGTAGGGAAAAGAAGTAGATAAAAGAATTACATAAAAGAAGTAGATAAAAGAAGTACATAAAAGAAGCAGATAAAAGAGGTAGATGAAAGAAGTAGGTGAAAAAGAAGTGGATAAAAGAAGAAAACTGCCGTTCATGAAGAAAACCCCAGTTGCTATTAATAGAGAACATGCCATGTAAAACATTGATGTAAATTTTAGAGGGAGTAAAGGAGAGAGTAGAACGCTCTTATGAGCATTAAAAAATATCTATCACTCAATCAGTACCCTTTAGCTCCCCAAGGAGCATAGGCTTTCAACAAACACATGCAAAGTCTTCCTGTCCTGTGCCATCCGCTCAAGTTCTTTCCATGTTTTCCTCATCATTTTCACTTCTGTTTCCAGTTCTCTTCTCCATGTGTTTTTTGGTCTACCTCTGCCTATCTTTCCTTGTGGATTCCAGAACAAGGACTGCCTTTTAATGCTACCAACAGGTTTCCTCAATGTGTGTCCTATCCATCGCCAGCGTCTTCTTCTCAACTCTTGTTCCACTGGCACTTGTCTGGTTCTTGTCATCAATTCCACATGTGTGACTTTGTCATACCATTTCAGTCCTTCTATTCTACGCAAGTGTGGTAAGTTGGGATTATATAAATATTTATAGGGGACTTAGTGTACTGACTGAGATCAGCTGTGAAGGTATCTGTATCTAATAAGTGTAGTGTGTTACAGATGACCTTACTTTGCTACCACATTTAGACCTCAATCAGACTTATTCTGGAATATTGTGATGACTACGTTGAATGTCTAGGGTTATGATAGTGATGAAGTGTAAGTTCACAACAACCAACAGACAGATAAACACTTTTATTAAGATCCACAACACTTTACAACACTATGACAAGCACATACATATAACACTCTAGAAGACTAGCTTAAGTAAGTCAAGTGTTAACGTTTAAATTATGTATTAATTTCTTTCAATAATAGATATCCTGATCCAACTACAGAGTGAATCAGGAATCACAATCAAATGTAAACACAATGTGTATGTACAAAATTTATACAAAGGATCTTTGTCCTGACATATAATATTATTACAATATATGTGTAGTGCTGTGATCTAGTACTATGAGGTAATACTGGCTTTTGAAGCTAGGTTGTTGTTTGTCATCACGACTTCATGTGTTTGTTACTGGTGGAAATAATATTGAAGGGATCACAGTTTCTTTTATTTGTAACAATACTGTCCCTCTTGATTTAATATTACAGTCAATTTTAGGGTGGGTTATACAAGGGTGAGCTGCTCTGGCTGACGAAATCTTAACTTAGGTGTCGGCGGCAGGAAAACTGTCTCCTCTGCTCGCCTGCTTCTCAGTTATCTTGACATACACCACTGGTCGATATCTTGGACAAGGAGTCTGCTGCCAGCCCTCTTGATCCAGCAAAACTCAAGACCAGGTGCTGCTCTAATACTTCAGTACCACGGTCCCTGAAATAAGAAGGTTGTACCTCCTTCTTCAGAATTAATATATATAATCTATTTCCACCATGAAGTACAGGACATTACAAACACAGAGTTCAGCGCTGTAGGCCAACTGCTAGCTTCTCATGTGACAATATACACCAGTATTCCTCTCCCTAATGGTTACAACGCCTCTGCAATTCCAGCGTTAATTCCTTCTATATAATAGGATAGGTGTCATGTTACTATTTGGCAATCCCATATATGCCTATGCAGTTATACTCCTCTCTGACAAGCTTTTACATGGTGGAGCCATATCTAGGCTTTGCCTTCTGTTTGCTACTGAACCACACACATACAGACACAATTTATCATTTCATATTCAATTTTCATATAATATACATATATATATATATATATATATATATATATATATAGGAAATATGTCTAGCTTACCACAATTCAAGGAAATATACACAAGTAACGTTGACTGGCGATGAATTTTGGCACAATTTCGATCTGCCTTATCCCAGGCTTTTATTTAGAAAAATAATAGCTTGCTCTCAACGCACTTGCTTCTCACAAAATGTATTTCAAAACTGGTCCTGAACTGACGCTTCTATTTGACTATATCGAACGCTCTAACCAATGAGACCATGTTTACAAAAGCCTTTGAAAAATGTGTACCCATCCTACATGTTACCATTAACCACCATAATAGTATTTGCAGTTCGACTAATAAAATTTCGCCTTACATATTACTACAGCCAATCAAAACGTATCTAACTTGTTGGCCTCATTTCCCCTAAAGCAGTGTTTTCCAAACGTGCCATTATGAGCAAATATGATCTTGTGCTGTCAGACACCCCCACTATAGGATTTTGGCTATAATTTGTTAATTACTAGCCTATTTGCGTAACACATAACATATTCCTTGTCAGCAAGTCCTAAGGCACACAAATATATAAGTTTAATGGGGCTAAGTGGCTTCGTTCAAAATATGTATTATTCTAGGATAGTCGTGTATTTGTTTTTCACCACCCGTTCACTTCTTTATCATAGGATGTCTTCTGTACTGTCAGACTAATGTCAGGTTTCCCAATAAGATTTTAAACCTGTTTTCAAAACCTAACCTCGTATTGGTAGTGTTTTTTAGTACTGTTTATTTGAAAAAATCAGGTCTTCATGCCTTTCGCGTGGGATTGGCGTTCACTTTTAATCGCGAGACGACGTGGTAGTATTGCATACGTTCCTCCGTGCATCTCTCTCTCTCTCTCTCTCTTCTAAGCCCGTCTGTCTTTTAGGTTAACGTAGTGTGTTATAATGACATTAATGTAGTATTATATCTAGGTCATTAAGCAGTTTGCGTATCTCAAGGTTTTCTAAGAAACACAGTACCCGTTTTATTTTTAGACACGCGTGTAGTTTATGCAGACGGAGCAGAAAAAAAGGGGTTTTCTTGTTCAGCCATTATGGCGTTCTACAACACAGGCGTACGCTATTGTGACCGCACTGTTCTTTCACCATTCTTCTTCCTTTCTATTGAATTACTTCGTTTGGCTTTACATTTATTTTCTAATTTATATATGTGGATTAGAATTTTTCACCACAGCAAGCACCCGTTTATAAAAGTCTGTAGCTTTTTGGTTGTTGTTTTTGTTGTTCTCCATGTCTCAGAGCCATACAATAGGACTGACTTCACATGTGAGTTGAAGATTCTTATTTTCGTGTTGGGCTTGATTTCTCTTGTTCTCCATATGTTTCCCAACGCAATGAAAGCTCCTCGTGCTTTTTGTATTCTTATTTTGATATCACTGTCTGTCCTTCCAACTTTGTCTGTATTACTTCCAAGATATGTGTACGATTCTACATCTTTTAGTGCTGTTTCTTCAAGTTCAACCTTGTTCTCATTTCTTGCATTTATTCTCATAATCTTTGTCTTTTCCCTGTGTATTTTCAGGCCCACTTGTTGTGACCTCTCATCGAGAATTTTCATTTTCTCATGCAATTGATATGGTTATGTGACAGAAGAGCCAAGTCATCTGCAAAATCCAGATCATCAAGCTGTTTAGTCAGATTCCACTGGATTCCATTTCTGTTGTGTGATGTCGATGCATATTACAAAATACTGAAGAAAGAGTTGCACAGCTTGGGCAAGATTTTAAGGGAGGTAATTTTTATTTGTTTGAAGAGACATAATTTAAATACAAAAATTAATAATGGTAATTTTAAGTTCCTGCATCTTGTTTGGAAAAGATTAACAATAATTTTAAAATAATCCGCTAGGACAAATTAAGAGTATCTTTTGCACAATAACTTTGCCATATTATTTAACATCTTATTATGACAGTACACTTTAAAATAAAATTATAAGATAAATGTCCACCATGAGCATTTATAAGTTATTTAATATTTAGAATAGTACAATATTTAAACGCGCAATCAACTGTCCCGTTTTTATTATTCGATATCAACATCTTTTTGCTAAACGGACATTCGATATCGCACTATACGAAAATCGTTCGATCAAAAACCGATCCCAAAAGAAGAAAAGTCGTACGTGTCTTCAGCAACAGACTAGCATCTTTAAATCTCAGAAATGGGATACCGAAAAAGCCGACCAATACAACACTCGATACAGTGACGGGGTCGTCAAAATCAAGTGACAGCCTACTAGAGAACCCAACTCTTGATATAGCGAGGGAGGCGTCAGCAGCCAATAACTCTGACCTAATAGAAGATGTGCCTGACATTGCAGAAAATATAATGAGGTCGCTAACACGGATCCATGAGTCAAGAGATGAAATGAGAACGATTTCACCAACACCCTACGTAGCTACAATGACGGTAACTGCAAGTTCCCCGTAAATGAGCAACACAAAACTTCGACGGCAGAGGACAACCATGCTCCGAAGTCTGACAAAGCAAAATCACCGCCAAAACAAGATGTCGTAGTCGAGGCTCCATCGTGTAGTGACCAGGCAATCTCTACCAAACGTGACAAGAAGCAGGAAACGAACCAGAACGTGAGTCCGTCCTACAGACCACACGCTCTAACGGAGGACGGAAGTCAGAGCGTGCCACCTTCGCAAGCCAAGCAATTCCGTTTCTCACGAGGCACTACAGGAGAGGATCGTTAAGATTACCCAGGTGTCTGGAGTTGAGGCCTCGCTCATGGCACTCCCGGACGACAAAGTAATCAATGTCCTGGAGGATATATTAGGCAAAAGAGGCATAATAAGTATCAGAAGACACCAACAGGGAGTGATACTTGCCCTGAATACTAGGGAAAAGACTAAGTCGCAAACGGCTGCTCTGGTATCCGGGCCTAAAGAATTTCAGCTACCACACCGGATCAAACTCCAAGCAGAAATCCACAGAGACAGCAAGAAGATAGTAATCAAAGGGATCGACATCAGCTGGTCAGATGCAGAGGTCATCAGCTGCATTCAGGCCGAAAATCCTCTGGCCAGAATCACACACGCCGAAAGGTTAAAATCCTGGAGCAAAGAAGACACCAGCTTGATAATAGTGACTTCACAAGGAGAACAGCTCCGGAAATTATTATTGTTCAGAATAGACCCCGAAAAACGCATGCCTACATCCCTCCAGCGATGCAGTGTTCGAAGTGCCAGGGATTTTTTCACACAAAGAACACGTGTAGAAAAGAGACGGTCAGTAGATACTGTGCGGGCAGCCACGAATACAAAGACTGCCCTAGGCAAAAAAGGACCTCAACTACCAGGCGCCAAACAAAAATAGAAAATGTGCCAACTGCCTCGGAAATCACGGAGCAAGATATCGTGGGTGTCTCAAAGACCAGAAAACAAGGCAAATACTTAGTGTCCATTGGACAGGGTGTATCGTACAAAGAGGCAAAGCACAGTGACGGCAAGCACACTATGTATTAAACACGAAGACAGCCTATCTGAAGAAGTCAGACAGCTTAGGTCAGAGGTGAGAGATCTAAAACAAAAACTACAAAAAGAAAGAGAAAACCGTCAACCAGACAACAACAGAACCTCAACTGTCAGAGGCGTTGAAAACTGGGGTAGCGTGGGAAGTGCACAACAAGTGTTACGCGACATGAAAATAGTACAGCAACAAATACAAGACGACATTGCAAAGTTGGCAGAATTAAAATCCGAAACTGAAGAGATCCTTAAAAGAACCGAAGTAGAAAGACAGCTCATCACTCACATTGCAAACAAAACAACAGAGAGATACAACCAGCAGCAAAGCGAAAAATTGCTGAAGGAAATACTAGAGGACCTTCTACCAACAATCTAATAAATCCTACAATATAGAGATCGAAAAGACGACACAATAGGGAAACAACACAAATAAGCAGAGACAGATCAAAGCAAGTACACACATGGAATGAAAAGGCCACCATATAATGAATGGCAAACGACGTCAGACAGCAGTTGTAGACGGTCCTTTTCAAGACTAGACCTTTCAAGGCTAACATCGACTTAACTTTTAAGACAGGAATCGCAAAATCTACCCTAATTTAGTAATTATAACCAACTGGCTGCACAGGGTATCATAAGGGCGATATTCAAACATAAGTAAAGTAAACTAAAAGCGCGCAATGCATTCTGTGTGCTATTATGACTTTTTGGTCGGCAAATAAAGTTAAAACAATTCATTGATACATGGGCACAGCAAGGCCAAACAATAAACAAGCTTGGGTGTAGACTTCCATCCATGCCGCTTACATTGAATAACGACCTGTCCAGTTCCTAATTAACCAATGCGTCATTGACCTGGGTGATATGAAAAGCTGTTGATGTGAATGAAAATGGGTAGTAAATGTAATCTTCCTATGATAATGCACAAAGAAAAGCACAGATACAAGATTTTCTTTAGGGATACGTCGTGTGAAAATGGTACACGAAAAAAAGTATAGTCTTACTTCCGTTATCTTCATTTTTTTTAAACATCCAAGATTATACAACGTCTTCCCTTTTCTCATACCTCCATCTATCCCGTCATTTAAATTCTTGTTATCCTTTCTTACTAATGTTTCGCTTCCACTCGATAATACATGTTCAGTAGTTATTGCTGATACCTCCCTTCCCACGAACAATCAGTGAACATAGGTGGAAAACACCATAAATATTAACATCACTGGTCAATATTGTAATAAGGTGTTCCTAGGCTTTATCGCCCTGTACCTTTTTCATCATCGTCTTATTCTATTTCTTTCCCGTGTTTTGCTCTTCCATCATTTTTTTAAAAGTAATCTTTCCTAATCACGGCTTTTACATAAGTGTACCTTTAAGCACATCTTTGATATTTCCCAACCTTACTTATCTTGTGGAACACATCTGGCTCGGTAGAAAAGTTATAGTTTAGCGTGGGAGAGGGCCAGATGGGCCATAAAAACAAATCGTTTGCATTAAGCCCCTGTTTCAACAAACCGTGTGTCACAACATTTGTACAATAGCATGCTTGCCAGATTGATCAAAAGTACTCGTGACACGCACAGGAATGTTGGTTTCTGTGACAAAACCGTTTGTGCATGTACTTTGCGCGTGTCTTTTTCTCCTTCATCGTCCTATTATTTGGATGCACTTTTCGTAACTGTCGTTCTCTCCGGAAGTATCACTTCATTTCTTCACGCATCGTCCTATTATTGGTATATTTTATGCCCACATTTTGTTTATCTAAAGCCACTCCCAGACTTGTTTACCTTTCGTCAGGTGAATCGTAATAATACCAGGCTAATTACACAGGCCAGCGAGTAATACGTTTACTACTTGAATCGCCTACGATCGATGAAAAGAAAGCAATATTGTCTGTCTGAGAGATCCGTCTGGGGGATCTACGCCAACACAGGTGGTAATTAGATAATCGCTTCCGCTGGCCCATCTCGGTATCAATATTACCGATAATCTGTCTGGGGAGACAATATTGGTGAGAAAGCATCTAGACAGGAATGAGTTCACATATATGTTTGTGAGTTTGCATAAAGATGCAAGCGGAAGTATTACAGCCTTATTAGAAAGAGGTCACGAGATGGAATTTTAAAATGTAATATTTTAAAATACTCGGGGTAAATTAAATTAAACACCCCGACCCAAATAGTTCAGAGATTCCTAGTCCAATCTGATGTAGACACTCATATTAATCGACTCTTAACCCTTTCTGTACCAGACAGTTTTTAGGGTTATACAGGTGTCACAATTTATGTCATTAATTCCCCCCCCCCTCGCCCCCCCCCCCCCCCCCCAGGACTTAAGAATTGGTTGAAGAAAATTGTGAATTTTTTAAGGTCTTTACGTTGAATTAGTTGATATTAAGTAAGAAGTAGATGTGAGGAAATCCAGTTTTAACCAAACAGACATACCAATCGACCATTTTAAGAATAATTTACCATATCGTGTATCATCATAGGTCTTCTGGAGTGGAAAGAACAATCCATCTGTTGGGTGTCACGTTTTGATAAAAGAAGTAAATAAAAGAATAATACTGCTGTGCACGAAGTAAATCCCAGTAACTGTGGACAGAGAAAATGTCACGTAAAACTTTGGTGAAAATTTAGAGGCAGTGAAAAAAAAGAGTAAGCATTCCGATGAGCATTAACAAACCTCTCTCTCTCTCTCTCTCTCTCTCTCTCTCTCTCTCTCTCTCTCTCTCTCTCTCTCTCTCTCTCTCTCTCTCTATGTATGTAATACAGAATATTGATTTGCAATCAATAAATACACCGCTTTTATACTATTACATATAAATATGATTTCAACAATTTATAATATTTAATAAACAAACATATAGTTGAGGCATAGACCAAAGAAAACAATTCACATGGACATTTAAAAAAAATAAGGATCATTAAAATGTAATACAAATAAGGTAAACCAAAGCAAAAAGAAAAGATAAAAGTTATTTTAAAATCAATAAATCAATAATTATAGGTAAATAAAAGACGCTCTGTAGAAAGGAAGACGCCAGACAAGAGAAAAAATACTTTTGTGATTTCCTCATCTTTAATCGAACCAGGGATCATTTACATGACGTCATCGCCTTGCAGCGACAGTAAAACACGAAAGAAAACACAGTCTATCTCTTATGTTTCTTTTCTGTTGTCTGGTATCTTCCTTCTTTCTGTATAACGAGTGCAAGTTATTTATTTTTTATTTAATGCTCATCTCTTAAGGACCGAGGACAAGAGTGAAACCAGGCCAGCAGGAAGACAGCCGATAGGTTAGTACGGCGCTCTCTCTTCCAAATCCCTACACCTCACAGTAGAAGAGGAACGACTAAGTAAGTATTTAGTACTCACATGGCACAGTTTTCCATCATTATTTGTTTTTTGGGTTTTTTTTTTTTTAAATCGGTAATCAGAAGGAAGTCGAAAGAGAGGCAGACCAAAGACAACCTGGTGGAGAACAGTAGAGGCCGAGATGCAAAGCATGAACCAGAGTTACGGAACTGCACGAAGGATGGCCACCGACCGAGCAAAAGTGGAGGCACTTTCTTGCTGCCCTACAAGACCCTAGTAGGCGTGAAGGTCATTGACTGCTTTGTAACTCTGGGGATAATGGTCCAAGAAGAAGAAAATAAGATATAACAATACTCTGATGACATGTCGGTTAAATCATTAACAAGAAAGTAAATAGATTAGCTCTCGCAAAGCTTAACTGTGTTCACGGATGGATACAAGAGCAACAGCAGCCATTTAGATGTGGGAGACATAATAGAAATAATACAAGAATGGGAATCAATAAAAGTTGCCGTACCACAGTAGGAACGTTCATTATTACAGTTGAAATGAAACCATAGTAAGAGCACTGGATGCTAAACGATGCCACAACACTCTCCTTCCACTAAATGATATGTGTGTGTATATATATATATATATATATATATATATATATATATATATATATATATATGTGTGTGTGTGATAGGGTGGGCGAGATGATGATGATGATGATTATATTGTGATAGTTGATCACTCTCTTGTCACACTCGCACCGACCCGAACAACAATAAAACTCTTGATTCTAGAGGCAGGGGCTATATTTATTTTTATAACCCATTCAGTGACAAAGCAAACATTAAACAAATAAACCAAGGAACATAACAAAACAAAACAAAACAAAACACCCAACAGTGCCCGATGCTAATCTGAAGAAGCAAACAAAGCACAGAATAGTTAAAATCATAATATAATACTGAATGAGAAACACCACGCTCTCACCTGTCAAACTGTCCTACGCCGCCACCTGACACACTCAACTATCACACACACACACACACTCATGTGTGTCATCCAATGCGACTAGTAAGGTGTTCTGCATGGGGCTGGCAATCTCACCATGTAACACAGGTTGCTACGGAAACCACTACTGCAAGAGCACACACTCAGCTATCACACACACACTCATGCATGTCGTCCAAATGAGACTAGTAAGGTGTTGTGCGTGGGGCTGGCAATCTCACCATGTAACACAGATTGCTACCGAAACACTACTGCCCTAGCATATGAATACTTAATATGGAGGCAAACCACACTGTTGGCCCCATGCTCCCTCAGGAGCGGAGAAGAGAAATATATACCTTGAAGTGAGCCCACGTGCTCTCACAACCATTCCTCACATAACCATAATTATGGACATAAAATGGACATAAAATAATATTCTTCAACTACATGTACAACAAATACTCTCAGTAATGAGAATAAGCTACTACCTCGTAACCGATCCACATCAGTATTCGTTACTGCATTCTGAAGCATGTCGTATGTGACGACTGGTGCGCCTGGCAACAAGCGTGTCGTATATGACCACTGGTGCGACTGGGAATCTCATCACATGAAACACATCGTTACCGAAACAACCACTGCAATAGCATAAAAATGCTTCTTGTCGGCTTGTGATAGACACCAGCCACATTAGTGTTTCCATGCTCCGCCGGGAGCAACCAGAGAAACACATGTCTCAACAAAGGAGTGGCCTCGCGCTCTCCAGAAATCTAAATACATATTCTCACCTCACAGTAACCCATTAAATATACAGTAGAATTATGATAAGTAGGCTATCGTGAAATACACTCAATTACTTTTACATTAAAGAAATAAAATAATTACTCTTGACTTTAACAAAACTGGCATTAACACGAAAACTATCTCTTTCCTTTACTGGGGAAAATTATCTTAATCTGCTTCCCACCCACGTGTCAATTCACACAATATAAAACTGGCGTCTTCTTTATACAATCACACATGGTGACGCGCCGCCTTTCATGACCACGTGGTTGCCATCCTGATAACAGTCAATATCATCTAAATTCAAGTAATAGATGCTTCTCTGTCCAGTTTCATGTATAAAACACTCTCCTACTAAATTTGCCTTTCTTGCCCGATCTGATGACTGACATAATTGCTCTTAACCTCTCACATCTGTGATTTGGGCTTTGCGTGCCTAATAAAACCTATCAAACATTATTTTCACTCATCTATCATTTCAAGACTAAATCATAATGTCCTAAAAAGACATTTCCTTTGGAAACACATCTATCTATATCACTCAACATTAAAATAGCCACATCGATATTATTTCCGAATTATATAAAACTAATTCTAATTTAAATTAACTCACGTGTCATGTCTTTGTGTTCTTCTGTGTGGGTACACAGCGCGCCTCGTTTCGTTCCCTCTTGTCTGGACTGATACTTAAAAAAAGGGCCGCTGGTAGTTCGCTATCTCTTTTTATAGGCACTAGGCTAATCACTCACTTTACTGCGCGCTAGGCGTATTAATCTTGGCTACTTTAATATCACACGCGATTATCGCTTTAGGAATAGCGAAAACACAAATAAAACCTACAGCTATTTAATATAACACACGAGTATCAAATATGATTCACAACTATACACCACAATTAATTTCTCAGGCTTTATTATGGCCTCATTACATATCTTCTACTTCAGACTTTTCACAACCCAGAATGCTTCGCGCACATCGAAAATAATCTGCCTAGAAACAGGTAGGGGGCGGGCGTCTCCTTTTCGGCCCCATCACACACACACACACATATATATATATATATATATATATATATATATATATATATATATATATATATATATATATATATATATATATATATATATATATATATATATATATATATATATATCTTCTTCTTCTTCTGTGATCCACTGTCACTGAGCGTCAGCTCTTGGTGATATATATATATATATATATATATATATATATATATATATATATATATATATATATATTGTCACAGTATAATATCTACACTTTCATGACATTGTCCTCTAAGCTCGTATCAAACTGCGAGAGGTCACACAATCAACATACTTATAAACGCCATTCACAAAGCGTACACGAAGGCGTGCTGACAATCTCCCTTTTTAATAATAACAATGAAACACGTAGGAATTCAATAATAATAGCAATACATTGTCAGCAATAACCATATGACTGGATCAACAAGTCCTACTACCACTAGACTATACAACAATGCTGTACAAAAGCCAGCAACCATAAAGAGAGCACGATTAATATGCAATGCGGCTTCTAAAGCCGGCCAACTGACATCTTTCTCTGTCAGGCTTCCTGTTCACTCCATTCCATTGCACCCCTTTGCACCATTTTCTTTGAAAGCTGATGTGCGCACCAAAATATATGTTTATTCCACCAAAGTCCATGTGCGCAACAAAAGATATTATGTGACATCTACCCCCTTCCCCAGAAAAGAAAACGGAGTTTTCTTCTCTCTGAGAGTAGTACATTGCACACCAAACAACAAAATATTAGACAAGTTCAACCCAAAAAAAAAACAATTTTACACTGGTGTACTTAGACGTCGTGCCTACGAACACATATATCTCATGTCCCAAAAATTACAATCTAGACAGAGCATCTGCCACGACATTAAGTCTACCCTCTAATGGGATAATTGTGAACTGGAACTGTTGTAGTAACAAGGCCCAACGAGTCAACCGTGAGCTTGTCGACTTCAAAGATTTCAAAAACAGTAGAGGTCGATGATCTGTCTGAAGTATAAACTGGGACCCTATCAAGTAACGGGACAGTTTTGACACTGCCCATACTATAGCCAGACATTCTCTTTCGATTGTTGAGTACCTGGTCTCTGCCGGTAACAGTTTCCGACTAACATCCATCACAGGATGTAGTGTACCCTCGTGGTCTTGCATAAGACATGCGCCAATTCCCACAGATGACGCGTCAGTCCGCAGTATAAAGGGTTTGCTCAAATCAGGCAAAAGAAGGATTGGTCGTCTGGAAAATAACTCCTTAATTTTTGATAATGCTTTCTCGCATTCTGCCGACCATACAACCCTGTTAGGCATCCCTTTACTAGTAAGAGAGGTTAAAGCATCAGAAATTGTAGAAAATTGAGGGATGAATTTGCGATAAAAATTGACAAGTCCCGTCAGGCTTCTGACCTGCTTCTTAGTCCTAGGTGCCTGTAGTTCTAAAATTTTTGTAACCGTGCCAGTCTCGGGTTTCAATAGATTATTACCTACGATAAACCCCAAAAACTCAACTCACTAAAACCGATAGAAATCTTACTAGGGCGTGCCGTTAAACCATGCTTACGTAAACAACGCAACAGGGAAGACAACCCCGACATATGTTGTTCCCATGTTTCATGGAACAGGCAGATGTCATCGATGTACGTAATCACATCCGTACGATGACCTAGTAACTTTCTCATCATTCCGACGAAAGTTGCGGGTGCATTAACTAGCCCGAAACACATAAAATTAAACTGAAATAAACCCTTTGGGGTGGAACATGCCGTCAAAGGTTTAGCCGACTCGACAAGAGGAACCTGCCAGTATCCCCTAGATAAATCCAGTTTACTAAAAAACCTGGCATGGGAAAGTTGCGTAAGGAGGTCCTCTTGGTTCGGTATTGGCTCAGCGTCAATCGCAGTGACACTATTTAATTTACGGAAGTCGATGCAGACACGCAAGGATCCATTTTTCTTTCGTACCACGACCATAGGGAAGGAGTAAGTAGACTCCGATGGAGAAATGATCCCCAACCGTAACATGTCATCTAGTTCTTTTTCAATCGCCGAATTGAAATGTAATGGCTGCGGATACGGCTTTACCCTGATCGGTTGGTCGTCCGTCAGGATGATATTGTGGCAGATCAAATCGGTACGTCCCGGCAAATCAGTGAGAACATCCTTAAACTCTCTAATGACCGATCGTGCCTCCGATTTCTGTGTTATCGTTAGGTCGTTACATATCTGCACATTCTCCCAAGACTCAGAAGGAGCAAGGGGAACGAGAGACAGCTGGAGATTAATATCATCTCCCATGTCACCCAATTCATTAATGACCACAGAACATGCCATCTTCGGGGTCTCCCCAGACAACATAGTGTCCACCCCTTTTAGAGCCTCTGGCCGTTCCATATAAGGTTTTAACATATTAATGTGGAATACCTTCTCCTTGTTCCGAACCTGGATTAAATAATCAACATCCGTTACCTTCTTAAGCACCCTAAACGGCCCCTGCCATGTAATGCTCAAACGGTCTTCCTTTGATGGAAGAAGAAGCCATACCTCTTCACCGGGAACCAAGAGCAGTAGTTTTGATCCGCGGTTAGCGTATTGTCGGTACCGCACCCCCGCCACGGATAAATTATCACGTGCCACGGCACACGCTTTGACAATACGGTCACGCAGGTTTATGACGTATTCGTAACTGGAGACGGAGGACCCATCAGAACGCCCACCAACCAGTATATCTTTCAGAATGTGCATTGGGCCCCTCGGATTCGCCCCGTACAATAGTTCAAATGGGGAGAACCCGGTGCTCTCCTGAGGTGCCTCTCTATAGGCAAATAATACTGCTGGAAGGAATTTATCCCATTCCTGAGGAAATTCAGCAGTGACCTTGGCCAACATATCCTTCAATGCACCATTAAAACGTTCACATACCCCGTTTGACTGGGGATGATAAGGGCTGGTGAACGATTGGGAAATGCCCAACAATTTAGTGATCTCGGCCATTTCCTTAGAAATGAATTGACGTCCCCTATCTGACAGTATCACCTCGGGAAACCCAAACCTACTGAACAACATCTGCAACGCATCCGCCACAGCCTGAGAGGTGATAGTCCTCATTGGCACAGCCTCGGGCCATCTTGTGCACAGATCCACCATTGTCAGAATAAAACGAAAGCCTCTATCTGATGCAACAGAAAGAGGACCAACGATATCGATTGCAACTTTCTGGAAGGGGTGAACCGACAAATCAACAACCTGCAACGGAGCCTTCGGTAATTTGCCTTTATGTGTCACTGGCTGACATACCCTGCAAGACCTGCAGTATACCTTAATGTCTTTGTTGTATGCCGGCCAATAGAATTGTGACAGAACCCTATGGCAAGTTCTTGCAACCCCCATATCTCCAGCAAACGGTGAATCGTGTGCCACCTGCAACACCTTTGATCTAAAGGCGACAGGCACAACCACCTGGCGCTTGAATTCGAATTGGCTGGAAAAGCATCTGGTAAGAACATCATTTTTCAACTCAAACCAGTAACGTGCCGACTTCGTGCACTTTACATCACCATTTTGGGCCAAAATGTAACATTTCTGCAATGTTCCATCAGCTCGCTGCTGCTGGACAAAGTCCGATGCTGGTACATCGGGACTCGTGGGGGCAATACATGGGACCGCGTTAGATGTCGGTAGTTCCCGCTGTATCGCCAATGAATTGTCGTCTGATCTGGTCTGCGCCCTTGTGACCACCACATTTGCCACAACTGACCGTTCGACCTGCCATTTTGTGATGTCGGCCTGAGTACAGGCACGAACACCATGCACGTACCCTATAATCAAATCGACCACTGGAGCCTCAAGAACACACGCCTGCACCCGACCAGAAATAAAGGGTGTATCCACCTCTATAATGGCTAGGGGGTAATATTCAACATTCCCCCAAATGTCACGCATCCGACAGTCTTACCAATAAGGCACGATTCGTCAATACATGATCGGCGCACTCCTATCGTAGTGCATCCTGTGTCCCTCAACACAGACACCAACTGGTTCTGAACCATGCCCTGGTGTAACTCTAAGCTTCCGCTCCCATCAAGAGAAGAGAGGCAAGGCAGAGTATGACCACAAATTAGTAATGGTCTGCCATCAGGTTCAAACAAAGGCCTACATCCTTCGCAATCTTCGTTATTAAAGGTTTTCAGAACGCATGCAGCATTAGCCTTTTCTGAATTGTTTGGACAGACTCTTGCAGCATGTCCCCTTCCGTCACACGCACCACATCGAAGCTGACCACCATCATCTTTTGTAGGACTACCCTTTGGTGAATTGGGATGTTCTTGCTCCCGTTTGTCATCCCTATCATTCCTTTTACTCGGACCACTTCTTCTATACCAGCGATGATCGGGATCGCTAGTAGTGTCTATTCGGACCTGCCTCCGAGTAGACCTGTCATGTCTATCTCCCGTGTATCTAAACGGAGATCTATCCTGACGGTAGAACTATTGTTTTTTTCGGAGATCTGTATCCCTTAAAATTATCATAGTTCCCATGAGATCCATGCCCACTAGAGTATTGCCGATCAAACCTTCTCCTGGCAAACCTGTCCGCACTCTTGGACCGATGCTGCCGGAAAGGTTTCCCAATAACCTTGCCAACACATGTAGCGAAAGGCTCAGGGACAAATGACTTGTGAATTGTCTTACCAGGGTGAGCGGTAACGTACTGCCGCCCCAACTCTGACATAGCAGTAATGTCTCTGGGTTTGCGTTGTTGAAAAAATGCAACCATGTCAGAACAACATGAGGACAACACCTTGTCCCGCAACATGAGATCAAAGAGTCCATCAAATTCCCTAGTTATTCCCTCCAGCTATGTCCATCTATTAAGGAGAAGTTTAATTTTGGTGACAAAAGAGCCGAAATTTTGGTCGGCACTAGGCATCGCATCTCTGAAACGAGAGCGATACCCTTCAGCTGTCAGCTTAAATTCTCTCAGCAATGTTGCCTTTACGGTATCATAATTAGTTCTGTCAGCCACAGACAAACTATATACGGTGTTTAAAGCAGAGCCGGAAAGCAATGCAGATAAAAGTGAAGGCCATTCCTCCTTCCTTGCCCTCCAGGCAAGAGCCTCTGATTCAAATCTCTCCAAAAAGAAGTCCATGCTATCTACTTCCTCCCGAAAATTCGGTAATCGTAGCCTATAAGGGCGAGCTGGCTCCCTAGAAGTCGAACTAGGATTGCCAGCATCAAGCTCCAACTTTTTTTATAGCAATTTCCTTGTCCGCCTCAATCTTCATTTTTTCTAACTCCATCCGTCTTAGATCTGCCTCAATTTTTTTATTTTCTGTATCTGCTTGAATCTGTCTCAGTTCTTTATCTGCTTCAATCTGTTTCAGTACTTTATCTGCTTCAATCTGTCTCAGTTCCTTATCCCTATCTGCTTCAATCTGTTTCAGTTCTTTATCTGCTTCAATCTGTTTCAGTTCTTTATCTGCTTCAATCTTCAATTTTTGTAGTTGACGCTCCTCATAGCGTTCTCGTCTGTCATCTTCTTGTTTTTTCTGTAACTCATACTCTTTGTGTTCGGCCTTTGCCCACTCAAGCAAAGAATCCCCCGACTTTCCTGTCTTCTCTCTAATTTCTATAAAATCCTTAAGGCTAGACATAGTATAGATCTATGTGCAATACAAATGCGGTGGCAAGCTAAGAAATAAGTAAAGGTATGAAGGTTCCCAATTCCTCAAATTGTACCCATACCACTACAAAATTAATAATAAATATATTGCTGCACAAGACCAATATATATTTGCAGACGATGGGTACGATGTACCTGCAGTCACGAATACACCTGATAAAAAAAACAAGCAGGTGAAAATACAGTATGACAAGACAGTTCCAAATAAGGGATCCGATGAAACGAATCCTTGCTTGTCTATACCCAATCAATGTCAAGATACAATGACATAAGTCTCAAGCTCACACAGTGGTAGCTTTAGACAAGGACATCTGCATAATGGCTTAAAAAAATGATGTCCGTCTCTTATTTCACCAATGCGTGATTTTACAAATACATATCATATACAAAGGAAATCCAAAAATTCATATACTATGAACAGTACATACAATGATGAGACACGAACTCACTTGACAAACAAACACCAACAGTACGATAAGAAAGTGATGACAGATATGAGATTGAAACACATAAGTATATACAAATGATGCGTGATGCCATATGATGATGGATGGTATCCGCATGTCTGGTTTTGTGTAGTGTGCAGATGTGTTCAGTCAAACAATGTTCATACAAAAATAACAGGGCAATCCACATAGGACGTCAGTAAACTCACGACGTATAAAGTCAATAATTCTTGTAACAGCCGTTGACGTTTTTCTTCATTATTTATTGTGGACACCACAGTGACAAAATGGTTACGCGAATATGTAGGCACATCAAACAGTCATTATCACAGCAACATTCAATACAGCAATAGACGGTAGACAGCATTACAATGATGAGTCAGATGCATGTTATATTTCAAAGTGCTGCAAATGTAGTCAGGTGAAAAACTCCATCCTTTTCTATAACAGCCAGGAGATAACCAGATGTATGAGATCAGTTCACTCTCCTTAGTTTGACTTCAGCAAGACAGACACGTCTGCCGAAGTATAAATAATGTCCTCAAAAATATCCTCTAGATAATAAAGGTTTTCCAAACCTAGTTCATTTAACAAAGTAGCAAGTAATGGTCCTTGGTACATGCATCAACCGATGCAGTACAATGCAGCGACATGTGAGCTGGGAAAAAACATCTCGTGACGACGACTTTCGAAGACAGGCGATGAACCAGAAATCGTTCACGACCAAAAATCGATAGAGTTAATGAAAATGTTAATTTACCTTGCCTTCCGGAAATACACAGAAATATTATGCCTCCCGGCATGTGCAAATACACTAGAGGTATTATCTCGAATAAACGAAATATCCATAAGAGGACTCTCACATTCCTGACAGAACAAAAAATAGCGGAGATCCCCTCTTCAACGAGGCATCTCTTTCGCCATTCCAAATCGCTCACTCCACTAGTGGTGGGCGGAAACCGATCGACCAAGAAGCAAGACAAGTCATGCGCAGTCCAGCGCAAAATGACCACAGCTCAAACTTAACTGCATTCGATACCAACGCGAGAAGACAAATGCTTACCGAGAAAAGTGACTATAAATTTCAAGCAGTTGTTGCCCTTGCGTTATAAAATAGATATTGAAATAAAACGATGTTGCGAGAATTTATCACGCAACATATCACCACCTCCTCCCGATAAAAAAAAATGTGGAACATATTTTTTTTTTTCAATATCAAAGAGCATGCGATAAGCGGCTCAAAACGCACGAATTATGCGCTGATAATTAACTAAATTGCCAAACAATAGGCTAATTATAGAGTGTCTGGTGAGGATATACCTCAACAGAAAAATAAATATGTCTCAAAAAATATTCACATCGGGGAGGTGTCACCAACACACATCACGTTAGCATGTAAACACAATATACGTATGCAAGTTACTATAATCATCATTAAACAGCATACTCTAATATTGTCTTTAAAAATGGATGTACAAATCTGATAGGAAAATTTAAATAGTACATTCTTTGACATGTAATGACATAAGTACATAGTAAAGTTAAACTACATGACGATCCAGGACATATGCTCTGGTATTCCGAGGGTAAGTACACAATCTAGAACTCGTCATGCTTGATACTAGTAAGGTAAGTCCTCAGCTCAACAATGACATTCTGAGAAAGTACAAGCAATATAATGCTAATTAATAACTAATATGCTTCATAAGGTACAATACATTATTAATAATTGTGGCTGTTTAGTAAACTAACGGCCCTTATATTAACTACTCAGTCCTCCTCTATCATCTTAAAAAACGAACAGAAGAAGATGACAACAAAGCACGATAGTGTGTACATATAAAGTAAGTACAGATGTGCTAATCTATTGAAGAAATATAGGTGTGTTATGACTCTGTAATATATGGAAATATAGGACAGAAGTATTAGTTGGAGTCATGTGGGCATCTAGACAAAATGTCAGCCATCACATTATCCGCACCACGGATAGCTCGTACCGTGAAGTGAAAAGGTTGAAGAGCTATAGCATATCGAGTGGATCTCGAACTCTTCAAACTCTTAGTCTGAATAGCTGTAAGAGCTTTCTGATCAGTCTCTAGAATGAAATGTGCGCCCAGGAGGAATCTTTGTAGCTTTAGAATTGATCAAACCATCGCTAACAACTCACGGTCTAAAACCGAGTAGTTCCTCTCTGCCGCATTTAGTTTTCTAGAAATGTACATAACAGGATGCAGAGTATTTGCATATTCTTGCATCAGTGCTGCTCCAATCCCAGTGGATGAAGCATCACTCCGAAGAACAAAAGTCCTATCAAGAGTAGGTAATCTTAAGATGGGAGGAGAAGAAAATATATTCTTGATTTGGTCTAGTGAAGATTGGCATTCTTCAGACCAACGGACCAGATTAGGCGAACCTTTCTTCAACAATGTTGATAGAGGTGCCATGATCGAAGATAAATTTGGAATAAATCTCCCATAAAATTGAATTAAACCTAAGAGACTCCTAACTTGTTTCTTCGTTTTAGGAACAGAGATGTTCAGTATTTTGGAAGTATTGTGGTCTTCTGTCTTCAAGAGACCATGACCAATACGATGACCCAGGAAAGAGATTTCACCAAAACCAACAAAAGCTTTAGAAGGTTTCGCTGTCAAATTATTCTCACGTAGAGTGGACAGTAAGTCATATAACCCTAAATAGTGATCTTCCCAGGTATCACTGAAGAGACAGATGTCATCTAAGTATGCGATGACATCCGAACGATGTGACAGAATTCGACGCATCATGCGAACGAAAGTGGCAGGGGCGTTCATGAGACCAAAAGGCATAACATTCCATTGAAATAGACCCCTAGGTGTAGAAAAAGCAGTAAGAGGTTTGGCATGCTCTGCTAAAGGCACTTGCCAATAACCTTTAGACAAGTCAAGTTTAGTGAAGAATCTAGAATTAGAAAGTCTAATCAGTAGATCTTCTAACAAAGGCATCGGTTCAGCGTCGAACTTTGTGACCTGATTCAATTTGCGATAATCAACGCAAATTCGTATGTTCTTATCCTTCTTCCGGACAATAACCATGGAAGAAGAATATGGTGAAGTCGATGGTTCAATTATATTTAATTGAATCATTTCATCCAATTCCTTTTCCACTTGCGACTGAAAGTGTATAGGAATAGGATACGGCCTAACCCTAATTGGATTATTGTCGGTAAGAATTATGTCATGTTCTATGACATCTGTGTGTCCAGGAATGTCAGTGAGAACATCCTGAAATGTTTGTAACATCGACAAGTCTCGTCGATGTTCGTCACCAGAAAGATTAGGAGAAACAGAAACGTTTTTCCAAGATTCCGTGGAATGTAATGGAACCACTGGAAGGGGAAGGTTGACATCAGAGAAGGTAGCTTCCTCATCCTGAATGACAGACAGGGATGAATAATGACCGTGAGGTGCAGGAGCATCATCCGTTGCCTGGAAAATAGGCAGCAAATAGTCCGGACGTTCGTGAAATTCCGAAAGCATGTTTATGTGGAAAGTTTTATGCTTTCCATCAATATCGACCACATAGTCAACATCGGAAATCCGAGAGACTATTGCATACGGACCTTTCCATGCAATAAGAAGTCTATTTTCCCTACTGGGGAGTAGGACGAATGCTTTGTCACCTGGACAAAGTTGTCGTAGACATCTATTCTTGTTAGCAAACTGCCTTGCCTTCTCTTTAGCAATTTCTGATGAAGCAGTTGCTAGCTTACATGCCTCAATGATCTTTTGTCTAAGAGCAATGACATACTCATATGAGGATTGAGTTTCATCGCTAATATCATCGGCAGTGATGAGATCGTGTAATAAAGACATAGGGCCGCGTGGACGCGCGCCAAAGACAAGTTCGAAGGGAGAAAATCCTGTGTGTTCATTAGGGACTTCTCTATAGGCAAAGAGAGCCGCGGGTAAAACCCTGTCCCAATCTTGAGGATGATCTTCAGTTATCTTACCAAGCAAAGTCTTGAGCGTTCTATTCAGACGCTCAACTAACCCATTAGACATAGGATGGTAGATACTACTGAGAGATCGTTCAATATGTAAGGTAGACATTACCTGTGACATAGTGTCAGATATGAGTTGAGTGCCATGGTCTGACAATATTTCTCTGGGGAACCCCAAGCGAGAAAATATCAACCAAAGAGCATCTGCGATATCTGTAGTAGATATGCTCTTAAGAGGAATAGCCTCTGGCCAACGTGTGCACATATCGACACATGTAAGGATAAACTGATGTCCTCTGGCCGACTTGACCTTAAAAGGGCCAATAATATCTATGGCCATTTTCTGAAACGGCCGAATAGGAATGTCAGCAGCCTGGATTGGCGCAGCATGTCGTGGTCCTCTAGATTTGACCTCCTGACATACCTTGCATGATCGGCAGTAAATACGAATGTCCTTATTGACAAAAGGCCAAAAGAAAGCCGCAAGGACTCTCGACTTCGTACGGGCAAAACCCATATGTCCAGCACATTGCGAGTCATGAGCATGTTGTAATATTTGGACTCTCATGCTCTTGGGAACAAGAATTTGCGAATGTGCCAACGTAGTCGAATCTTGTACCATACGTACAAGTACGCCGTTTCTCATTGCAATCCAAGATTTTCTATTTGTATCCTGATTCGGATCACCTTTCTTCGCAAGAACGAAGAATTTTTTTAAAGAAGGATCTTCTTCTTGCAATTTTATGAAAGAGTCACGAGTGATTACTAAGTGACTATCTTGGCTATCAACTTCATTATCACTATTCAGTGAAGTTTCGGGTGTTTGTAGAGCTTGTGCTCTTGTAACTACTGCATTTGTAGCTTGCATGTTATTATCTTCCCAAGCAGCAATCTGCTGTGGGGTACACTCCCTAACTCCGTGAATACGACCAATAATAAGGTCCGCAATAGGATTAGGTAAGAGACAAGCATGCACATCTCCAGTAAAGAAAGGAGTGGCAATGCGAATTACAGCAGTAGGATATTTTTCTAGAGTGCCGCCAAATGTGACACATTTAATAACCCTTCCTGTAGCACAAGATGGATCTACAAGCGATTGTCTAACACCAATAGTGGTGCATCCGGAATCGAAAAGTAGTGAGACCGGAGTATCATTAACAAGACCCTTATGTAGGATTAAAGAACCCCTCCCGTCATGCGCAACAACAGCAGGAAGAGCGGGAAGTGGGTGACCACAACTCAAAGTAGTTATGGTACCCGGTTCGAATAAAGTACTGCATTGGGGGCATTTGTTTGCTCTCTCAAAGTCAAAAGCAGAACCAGTGACAGCGTCAAAGTTTTTACTATCAACAACATGATTACAGGCTCCCTCAGTTTCCTGTTGTACAGCATTAGCCTGCTGATATCTCTTTTTTTTGTGTTGAGATCTACCCCGACTATTATTACCTCTGAAGTTATCAAAGTTATTATTATCTCTGCAGTTATTATTGTCTCTATTGTAATTGTTATCCTGGTTCGAATTCCAGTTTCCACGATTACTATCATGTTCACATTGATGCGAACATCTATTTGTTTGGTTTTGAGGTCTTCGGCAGGAATAACCTCTATTACCATATCCTCTTTTGAAATGCCTATAATTATTAGGGTGATAGTAACGAGTACTATCAGGTTGTCTCCAATTCTTCGAAGAAGAATCACCATGAAATTGATTTCCATGATTTTGACAGAAATTACCGCTACTCTTTCTATCAAAATTTTGTTGGAATCTACGAGCAAAGTTTTGGCCATACGGAGCTGCCGAAGCAACTGGTAAACCTTCTTTCACCTTAGAGTTACCCATGGTTATGTGTGGGTGCGCAGTTACGTATTGGCAACAGAAATCTTCCATTTCTTTTATTGTTTTAGGTTTACGTTCATGAAGGAAAGCAAGGAAAGACTCATTGACAGACGACATGACTTTGTCTCTAAGTATTAAGTCCATAAGTCCTTCATAAGTTTTTCCCGTCTTAGATAGTTCAACCCATCGTGAGAAAGTAATGCGTATTCTTGCAATAAACTCGGAGAATTCAACTCCATTTTCAGGTAACATGTTTTTAAATTGTAGACGATAGCCGTCTTCGTTAAGCTGATATTTCTTTAACAAAGCGGCCCTGACAACCTCATAATTGTTCTTGTCAGGTTCATCCACCATATTTAATATACTTAGAGCTTTACCTGTCAGTATCCCTGATAACTGATAAACATATTTTGCTTTGTCTATGTTATGAGCTGTACATGCTTGTTCAAATCTGTCCAGATAGAACATTATGTCATCGCTGGAAGGACTAAATGTTGGTAACTTAATCTTAAAAGTATCATTATTAGCCTTACCAGAAGATGAACCCTTGTTTGAATCATTACCATTACTCATGCTTGTCAATTTCAATTTTTCCAACTCTAAAGCTAAGACCTTTTCTTCATGTTCCATTTTTGCTTTCTCTTTCCTCTCATCAGACTCTCTCTGTAATCTTCTTTCCTCAGCCTGAGCCTCTTTTTGAAGTCTTTCATTTTCAGCTTCTTTTTCAAGTCTTTTATTTTCAGCCTCTTTTTCAAGTCTTTTATTCTCAGCTTCTAGCTGGAGTTTTCTTTCCTCAGCTTCTGATTCCCTTTTTTGTTTTTCCATTTCCATTTGGAATCTCTTTTCATCCACCTGCATCTGCAGTTTCTTTTGTTCAGCTTCCATCTGCAGTTTCTTTTGTTCAGCTTCCATTGCTTTATCATATCGAGCAGTTGCAAATTCTTCTAACTTATCACCAGTCTTGCCAAGCAATTTACCCTGCTCAATAAAGTGCTCAAATGTAGACATGTTGTCTAACATATGAGTCCAAAACCTGAAATAATTAACTAATTTATTTCAAACCTAAGTATAACAAGTCTTAATTAAGCACTTGTATATTCACATCACATTATATTATCCCAGTCTCTGTGGGAAACAAGTCTCCAATCAAAGAACTTGTATATGAAATATCAACAATCAATTCTTGATCATAAGTGCACTTCTCATTCAATAGTGCACGACACTATTCATCATTCATTTATCATCAGTGTAGTAGTAACAGTGCATTAGCATAGCCCATTAACTAATTACTATAACTGTAAACAATGACTATGTAAACACATGCAGAATGTAAACATTGAAAATGTAAACAATGCAAACAATGTAAACAATAACAATGTAAACAATAACAAAGATCAGCAACAATACAAAAACGTTCGCAGAAATCAACTAAAAATAAAGCAGAAATTAATGAAATATCACAAAAAATGTGACGATATCTGCGATAGAATTAAACAAAATACATGACACCACAGTGTATAAACAAAAATGTTGTATGAAACTAAATTATAGACAAGAGTAGGCTAACAAATACAAACAAATCAAAACAAAACTAAAGAATGCGAAATAATAACGAAAACAATATTAAAACATGTCATCACAGCTAACATAAATAGCAACAGAAGTCGCTTAGCAAATTCCAGTATTGGAAATTTGCAAACCCTACAGAAAACGCTCACAATAGACGACCTCTATGACGTGGCATAATCTAACGGAGACACCACCCAACCGAGAACCCGCTGAAATATAAACATATAAATATACGCATAACATATAAACATATAACATATAGAATGAGATGATACACAGAAGACTCAGCAGAAGTATAAGGGCACAGTTTACATACAAACAGGCCACTTAACTTATAGGCTTCCAATCGTAGAACAGCAGAAAAACGGATGTCAATCAACGTCCTAAAGAGCGAAGCTCCAACGATGATGGCACATCTGAACTGCTTCCACTGCTAACACGATGGTACAAGAGCTTCTGAAATACTGTGTGTTGAGTTGTTTCGGCACTTGACCTTCTAATCCAAAAGTAAGTTGATGGAAATCGGTACTTGGCCTTCTTCAGAAAACAACCCGTTTCAACCGGCACTTGACCTTCACAAAAACGACAGCACTGGAACCTTGACAGCAGCAACTTGCTTGACTTGCGTAAAAGATAACAGCAGTCCGAGTTATCCGGCAACATGTAACAACGCCGGGTACTGTCAAATTCTTGTTTCCGTCAAAAAGTTGAAATTTTGACTTTTACCGGGCAACGCCGAGTACTTTGAAAATTTTGAAGATGTTGACTGTATTGAAGAATGTTAATTTCTTGAAGGATGCTGATGAATTCTTGTTGAAAATGAATTGGGTAAGGGACCCCGTGTTTGCTGGTACCAGAATCAAACCAGCTTATGGCCACCAAATGATGCGTGATGCCATATGATGATGGATGGTATCCGCATGTCTGGTTTTGTGTAGTGTGCAGATGTGTTCAGTCAAACAATGTTCATACAAAAATAACAGGGCAATCCACATAGGACGTCAGTAAACTCACGACGTATAAAGTCAATGATTCTTGTAACAGCCGTTGACGTTTTTCTTCATTATTTATTGTGGACACCACAGTGACAAAATGGTTACGCGAATATGTAGGCACATCAAACAGTCATTATCACAGCAACATTCAATACAGCAATAGACGGTAGACAGCATTACAATGATGAGTCAGATGCATGTTATATTTCAAAGTGCTGTAAATGTAGTCAGGTGAAAAACTCCATCCTTTTCTATAACAGCCAGGAGATAACCAGATGTATGAGATCAGTTCACTCTCCTTAGTTTGACTTCAGCAAGACAGACACGTCTGCCGAAGTATAAATAATGTCCTCAAAAATATCCTCTAGATAATAAAGGTTTTCCAAACCTAGTTCATTTAACAAAGTAGCAAGTAATGGTCCTTGGTACATGCATCAACCGATGCAGTACAATGCAGCGACATGTGAGCTGGGAAAAAAACATCTCGTGACGACGACTTTCGAAGACAGGCGATGAACCAGAAATCGTTCACGACCAAAAATCGATAGAGTTAATGAAAATGTTAATTTACCTTGCCTTCCGGAAATACACAGAAATATTATGCCTCCCGGCATGTGCAAATACACTAGAGGTATTATCTCGAATAAACGAAATATCCATAAGAGGACTCTCACATTCCTGACAGAACAAAAATAGCGGAGATCCCCTCTTCAACGAGGCATCTCTTTCGCCATTCCAAATCGCTCACTCCACTAGTGGTGGGCGGAAACCGATCGACCAAGAAGCAAGACAAGTCATGCGCAGTCCAGCGCAAAATGACCACAGCTCAAACTTAACTGCATTCGATACCAACGCGAGAAGACAAATGCTTACCGAGAAAAGTGACTATAAATTTCAAGCAGTTGTTGCCCTTGCGTTATAAAATAGATATTGAAATAAAACGATGTTGCGAGAATTTATCACGCAACAACAAACCGTACTGTTAACAAACGAGAACAAGGAGATTGTCAATATAACTTATGTACAAGATAGCAAGAAGAAAACAGGAGAATACGACAGCAAAACATGACGAAAAAGAATACTTGCAAAAATATGACACTATGCATACAAACAAGACAATCACCGCTAAAACACTGAAAATGTGCACGGTCAGTTATGCTGGACAGTCAACAGGGTCAACTCTCTGTGCCTGTACCCCACTGCAACACTGACAGTGTTACTGCCTGAAGAAATCAGTTCAACATAATCCCTTTCCCATAAGGAAAAAACAAAATCTGTTAAACACGCCACCAATACTACACTTAAAACCAATGCATTACAATAATAAGACAACAAAGACGGCACGAAAACCAGTAGTGGACGGTGAAGCGACGAGGTCTGTAGCAAGGCAATATCAAAAGGCAGAAAGAAGTCACACAAATAATTGAAATATGTAAAACAAATGAAATTGCAAATGAAAGTATCAGAGACAATGAAAAGAACAGATAATAAAATAGTAACAGAAAAGCATCATTGCAAATACCAGCATATGGAGAAATGAGCTAAACGAAAAAAAAAAATTCAAATGGATGAGCAGAGTAGACCAGTAATTAAAAACATGACGATAAGGGAAACACATAAAATAAAATGACGTCAAAAAAGAAAGTAGAACAGCAAGAGAAAAGAAAACAAGAAATATAACTAAATTTATGACTGTCTTTCTGTAAACTGAATCCTCAAATTTCCAATCCCAGCTCCTCAATCGAATGATGATAATGAATCACGAGACAAAAGCACGAATAGTATCAACAAATGTTAGTGCTACAATCAGTTACGCTTAGTGCACTCTGCACTGTCCGGTTGCGGCAAAATGTTCTGAACAAATTCAAAACCAAGATCCACAATCGGCGTCAGTTATTCTCGTAGCTGAAGCCTTGAAACCACCAATGGATGTAGTAATAAGAAAATACATCAATGTTCAGTATTTCCCATTCCGTTCCGCTCTCAAAAATCCACACCAATGTAACTGGCCTTCTCATGTCTGTGTCCAAGAAAGGCTATATCAGCATAATAAATGATAACTGGTAAACTCAGCGACGTCCAGAAATTATCATTCGTTATCGAACCATAGCTGCAGGAAGAAACGACATAAAGTCCATCAGCAAGACGTCACGTCTTTTATCAGCTGCGTAACATAGACCATTGCATCAGAAAAGTGTCATGGTCGTATCCACCATTCACGTACAATTAATCAGTACGACTACAATGTTCTGTCTTATCCAACGATATATATCAGCATCAGCATTCACGAATAATGCTGCTCGGCAAATCACGTATAGTTCCTCATCACGAACAGTTTCTCAGCACGACAATGATAGTCGGTAGTATTCATAAACGAGTTAAATTTTCATGCGGACAAAAGGTCACTGCAGCAGCGTCGCGCAATAAGCATGCACAGGCAAGGCAACGTATTCACGGTAGAGGCGAGCTGTAAGATGTGTACTGGCAGGTACGCACGTGTAGTATCCACATAATTTGTTGTACCACAAATCTCAAAGTAGGCGACGTCTTCGTGCTCTCAGCAGGTAGGCCACCAATGGACAACCGATAATCCAAAAATCAGCAGGCAACTGCAACGACCGACAAATTTAAAACATCTTCGCCTACGCCTGGAAGGAACTAAAACCTCATATTTTCCACCACAATTACGATAGACCCACAATTAGCTCTCCAAATCACTGACAATGGAACTAATCCAACAATAAGACGGCGTCGTCGTCGCCCCAGCCAGACAGGAACTCCTTAAACATTAGCTTCATAGTCTTCACACTGCGCAATGAGTCCATGCACGAAATTGTAGCTTGTTTTCGCCGACAACAAACCCATTGCAAAATGTCCTCATCAGAAAAAACAATCGCACATATAATGGGATGTAACCCAATCGCCAACAAAAGCCTCGACAACTGTAAACTTGCTATGAGGGAGCCCGTAATAAGATCAATACCACAAATATCCAGATACCAGCAGTCACTAACAAAGTGGAACGCTAAAATACATTTGTATAGAGGACCACAGCCCCCAAAAATATGTCACAGTATAATATCTACACTTTCATGACATTGTCCTCTAAGCTCGTATCAAACTGCGAGAGGTCACACAATCAACATACTTATAAACGCCATTCACAAAGCGTACACGAAGGCGTGCTGACAATCTCCCTTTTTAATAATAACAATGAAACACGTAGGAATTCAATAATAATAACAATACATTATCAGCAATAACCATATGACTGGATCAACAAGTCCTACTACCACTAGACTATACAACAATGCTGTACAAAAGCCAGCAACCATAAAGAGAGCACGATTAATATGCAATGCGGCTTCTAAAGCCGGCCAACTGACATCTTTCTCTGTCAGGCTTCCTGTTCACTCCATTCCATTGCCCCCCTTTGCACCATTTTCTTTGAAAGCTGATGTGCGCACCAAAATATATGTTTATTCCACCAAAGTCCATGTGCGCAACAAAAGATATTATGTGACATATATATATATATAGATGAGAGACTTAGTGCGATAAGGCTGCTATAATAACTTTGTTGTACCACAATTAATGTATTCTTTGTTGAAATGTCAAGTGGTCTACTGAAGTTCTTTTGTTTCATAGATGTCAACGTACTCTAAAATAATTATATGAAGCATTTGTGAACTCAACAAGAAGTGGTTGATTCTTATTCGTTAAGACGCAGGCACATTTCTGAACGCGCAGCTACTTTGTTAGCAATATGAATTCTGCTATTCAGTTCACTTCTCACATTTATTATTGTTGTTGTTGTTCTTCTTCTTCTTCGTTCGCTTTCAAATAACCACATATGTATCTCTAATAAAGTTGACAGTCCGTCTCAGACCTCTGCCTTCACCACACAGTTTCTTTCTCAGTTGGTTAGGAAAAGACCATGCTGCCACTCTGCTCATCTCAAGGAGCCGACAGTCTTGGAGCATAATTTCTACTGCTTTCTTGTCCTCCCCACGTGAGCACATATATGTATGTTCTCTGTCTAAAAATTATCACGTGATCTCTTCTTGGCAATGAGTAGTATGGATCTGCTGTAACTGTCTTTGGGTGTTCCTTACACCATTTTTTCTTCACATAACTGTCACCTTTTACTTCTGCTGACATTGCAACTCCAGGGGTACTATAAACTAACTGATGCCTAGAGTTGTCGTATTGACACCGCTTCTCAATCTTAAGCATTCGTAACATAGTGCTAGGCAACCTAGGGGGTATGGAAGTCTACTTCAAAAATCCTAAGCTGTCAAGATATCTATCTTGATATAATTATTTATGCAGAGTTAGGTGGAAAATCAGCTTCAACTGTAAAATAAACAGTTTTAAAATATTTCTCAGCATTATCTCTCTTCGAGAGCTGAAGGGTGATGAACATCATCATGCTGTTGCCTACATTTCCGATGATCATCATCATGCTGTTGCCTACATTTCCGATGATCATCATCATGCTGTTGCCTACATTTTCCATGATAATCATCATGCTGTTGCCTACATTTTTGATGATCATCATCATGCTGTTGCCTACATTTTCGATGATCATCATCATGCCTTTGACTACATTTTTTAAAAAAATGTAAAATGTTATTTTTTTAATGAAAAGTTTGCCTCGTTTCGACAAGGCGCGATCCGTTCAACCTAAACACGGGGTCTGTCGGTTATGTTACGGCGCATGTCCAAATATAAAAGACCTTTCGGCTTGGTTGTTTTTTGTTGTTGTAGTTTTTTTTTTTATCATAAGATTCGTACAATGTTATATACACCGTTATATGCAAACGTTGCAGCAAGACATACACAGACGAAACTGATAAACGACCGGGTGACTGATTTGCCAAAACCTTTATGACATCTGTCGGATGACCCCTGTACCTGTAGCCATCCATTTCAATAGCCCCAGCCACGATAGAGCCCTTGACATCCAGGTCATTGCGATCAGTCCTGATCCTCAGATGACAGACTATCTTGAAAGGTGTTTAGTCTACCTCATTGGATGGATACCTTAAGCCACACGGCTTAAATGTCTAACATCCCCCAGGTACCTGAGATACATATTTACTCATACATATTCGTGTGTACTTACTGGTAGAGCATCAGATTGGCAGACTGGTTAGAGCGCTGATCTCTCGTGGCAATGGTACTAGATTTGAAACACCATGTCGTCACGCGACAGTCTGCCAAAGGTAAATGGATACCTAACTCTGTTCTTGAGTCAAGGAAGGCAAGAGCAGCGAATAAGAGAGCTGATCACCCCACCCCTCGAAGCTGGACCTAGTATAGTGAAGTCTGTAACACTTAACTCTCCTACGTTAGTATCTGCTATGTGACTACCTTTACTGCCAGTTACATCATTATGCCTCTCGGCGAAGAACAAAATTAGCGACCAACTTGCGTTAAAACATTTGACTTAATGAAGGGAACAGAACGTTCGGATTAGGGAAGCTTTACTAAGATAAAAGGAAAAAGAGCTCACGCTACGATCGATGATTCTTCATCGGGTACAGCACGTTAAGATAAGTATTTTACAAGCAATTGGCAAAGATTTATAAGGCTTAGCATCATTATTGTCTCCTTGTTCGCTTCTTATGCAACATGAAGTCACCGCCGCAGATAGCTCCCATTCGAAAACCAATGCCAAAGTACACATTTTTGTAGCGGTGGTTTGTGTGGGAATTTTTTTTACGTCAAGAGGTTGCCTTCCCCATGAACAATCTCATATTCGTCGTCTTTTACGACATGCCTAAGGGGATAGTAGTTTTATTCTTTCTTTGTCTCCTTAGAGATTCAGGAGTATTGCCTGGGACTTACAAGTTTTATAGCAAAAGAAAGCGATAAACAGCTAAAACCAAAAAAAAATTGCTACTTTATTCACTAGAACCCAATGAACTAACTACATTGTTGTTCTTGTTGTTTAATTAGGGCGGCTGATCTTGTCCTTCTTTTGCAGCCAATGCCAAATTGAAGAACCCTTGGCATTATCTATATTGTACATCTAGGTTTTGTTCTGTGGCTTTTCTACCATTCCGAAACTTGGAATTTTGGAGTCACAAGATCCAGTTTATGTCTCTGGCACGCCATTCGTGCCCGGCATGACTCCAAAAGATCTTCATATCTGGTTTCAAGCAGAAAGGGCTGGGGCGGTTGTTGTTGATTAACTAGGGCTGCTGAGCTTCTCTCTCTTTTGCAGCCAATACCAAGTTGAAGATTTTTTGGTATTATCTACACTGTAGATCTAATTTTTTTTTCTGTGGCTTTTCTGCCATTCCGAAACATGCTGAGTTGAAGTCATAAGCTCCAGTTTCTTCTGCTTGGCTTGAATTTAAAGGATCGTCACATCTGGTCCCAAGCTAGGAGTAAGAAGTGTGTGACATTCTGTGCATTCCCCGCCATCCAAGGGGGCTCTCCAACTATGCAGAGCAAAATACTGTTCTCAGGTTCTGAGCTCTCAGCTTCCCCTGCCTATCACTGGGACCATAGTGAGATCCTTCTGCATGCAGTCAACCAAGTCTAAGTCAAAGAATTGAGCCTTGGGCTCAAGTGACTTCTCCAAGCTTAGTGTGCAATGCTGGGTTCTCAACAAGTTTCACCACAGGGTGAATTCCTGGAAGTGTGTGCATGATTTCAAGAGTCAATGAGGATGTATTTAGCCTCACAGACATAGGTTCACTTCCACGTACACATGATGTAGCCAATTGCATAGCTGGTGGTCATATAAGGATGACTCCATATATGCCTCCATGCATATCCTGTGGATCAAATTGAGAATGTACAAATTTAAAATTAGGAAGTAACAACATGCACAATGGGCTAATCACCTGTTTGCCAGTCTCTTCGATTACATGTCCTGCCCAGGGCCTTGTGCTCCTTGGGTCCCCTCTACACCTTGTTTTACGAGGTAGAAGAGGTTACGATTATGAGATGAGATGAAGTAACAACATTCAACCTGTATTTATATGCGAAAGAAGCAGCAGTAGTGTTTTTGAACAGTTTAAGCAGCACCACACATAAAGGTCAAGGTATTTGAATAACAGATACTTTACTTTACTAGGTACAGCATCGAGAGGTAGGTTCACCAGTTCCCTTCTTTGCTGCCTTTTTCTTCCATAATTCAAGAGCAAAATTAGGTACCCATTTACAACTTGGTAGACTAGAGCGTGTCTGTACCGTATATCGAACCCGGAACCTTTGCCTTGAGAGACCAACGCTCTAACCACTCTGCCGACTAGTCCCACACATTAAAACAGGAGAGGTAGACGCATAGCAGATACTGCCGTAGGGGAGCGAAGGGTCAACGACTTCACCACCCCCAGCTCCAGTTTTATGACGTTGGGTGGCCAATTCTCTTCCTCGCTGCCTGTACCTTCCATAACTCAAGAACCGAGTCAGTTACCCATTTACAGCTGCGTACACTGGAGCGTGAACCTGCCAGATTTCGATCCCGTTCTAATCGCTTAGCCGATCGGATTCCCGCTCCCACAAGTACTCCCCCCACACCCCCCACCCCCAACAAGACCATGTTTACAAGCTAAAATTCAACGAAGCGAGACGTAGTTAGTAATTAAATGAACTCCGTTTATTTTCTTTCATTAGCTCGTGCCAAAGTTACAACATAAGGTCAGCCATGTTTACCACTTCAGGTTGGGAATTCCGTTCCTCGCTGGACTTAGTATAGTGAATTCTCTAACACTTCACTCCCCTACAGCCGTAACTACTATGGGACTATCGTTTTTGCTAGTTGAATAAGTTTATATTTAGCAACGAACGACGCCTATCGGAGAACGAAACGAGTTAAATGTATGGTAAATTTTGTTGCCAGTTGTCATCTCCGTTGAATTTTAAGTTGTTTTCTTTCCTTTCACGTCTGCCAAATATTAAAAGCAGCGAATGAAATCTTCTGCGTTCTGACGAGAAAGAGCTGTGTGTTATGTCCAAAATTTGGCCACGAATTCCAAATTTGTCCGGAAAGAAACAAAGCACGAGTATCTCGTTAAAAGAAATACTTATTTTGAACGGGAAATTTGTATGTGTATGTGTTTTTGTTTGTTTTTTTTTTTTTAACTAGAGGAATCAGACTGAATGAAAGAGAATTATAAAACTTTTGTGATACGATATTGTTGTACGTAACATATTTACAATTTAAAGGTCAGTTCCATAGCAGATAATGCCGCAGTGGAGTTAAGTGTTAGAGACTTCACTATACTAGGCCCAGCTCCGAGAGATAGGGTGACCAGTTCTCCGATTGGCTAAGCAGTTAGCGCTTTCATTTAGTGGCACAGTTATGAGGTTCCCAGGATCGAAACATAAAAGCTTCACGCTCCAGACTACCCATCTGTACATGGCTACCTGGCTCTGCTCTTGAGTTAAGGAAAGCACAAGCAGCGAGGAAAGGAACTAGCTGCCCCTACCTCATTAAAAAAACTGGACCAAGTATAATGAAGTCTCCAACACTTCATCCTAAGCAGTCTCTGATACGGCACTACTATTACCTGTTTTATATATTTCATCTCATGAAAGAACACTTGAGCATGCACATTGGAAGCGGTAAAGAAATATTAGACAAACATTAAAGGTATGTTTTCAGGCACTCGTAAGAAATAAAGAAGTAGAATGTTTGTCTAATATTTATTTACTGTTTACAGGCCTCGGGTTTCCCTTCCTTATGTGTTATAAACATTGAAAGCGGGACTCAATGATTCACTCAATCAATATTATGTACTAGTGTAAAAGCCCGTCATAAGACGGGAATTACATTCAAAAGAACCAGTACCTAACTGCAATTTTACTTATTCAGGATTAAATTTTTTTAAACCACTGTGCATCACCACAGTACACGAACTACGTAACAGCAGCGAGGATCCCAATGTGTGTATACGGGTGTCGCGAGGTGTTTTGACGGAGATAGGTCAGCTTGAACGGAATGGAAGAATACAGATAATAATGTCTTATTGATAGCTTCCGAGTTTGAAGAAAACTGCCTCTCCTCGGGAAATAGTGTACTAGAAATTACTTAAAAGAGAATTCTGGTACCTAAACAGGATATTTTCTGGACGATAAATTCTTCCTCAGGAATCCTACAAAAAGGACTGTGTAAAGCACATAAGGTTGAGAAAGAGATTTGGTGTCCAGCCACATTTAAAATATCCCGACCCAATAGAAGTTAATTGAATTATGGCCGAGCCCCCAGGGTGTAGAATTATATTTAAAACAAAATACAACCCAAATAAAGTTAACAAGAAAAATAACAACAGACTCTGTTATGTAAAGTTGGATAAAAGGGTATGGAATCTTACATTTTTATATACACATATAAATATGAAAAAAAGTTCCTCTGCTGAATGCCTCTTCTGTTTATGGGATGTGTGGGATGGTTACTGGGTGATAAGATATGGTTGGGTAAGGGTAATCTTTGGTACCATGGACTTGTACCCTGGACCGGGTTTAGGTATCTGGTAACCGCAACAAGGTTTAGTATCTGGTAACCGCAACCTAAGTTTTTTGCTTTGTAACCGCAACCTAGGTTAGTACCTCGTAACCGCAACCTGGGTGGACTGGAAACAATTGAAATCCCATTAGTGGTTTCAAGAGCAGTCATCTCCTAAGTCTGATGGCCGGTAAGCGTCCATCAGAAATTAAATTAACACAAGGTTAACTACTATTTAGTAACTGTGTTATCTATTAGATATGAACTACCACTTCTTAACTGACATTATAGTGTATCTTGAGTTCTCAGTCTCTATCTGGCTGTCTGCTTATTTACAGCAGTGGTTTTCCCCATGTGGCAATGAGTTTCACAAACTGTGAGGTAGGGGCTGGGGTCATCAAATGGTTGAGAACCACTGGTTCACCTAGTGCCCATAGAGCAGTATTTTAATTCTGGGGTCACTGTCAACAATGGTTTGAGAACCACCGGGTAATAGTTTCATATGCTGCTTTAACCTGTTGGGATGTCATTGCTGCCAAGGTCTGAGAACCAATGATTTACATTCTTGATACTGAAGCAGTAAATCATGTGGAAGGTAGTCATAATCTCAAGGCTTGAGAACTGCTGACTTACATTTTGTCAGTCAAGTGGTAAATTCATTAAATAGCTAAATAATTGCAAGCATTCTTAAAGTCCTGGTTCCTGTAGAAAATAACATTCATATAACGATAATAAAATAGTTCTTCAATCATCAAACATGGTATGTGCATAAGATTGCATTAAATACATATAAAGAACCTTCCATAATGAAAAAACACATTAATGTCCCTTATGTGACAAAGTGAGAAGAAGTGATTGAGACACTGTTATCAAGTTTGTAGTCTTGGCAGAGAACACAGAAGCCTTATAAGAAATAGAAAATAGAAGAACCACTAATACACTTCTATTTTGCTTGGATCAATATGTAAATCTCAAAGAAACAACAATAATATACATCAATTATTTTAACCCTGTCTTATTTCTGCCAGGCTGTGAGATAAAGATCAGGAGTTAATTAGGTCTATTGACCTCAGCAAACTCATACATTAGTTTGAGTGATCTGTAAAGATGCAAATAACAGTTATTGTCACTGAAAATGAAATGCATTTAAACTTTAACAAAAAGTTACTGCAATAGCAAGCTGTTGATAAACATATGATTATTCATGTTATAAAATCAGCAGTATTAGATCTACTTACTTCGCTCAACGAATTCACTAAGGATATTTTGCAACAAGTGCAAAGTAGCCTCGACAGAGGCCCATACAATCACATCTGCTTCCCACGATGGTTACAAGAAGAATGCAGAAAATTCCCTCCAATATTCCAGGATCTGTTCCGGGCAGGGGTGGGTTGTGTGCAAATTCTGTTCTGGTCCCAGGGGTATAAAGTTACCTTCATTTCAACTCGCACTAGCGTCCATCGTTTCCGGCTGTTTTACATGCGTCCAGTTCGTGAACAACAAAGACGGTCGACTTCCTGTTCGAATCGTTGTACCGTGTTCCACCTTCGACTTTCGCTGGTGGGGGGGAATAATTTATTACCTTATGGCCGTGAATCCGCTAGCGAGCTAGCGAATAGCAAAATCTAAGACTAGCGAGAGAGAGAGACTTTAGGTTTCTTGTCAAATGATAGGAGAAATTCGTAGAGGGAAAAAATAATAGACAGAAGAAAGAAGTCGGGGAGAGTCGTTCCACGACAACGGGATCACACATTCTATAAATATTTTTGTGCACCGTCATTTGCGCAGTCTTCTTTGGTAAATGTTACTACTTTCGGGAGAGTACATATAAGGGAAACAATACACTTAATGTCTAACTTTAAACCACAGTTGCATCCCTTAGCGTTACGCACTGACAGAAAAGCTGCGATTTTATATATAGGATTCTATGTTGTTCTTCTGTTCTTTTATCCGCTCATTATGTACCATAGAGCCCCCGCTGCTACTGATCTCCTTGCAGGAAGAATACACCTAAGCATTCATGTGCTCCTACGGCTTCTATATCAATTTGTTTTATATGATGAGGCTGACAACCCTATATTAGTACATGATAATGTTTCCAACCCCATATTCGTCGCCTCTTACGACATGCATGAGGACGCAGTAGTCTTAATTTTATTCTTTGTAACTATTATGTAACTATTCTGTAACTATTATGTAATTATTATTGTACTGTTACAATGTTGGGATTTTATTTTATTGTATTTTATTGTGTTATTTTATTATTTAAGTAATACTTAAGATACATGTGAGAATTAATGGATTCAGTATGGAAGACGAGAGAAAGGAAGGGAAGAATGTTAGACGGGCCTGCGTGCCCAATTCTAAACCCTTTGAAAATAAAGTTCGTTCTTTGTCTCATCAGAGGTTTTAACACAGAACACATCATATTGGTGAAAAGATGAGCTTTCACGTTAACCCACCTCTAGGCGGTCGTAAACCCTGAATTCATGTTATAATAACGCACCCTATGATCTTCCACGCTTGCCAAATATAAATGAAAGCCTGCTGAGAGTATATAGACCGCAGGTATTATCATTTAATGCAGCTATTACCAGAACAGTTCTGAAGAAAACAAATCAAGAAGCCACTTAGCACACCACGGCCTTGTCCCACTTTCGAAACAAGACCAAGGCTGGACTTAATATGATTTAGTTGTTATTGTTTCCAGAGTCGTGAATACTAAGCAGCTCTCACGTGCAGCTGACTAACAGACCTGTTTCCGTTGTTCTGAGAAACCAGTGCGTGGTGTTTACCAACCAGACAAGTCTCATCGACACGCCTGGAAAATTGAGATTATCAATAAAGCTTCCTAATACCCACTGCACTGTTTTACAGGTTTTCTTAACCTGTGGTCCGCTTATCCCTTGAGGTCCAAGAATTGAGTCTAGGGCGTCCACGTACAGAACTTAAAAATTGTATTTACACAAATTTTTTACTCGGGAAAACTATCATAGATTTTTGCACTTAAAGAACTATATTCTTTTTACACTGTATTTCAGTATGATTGTATTTAAGCTTAAAGATTTTTCTTTGGAATAAAATGTATTAATTGTATGCACACATTTTCATTATGCGTCTCTCTACAATGTTTCAAAGAAGGGGTCAGTAGACATCACCACCAACCAATGGGGCCCATAGCCTTCACCGAACAATCAAAGGAGTCCATGGCACAATAAAGCTTAAGAACCCCTGCTCTATTGTAATCAAACACGTGTGTCTTTTTTTCTTTCTTTTTCAATCCTTTATACGAAGCGGAAATGTTCTATATAACCTTCACTGTATCTGCTGTTTACACGTTGAACAGTAATCACTAATCAACATGTTTCATTTTAGTGTCTACATTTTTTATTTATCGCGCCTACAGATATAAATATCTTTACTTCAAAGGCGCAATAATAACTTGTTAAGAACTTTCATTAAAGCGCATCGCTAAGCAATCCAAAAGCATTAGACCACAAACTGAGGAAAGAACAAGCAGGATTTAGAAAGAACAGAAGATGTGTAGATCATATATTTACCCTCAGGAACATTATAGAGCAGTGCTCAGAATGGCAAAGACAGCTGTACATTAATTTCGTTGATTTTGAAAAGGCTTTTGACAGTATACATAGGGACAGTTTATGGAAAATACTGAGGGCTTATGGAATTCCAAGCTGCATAGTGTCAATAATAAAAAGCCTTTATGCCAACTTTACGTGTAGCATTGGGCAGAGCAAACCTAACCTTTGAAGTGAAGACAGGAGTACGACAGGGATGCCCCTTATCAACCACTCTATTTTTAACAGTCATAAACTGGGTGATGCGCCAGACAACAGAGGGCAATCCAAGAGGAATAAGATGGACTACATTTTCTACATTGGAAGATCTGGAAAATGCAGATGACATTGCACTGCTAGCACATTCACATCAACACATCCAGGAAAAAACGGAAAGACTTAATAAGTATAGCCAGCAGGTGGGCTTGAACATCAACCTAAAGAAGGCAGAGGTCATGACGCTCAATGTGAGCAACCCTGAGCCCATATCAGTAAGGAATCAGCAACTGGAACAGACAGATGACTTCACTTACCTAGGATGCATAGTAACACCAGACGACGGAGCAAGCAAAGACATCAACAACAGAATGAACAAAGAAAGAACAAGTCTTTTTTAGTCTAAACAACATCTGGAAGTCCTCTCAGTACAGCACAAGCACAAAATTAGGATTATATCAGAGCTGTGTGCTTTCTGTGCTTCTCTATGGCGTAGAGAGCTGGAGAGTTACAGAGAAGGAAATGTCGAAATTGTCCTCTTTTCACACAACATGCCTAAGAAAAATTATCCGAATCTTTTGGCCGAATACCATCACCAACCAAGATCTGCTTACTCGGAGCAAGCAAGAGGACATGCACACCATATTAGCTGGCAGACGCTGGAGCTGGGTTGGCCATGTCCTCAGAAGAGACCCCGGTGCCATCACAAGAACAGCTATGCTATGGATCCCTGAAGGAAAACGAAAGAGAGGCCGACCAAAAACAACTTGGCGGAGGACTGTGGAGGCTGAGATGCAAAGAATGAACCAGAGTTGGGGCACTGTACGAAGGATGGCTGCCGACCGAGCAAAGTGGAATCAATTTGTTGTTGCCCTACAAGACACCACCAGGGGTAATGGCCACTGACTGCTTTGACGGTCGGCGGCTAAGGATCAAAGAAGAAGAAGAAGATATATATATATATATATATATATATATATATATATATATATATATATATATATATATATATATATATATATATATATAGATGGCCTGCTTTAGGAAGCGCGTTGCCCAATCCACACATTTTTCGATGGATGGACCCAAGCAGGTCTGACTAAAAGAAAAGCATGTATAAAGTCTATACATTATTAACTTTCCGTGACTATATAAAAAAAAATTAAAAAATAATGAAATTATATATTACGTTCACTGTATCGTATTTCATACATATAAAGTTGGTTAAGATGAGCTTTATTGTATACCTCAGCTATATTTTTTAAAACTATTTTTCCTTGCTTCTTTTGGACAGCAAAACGTGTCAATCTATTGCCTAAATCTAAGCTCTTCATTACTTCTCGGTCAATTGATATTGTTGCCAAACTGTTTAATCGATATTCCTACACTGTTGATCGTAGATATGTTGTAAGTTGATTTAACTCCAGAAAATCCTCCTTCTTAAGATTACAATTACTGGAATAGCGTGGTCAAGATTCGAATTCGCTAGAAATAACTTTGGGATTGCTGTTGATTGGTTATTATATGAAAGAAATCGAAGCATTTTTAGGGGGATGCTGGTTGTTCGTCCATCACGGGTGATGAAGACCACGGGTGATGAAGACCACTCTGTTCATCCAATTATTTAAGAATATGTTAGGTTAGTCTATGGGTACGAAGGTGACTGAAGAGCCCGATGCGGGCCTGGAAAGATCTTGGACAGTGTGGGCAGGGAATGTTTGCTTCATGTGAAGGTTTTATTTCACGGTCCTTTCTAGCTTGTCTCCGCTGTTCCGCTGCTGCTCTTCTGGATGATTCGCATGCTGCTGCACCTTTACGAAGAGATGTGCGCCAAGCAGTTCGGTCTTGCGCAGCAGCTTCCCATGTGTCTGGGTTTATGTCAAAGGTTTTCAATGACGTCTTTAACGTGTCTTTGAAGCGCTTCTTTTGGCCACCATGGGAGCGTTTACCCTTCTGCATCTCACCATAAAAGAGTATCTTTGGCAGTCGATGGTCTGGCATGCGGACTACATGACCTGCCCAGCGAATTTGTGACTGCATCAGAATAGTATCAATACTAGGGATATGTAAAGGGCAATTTTTACTATCTTGCAATATAATACATTTATATTCTTATTCTGTTCGCAAATATTTTGTAAGCAAAGTATTTCCTTTTTAAGTGCTTAAGGAGAAGTCATTTTTGGGTTGCTTCCCTTGAAAATAGTTCTGTCATCTTCGATCGGACTCCGCAGACGACTCTAGGCCTACTGCGATTTATTCTGTGGCTGGGTAGGAATAGATTGTTCTTGCTTCAGTATATCTATGGCCTGAATTTATACGTAGTGTTTGTATGAGTAGGACGAGTCTGTCTTATATATGGATATCTTTGCATTTCTAAGTCGAACTAATTTGGTTGTCGCTAGAAAAGGTCAAAGGCTATGCAGCGGAAGTATCGCTAGCAAAGGGTGTGATCCATGGCTGTCATCCTGTGAGGATGCCGAGTTTTGTTGTAGCAGGCTTTTTGCCGAAATAGTGATCTATATATGGATGGGGAAAAGTGATAATCATTTAGACATGTTGTATGTACTTTACCCCAGTGTTTATTCTCTTTTGCCAAGGAATGGCAAAGTTATATTTCGCATAAAAAGGTAAAACCACAATTTATTATGAACTTGGGCTTCGCCATCGTTGTTGATAAGCAGATGCACAGTGGTACTTTTAAAAAGAATATCCATTCAAAGGAAGAAGACATTCCTATGTATCAGCACTGGATTGTATGATATTATTCAATTACCTCTATGAGAGAACCTATGAAGAAATGAGGACATTTAATGAATGACTAATTTTGGTCTATATTCTATAGTGAGTGAAGCTCACGAGAGAGAGAACAGCCATGTTGAAATTCATATACTTTGTATTTATCGAGTGAGAAAAAGGGATGCCTGTACTATCGCTCGATGAACCAAGAGATCACTGCTACATGTGAGAACCCATGTCTGGGATTCCTATATTATAAAATATATATATATATTGAACTTTACGTGAAGGAATATTCGCTAGACGAGGTTAGGTCTAGGAGCCTTCCTATGTATTGGTTATGGTCTGACGTGCCCAGTCAGTAAAGCCAGATGATTTACATGATGGAACGCTGAATGCTTATTTACGAATGCTCCATTATGATATTTGCCAAGCATGAATGCTAACTTAAGATGATATTCCTGTGATCAACATTATGCTGTCTATGTCGACATTTGTTCCTGTAACCATACACGTACTGTCCAAGTGTGCGTCCCATTAAATGTTATAAAAAGACCACCGTAGTTCCAGTACTTCTTGAATTCGAACAGTGTGAGTATGAGTGATGTACTACCAACCTGTCAACTCTATCGAATCATTCTACCATTCGCGTACTGACATTCAGATACACACTCATTGTTTACACTCACATTCTTGTCGGAGCCTCATCACGTTCCAGGACAAGATGACCTGTATGACCAAAACTGTGCTGGGTTTGATGAGTTGACAATCGTTACACTTTACTACACCAGTCCCAACATCTACATTTATCCACTGGTGGACATTCACATCATTTAGCAAATAAAGCATGATTCAACAACTAGTAGCCAGTATGAGTTAACAACTACACACAAAGAAAGAGTTTAACAACTGGTGTGCCAGCTTCCTGGGTCAACCTGCACAGTGACCATATTGAGAAGTAAACTACTGAGACCAGACGTTCCTTGGGGTCTGTTACGACACACAAATACATCAACAGTACAACTCTACAGTGATGTCAGCGTGACCTGTCCTGTCGAGAGTATGCAGTAACTAGGTCAGGGTTTGTTGACATTTGGTTCATTGGACATTTGCCATACAACTGACAGTGTTACACAGCGAGCTTGGTTGAAACATAGAACATTACACATCAGGACTGGAGAATATTTGACAGTGTTTGCGAAAGAAAATGTTATTGAACTGAGAAGTCCTACATTGATTGTTATCATTCAAATCAACGATGGAGCTTCTATTTCTGTGTTGAATTTAAAATAATTAGACCAGAAGTATTTGTTTAATAAAGTACCACAGTACTGTACTATTAGGCAGTGTAACTGAGCCTTCATTCCAACACATTCTTTCTGCAACACTCTATTTACATCATATTGCCATACTATTTATGCATTTATGTATTTATGTTTAACTATTTATATGTGATATTTGTTTGTATCCAGCGGGTTGTTGTTTCGGTTGGGCGGTGTCACACAGCAGAGTATCCCACGTAATAGAGGGTCTGATGTGTGCGTTTCTATAGGTGCAATTTTCTTCATTGGAAATTTGCTGCGACAGCTGTTGCTATTAGTGTTAGCTGTGAAGTCTGTACTCATTGTTGTTTTTGTAATATTCCTCTGTTCTTTAGTTTGTTTTGATTTGTTTGTAATTTGTTGGTCTACCCTATTCTATCTTTCAGTTCTATTCTCAATTTATATTTATATACTGTGGCGTTATTTGTATTTGTTATCCTCTTGCGGTTTATCTTTTATTGTTTTTCCAATTTTATTTATTTCATTTCCGCAAATGTTTTCATGTTTTTCTGTATCTGTTTTGTTTTGTGCCTGATCGACATACACTATTTAAAATATAGTTGATCATATAAATTGATGTACAAGAATCAACTGATAGTTAATTGCTATTACTAAAGGTACACAGTTGATGATATAAAACACTATTTCTGGTGCACTGCACTTATATTATAGAGTGAACCAGCAACTTATAGCTGTTATTATATAAGGATTTATACAAGACCTTTGTAAGGCTTGTTTCCCACAGTGATTGGGATAGTTAAGTACTATTTTTCACAGGTTACAAAGTTATCATACAAAGTCTTTGATTAAGACTAAGAAAGTAAATTTATTTACTTTTGCAAATTACTGATCTTATTAGACAAGATGTCTACCTTGGATTATTTTATCACACAAGGCAGGGCTCTTGATAAGACTGGTCAGCAGTTAGAAGAATGGGCAGTTGCTCAATATGACAAAGCATTGGCTGCTGAAGAAAGAAAAGCATTGATTGAAGAAAAGAAATTAGAAGCTGAGGAAAGAAAATTACAAAGAGAGGATGAACAAAAGAAATTGCAGATACAGACTGATGAAAAAAGATTCCAGATGGAAATGGAAAAAGAGAAAAGAAAAGATGAAGCTGCTGCTGAAGAGAAAAAATTACAGGCTGCTGCAGAAGAGAGAAAATTACAAGCTGAAGCTCAAGAAAAAAAAGCAATAAGAGAACATGAACACCAAAAAGAACTTTTAGCATTTGAGTTAGAAAAGTTAAAGTTAACAAACATAAGTAATGTTAATCAAGCATCTAGTGGTAATGGTAAACCCTTTACTTACAAGGTCAAGGTACCAGCGTTCAACCCTTCCAGTGATGACATAACATTCTGGCTAAACAGATTTGAACGCTCGTGTCGAGCACATAATGTGGACAAATCACAATATGCTAACCAGTTATCAGAAAATCTGAAAGGTGATTCTCTGACTAGTTTAAGTTTGGTTGAAGAGGCTGACAAAGATAACTATGATGTTATTAGGGCAGCCTTATTAAAGAAGTATCAGTTGTCTGAAGAGGGTTATCGGAAGTTGTTTAAGACAATGGTGCCTGAGGCAGGTGTAGAATTCTCAGAATTCATTGCAAGGACACGACTTACATTTGATCGTTGGATTGAGCTATCCAAAACAGAAAAGACTTATGAAGCCCTTATGGACTTGATACTCAGAGACAAGATTATGTCAAGTATAAATAAACCTTTCCTCGAATTCTTACATGAGCGTAAACCTAAGTCTCTAAAAGAAATGGAACAGTATTGTACCCAATACGTCACTGCACATCCGGACGTAGCCATTAGCAACAGTAAGGTTAAAGAAGGTATGCCAGTTGCTTCTGCAACACCATACAACCCTAATCACTCTCACAAATTCCAAGGACCTCAAAATAGGTTTAATAAAAAAGGTAACTATTACAGTTATCAGAACCAAGGTAACCAATCATTTCAGGGTTCTTCTTCGAATACCTGGAGAAGAGCTGACAGCCCTCGATTCAGGGGTGGTCATAATTACAGGAACTTTCGCAAAGGAAGTCATTCTAGAAACTATCCAAGTTTTCCTTCATGGAGACAACAGGATCATAATTACCGAGAGATACTCATTTAATAATGAATATGATGATAGTAACCAAAGGAGCTATGATTCAAACCCGAGTAGAGGTTATAATAGTGGAAACAATGATAAGTACAGAGGCAATAATAACAGAGGTAGAGCACAATTCAAAAAACATAAAGCTCATTACCAGGCGAACTCTGCACAGCAAGAGTCCCACGAAGCCTATAAACAAAATAAAGATAATGATGACTCTAATAATATGGCATGTGCCGCTTTTGATTTTGGGAGAGCATCTCAGTGCCCCCAATGCAAAACATTATTTGAGCCAACCACAGTGTCTACTTTAAGCTGTGGCCATCCTCTTCCCGCTCTTCCTGCGTCAATCGCGCATGATGGGAGAGGTTCTCTTGTCTTACACAAAGGTTTAGTAAATGACAATCCAGTCTCAGTACTTTTTGATTCTGGATGCACAACTATTGGGGTTAGGCAGTCACTCATAGATCCTTCTCATTCTACAGGCAAAGTAGTCAAATGCGTAACATTTGGCGGCACCATAGAGAAATACTCTACCGCTATCATTAGGATTGCTACTCCTTTCTTCACAGGAGATGTACACGCATGTCTTTTGCCGGATCCGATCGCTGATCTTATCATCGGTCGCATTCACGGAGTCAAAGAATGCACTCCGGAGCAAATTTCCGTTTGGGAAAATCAAAATATGCAATCTGCTAATGCAGTAGTCACTAGAGCTCAAGCTCTCAATATGCCTGAAACTTCATCTGTTGAAGATAATGAAGTGCATAACCAAGATGATCCCTTGGTAATTTCTCGTGACTCGTTTATAAAACAACAAGAAGAAGATCCGACTCTTAAGAAATTCTTCTTCACTCTTGTAACAAAAGGTGATCCGAATAAAGATTCAAATTGTAAATCTTGGATTACAATGAAGAATGGCGTACTTGTACGTATGGTGCAAGACTCCACTAAGTCAAGTCATTCTCAGATTCTTGTACCCAAGAATTTGAGAGTTAAGATCTTACAACATGCACACGACTCTCAGTGTGCTGGTCACATGGGTTTTTCCCGTACAAAGTCAAGAGTTCTTGCGGCTTTCTTTTGGCCTTTTGTGAACAAGGACATACGGATCTATTGTCGATCCTGTAAAGTATGTCAAGAAGTCAAATCCAAAGGTCCTCGTCATGCTGCGCCTATTCAGGCTGCAGATATTCCTATTCGTCCATTCCAGAAAATGGCGATAGACATCATTGGTCCATTCAAGATCAAATCTGCTAGAGGACATCAGTTTATCTTAACGTGTGTAGACATGTGCACACGTTGGCCAGAGGCTATCCCTCTAAAGAGCATTACTACCGCTGACATTGCAGATGCTCTTTGGCTTATATTTTCTCGGCTGGGATTCCCCGGAGAAATATTATCAGATCATGGCACCCAACTGATATCGGATACCATGTCTCAAGTAATGTCTACTCTACAGATAGAGAGATCTTTGAGTAGCATCTATCATCCTATGTCCAATGGGATGGTCGAGCGACTAAATAGAACACTTAAGAACTTATTAGGGAAGATAACTGAGGATCATCCTCAGGATTGGGATAGGGTTTTACCCGCGGCCCTCTTCGCGTACAGAGAGGTCCCCAATGAACATACAGGGTTTTCGCCCTTTGAACTTGTCTTTGGCGCGCGACCGCGCGGCCCAATGTCTTTGCTGCATGATCTTATAACAGCTGACAATATTGACGATGACACAAAATCTTCTTACGAGTATGTCATCGCGCTGAGACAAAAGATTATCGAAGCATGCAAATTGGCAACGTCCTCTTCTGAGTTTGCTAAGCAGAAGGCAAGACAATTTGCTAATAAGAAGAGAACTTTACGACAACTTTGTCCTGGTGACAAAGCATTTGTTTTGCTACCTTGTCGTGAAAATAGACTCCTTATTAGTTGGAAAGGTCCGTACGATATAATATCGAAAATTTCAGATGTTGACTACATCGTCGATATTAACGGGAAGCATAAAACCTTCCACATCAATATGCTTACGGAGTTCCATGAACGTCCTGACTATCTACAGCCTATTTTCCAGGCAACGGACGATTCTCATGTCAAACATGGTCATTACTCATCACTGTCTGTAATACAGGATGAGGAAACAAGTTTTTCGGATGTTAATCTCCCGCTTCCAATGATCCCACTTCATTCTAGTGAATCATGGAAAGACGTTACTGTTTCTCCTGATTTGTCTCTAGGAGAACGGCGACAAGTTTCGTCTATGTTACAAACATTTCAGGATGTCCTCACTGACATCCCTGGACAAACTCATGTCATTGAGCATGACATTGTTCTAACTGAACATACTCCAATTAGGGTTAGGCCTTATCCTATCCCTATACATTTCCAAACACAGGTTGAAAAGGAGTTGGATGAAATGATAGATTTACAAATAATCGAACCATCCACTTCTGCATATTCTTCGCCGATGGTTATTGTTCGAAAAAAAGACAATAACATACGTCTTTGCGTTGACTATCGCAAATTGAATCAAGTTACGAAGTTCGATGCTGAACCTATGCCTTTACTAGAAGAGTTACTTACTCGTCTTTCTAAATCGCATTTTTTCACTAAACTTGATTTGTCTAAAGGATATTGGCAAGTTCCATTATCCGAACGCGCCAAACCTCTTACCGCTTTCTCTACTCCCAGAGGCCTTTTCCAATGGAATTTTATGCCTTTCGGCCTTATGAACGCACCAGCTACATTTGTACGCATGATGCGTCGAATCCTATCGTATCGGTCAGATGTCATTGCTTATCTAGACGACATCTGTCTTTTCAGCGATACTTGGGAAGATCACTATTCAGGATTAGTTGAATTATTATCAACTCTGCGTGAGTATAACCTGACAGCAAAACCATCTAAAGCTTGTATTGGCTTTAGCGAAATTGCTTTCTTAGGCCATCGAGTAGGTCACGGTTTCTTGAAGACAGAAGACCATAATATCACTAAGATACTTAACATCTCTATCCCTAGGACTAAAAAGCAAGTGCGAAGTCTTTTAGGTCTCATACAATTTTATGGACGTTTCATTCCGAATCTGTCCTCTATCATGGCACCTCTCTCTACACTATTAAAGAAAGGGTCGCCTAACATGGTTCACTGGTCTCATGAATGCCAATCTTCACTAGAGAAGATCAAAACTATGTTTTCATCACCACCTATTTTAGTGTTACCTACAACAGATAAGACATTTGTTCTTCGTAGTGACGCTTCATCCACTGGGATTGGAGCGGCACTAATGCAAGAGTACTCTGGAACTCTGCATCCTGTAATGTACATATCCAGAAAAACTTAATGCTGCAGAAAGGAATTACTCGGTTTTAGACCGTGAATTATTGGCAATGGTTTGGTCAATTCTCAAACTCCAAAGATTCCTTCTGGGCGCGCATTTCGTAGTGGAAACTGACCAAAAAGCTCTTACGGCTATCCAAAGTAAAAACTTGAAGAGCTCGAGATCAACTCGATACGCAATCGCTCTTCAACCTTTTCATTTTTCGGTACGAGCTATCCGTGGTTCAGAAAATGTGATGGCGGACATTCTGTCCAGATGCCCACATGATGCCACTTAACTGTTAAATATTGGATCTTTTTAATATGTATAACTTTACAACAGTTATTTTTTTGTTTCTTTACTAAGATACACATTTGTAATTTAATAATAGAATGATGGTATCGCTACTTAGCGGTTTATTGATGTTAATTCACCGCTGTTCTTTGATGATTGTTTCTTCATAAATCATAAATTTAAGATTGTAGTGTGAATTTTTGGTATGCATTGTATAATTACCAGAATTGTATTATACGTACATCACACCTTCCTGGAAACATTTATTCGTAGGGAAACAATTTCTCTCAGATTTTGAGATATATATTCTCACCAGTCATATTAGGAATTATAGTTATTCCTGATATTTTCATCTGCGCAGTATTCTTGCGTTGTGAGCCTATTCTACGGTGCTCCTAGATGTATTTAAAAAAAAAAAAATTTTATTTTTTTTTTTTTCCCGGGAGGTGTGGTAAGGCTTTAAAGGGCAATTTTTACTATCTTGCAATATAATACATTTATATTCTTATTATGTTCGCAAATATTTTGTAAGCAAAGTATTTCCTTTTTAAGTGCTTAAGGAGAAGTCATTTTTGGGTTGCTTCCCTTGAAAATAGTTCTGTCATCTTCGATCGGACTCCGCAGACGACTCTAGGCCTACTGCGATTTATTCTGTGGCTGGGTAGGAATAGATTGTTCTTGCTTCAGTATATCTATGGCCTGAATTTATACGTAGTGTTTGTATGAGTAGGACGAGTCTGTCTTATATATGGATATCTTTGCATTTCTAAGTCGAACTAATTTGGTTGTCGCTAGAAAAGGTCAAAGGCTATGCAGCGGAAGTATCGCTAGCAAAGGGGTGTGATCCATGGCTGTCATCCTGTGAGGATGCCGAGTTTTTGTTGTAGCAGGCTTTTTGCCGAAATAGTGATCTATATATGGATGGGGAAAAGTGATAATCATTTAGACATGTTGTATGTACTTTACCCCAGTGTTTATTCTCTTTTGCCAAGGAATGGCAAAGTTATATTTCGCATAAAAAGGTAAAACCACAATTTATTATGAACTTGGGCTTCGCCATCGTTGTTGATAAGCAGATGCACAGTGGTACTTTTAAAAAGAATATCCATTCAAAGGAAGAAGACATTCCTATGTATCAGCACTGGATTGTATGATATTATTCAATTACCTCTATGAGAGAACCTATGAAGAAATGAGGACATTTAATGAATGACTAATTTTGGTCTATATTCTATAGTGAGTGAAGCTCACGAGAGAGAGAACAGCCATGTTGAAATTCATATACTTTGTATTTATCGAGTGAGAAAAAGGGATGCCTGTACTATCGCTCGATGAACCAAGAGATCACTGCTACATGTGAGAACCCATGTCTGGGATTCCTTCCTATATTATGAAATATATATATATATTGAACTTTACGTGAAGGAATATTCGCTAGACGAGGTTAGGTCTAGGAGCCTTCCTATGTATTGGTTATGGTCTGACGTGCCCAGTCAGTAAAGCCAGATGATTTACATGATGGAACGCTGAATGCTTATTTACGAATGCTCCATTATGATATTTGCCAAGCATGAATGCTAACTTAAGATGATATTCCTGTGATCAACATTATGCTGTCTATGTCGACATTTGTTCCTGTAACCATACACGTACTGTCCAAGTGTGCGTCCCATTAAATGTTATAAAAAGACCACCGTAGTTCCAGTACTTCTTGAATTCGAACAGTGTGAGTATGAGTGATGTACTACCAACCTGTCAACTCTATCGAATCATTCTACCATTCGCGTACTGACATTCAGATACACACTCATTGTTTACACTCACATTCTTGTCGGAGCCTCATCACGTTCCAGGACAAGATGACCTGTATGACCAAAACTGTGCTGGGTTTGATGAGTTGACAATCGTTACACTTTACTACACCAGTCCCAACATCTACATTTATCCACTGGTGGACATTCACATCATTTAGCAAATAAAGCATGATTCAACAACTAGTAGCCAGTATGAGTTAACAACTACACACAAAGAAAGAGTTTAACAGGATACTGGAAGCACCGCAGCTCTGTACACCTTCAGCTTTGTCTGTAGACTAATGCCACTTCGATGCCAAACGTTGGTGTATAGTCTGCCAAATGTGCTGCTGGCTTTGGAGATCCTGGTGTTCACCTCATCATCAATGACAATGTTCTGGGATAGTGTGCTACCAAGGTATGTGAATCTGTTCACAACATTCAGTTTCTCACCATTAACCTTGATGACTGGCTCAGTATAAACTGTGCCAGGAGCTGGTTGGTACATGATTTCTGTTTTTTTCTTCGTGTTGGTGGTAAGCCCAAAGTTGGCGCAGGCTTCGGAGAATCTATCCACACTATGCTGCAGATCAGCCTCTGAGCCAGCATTGAGGGCACAATCATCAGCAAACAGAAGATCTCTGATGGTGTGTGATTTGACCTTGGTTTTTGCTTGAAGCCTCCTAAGGTTAAACAATTTTCCATCAATACGATAACTAATGTCGATTCCTGTGTCCCCGTCTCTAAAAGCATCAGTCAGCATAGCAGAAAACATGATACTGAACAGAGTCGGTGCAAGTACGCACCCTTGTTTAACTCCATTTGAGACGGGGAAAGGCTCTGATAGCTCACCGTTTTCCTGAACTCTAGCCTGCATTCCATCATGCAGTTGCTGCACTATTGTGATAAATTTCTTTGGGCAGCCGTATTTTGCCATGATCTTCCATAGACCCTCTCTACTGACCGTGTCGAACGCCTTTGTCAAGTCGATGAAAGCTGTGTACAGGTCACAGTGCTGTTCTTGGCATTTTTCTTGTAGCTGTCTTGCAGCGAACACCATATCTGTGGTTCCACGTTCTTTCCGGAATCCACACTGACTTTCAGGTAAAAGACCTTTGTCAAGATGAGCCGTAAGGCGATTCAAAAGGATTCTGGCGAATATCTTCCCAGCGATTGATAAAAGAGAGATGCCTCGATGATTGTTGCAGTCTTGGCGATTACCTTTACGTTTATATAGATGTATAATTGAGGCATCTTTGAGATCGTGTGGGATGGTTTCACTCTGCCACATTTGCTGGAAGATCATATGAAGTTTCTCTATCAGAACTGCACCGCCATCTTTATAAACATCAACAGGAATTGAATCGGAGCCAGGGGGCCTTTCCACTAGACAGTTGACGAATCGCTTTTTTAGTTTCCTCCAGAGTTGGTACATCATCTAATGCTTCATTTATAGGAATTTGGGGCAGGCGGATGATGGCTTCGTCGTTAATAGATGATGGCTGGTTCAAGATATTATTAAAATGTTCAGCCCAGCGTTGGAGCATTTTTTTCCTTGTCTGTAATTAGTGTTTTTCCATCTGCATTAAGGAGGGGAAATGATCCTGATGATGTTGGACCATAGACCGCTTTGAGTGCAAGGTAAAAGTTTTTCAAGTCATGGCTGTCAGCAAAGCCTTGGAGCTCATCTGCTTTATTACTCAGCCATGAATCCCGCATCTGGCGTAGTTTATGTTGGACGATTCTACGCATGTTGTTGAAAGCGTCTTTCTTGGATGTAGATTTTGGATCATTTAAATATGCTTTATGGAGATGGTGTTTCTCAGCCAACATCTGCTTTATATCATCTGAGTTCTCATCAAACCAGTCATTTTGTTTCTTGATGGAAGGACCCAGGACCTCTGTAGCAGTGTTGTAGATCTGCTCACTTAGGGCTGCCCAATTTGTTTCCACACTTTGGCCGTCTAGCGAGATAGATTTGAGACGGTCTTCTGAGGTGTCAGTAAATGACTGTTTGATTTTTGTCTTCTTTAGTTTGGTGACATCCAGCCTCTTTTGAGTTTTCTTCCCCTGAGGGCGCCTGGCTGGTTGGATACGAATTTTAAGTTTAGATACAATGAGGCGATGATCAGTCCAGCATTCGGCACCACACATGGACTTGGTCACCCGGACATCTTGCCTGTCCTTCTTCCTAACAATTACATAGTCAATTAGGTGCCAATGCTTTGAGCGAGGGTGCATCCAGGAGGTCCTGTTGCGGGTAGGAAGTCGAAAAATGGTGTTGGTGACAAGGAGGTCATGTTCTGCGCAAGTCTGGAGGAGACGAAGTCCATTACTGTTACAGCGACCCACGCCGTACCTACCAATAGTGCCATTCCAGGAGATGTTATCTGAGCCTACTCTTGCATTAAAGTCACCAAGAATGATGAGCTTATCTGCTTTAGGAACTGATGCAATGACTGCATGTAGTTCTTCGTAAAACTTATCCTTGACATCATCCTGGTTTGTCATAGTTGGTGCATACGCGCTAATGATGGTGGCATGTTTTCTTCCATAGAACAGAGGGATCTTGACCGTCATGAGTCGGTCATTTATTCCCTTTGGGGGCCCAGCTAACTTGCTGACAATTGCTGTTTTGATTGCAAATCCAACCCCTGCTTCTCGTCTTTCTTCAGTTCCTCTTCCGCTCCAAAAGAATGTATAACCTGCACCCTTTTCGCAAAGTTGGCCCTCGCCTGCAAGTCGAGTTTCACTCAGTGCTGCTATGTCAATGTTGTACCTGGCCAGTTCTCTCCCAATCAGGGCAGTTCGTCTCTCAGGTCTGTTTGCGTTAAAGTCTTTGTCAAGTAAAGTGCGCACATTCCATGCGCCTAGAATGAGGGGGAAAAATCTGTCCTTTCTTTTTCTTATATGTCGACCGCCGAAGTAGGGTACCCACCAACCGCGGTAAGCTGTTTAGGTAATGGTGAAGCAGGCAATGTTTAGGGCATCTTTTCTAGCCCCTTCCTCATGCCATGGAGGTGAGCAGTGCTTTCCTAAAGAGGGCTGCTCAGACACTCAGGGGGCTGCCGAATCCCACTGCTGCTCCGATCAGTGGAAGACGACCATATGGCCTGAGCCGCCTGTGTGTAGGTCTGCGACTACGACTGCCAGCGTACCCACGCCTGCCGCTTCGCCGCTCGCCCATCGCCACAGGACTTGTTGTGAGTGGATGGATGAATGGATGAATGGGTGAAAGAGTGACTTGCGCGGTGATTTGGATTAAAGTGAGGAAGAGTTGCGCAATTCGTCGACCTCACTCTCTCGCCTGGGTCCATCTCAATCCAGTGGCAAGACAAGTCAAGACGACTGGAGATGAAGTCAGGTGCAGTGGATGACCAGGGCTTTCTACGTGCCTCGCCGTGCTCCTTACGCTCCACAGCGCGTTGCTGGTAATCGCCGTAATGCCCGTTGAACCAACAGGTGGTTTCTTCCTCGCAGTCTATCGAATCCAGTCTTCGCATGCATGGGTAGGCAGACCCTAACTCACCGAAGGTTTATAACCATTCGGCTACCCTCACCTAGTTTAGCCGGCCTGTCAAAGCCGTTGTCCGGGGGTGGCCGCTGTCGCATGCTGACAGCTACGAGGAGCCACAGGTGAGAGCTGGATGCCAGGTTTGGACCAAAGGTGGCTGAGCTGCCCTGAAAAGGGTATGACAGCTCCTTCACCAGAGGTACTACCAATACCTGACTTCCCAACACCCCTACAATCATGTGGAAGAACTGGTTTTAAAGTATCAAGTTCTTTGCATAGCATAAAGCCAACTGTGTCAACTGATTTACAGGTAAAACTTATTTCGTTTTCCTGCATTAGTTTCATATCTGTCAGTGCCTTGGGCAGGGGTCGATGCGTGGGATAGGTGGGAATCGGCTGAAAGTCGGCCCTGTGTGTGTATGCTTATATAAGTATGTATGTATCTATGTATGTATGTGCGTGGTAACAGCCCTCATTAACGCTGTATGAGTTCGCAGTATGTTGGGCTCAAGTTCAGAATTATGTTGCTGAATATTTTAAAAGTGATAACATCAAGTTTGATTTTTATACGATTCAACGGATTATGAACGTTCTGCGATTGTTTCCTGGGCGGGGTTTAGCACATTTGCGGACTCTGAATGATTCTCCTATATGCCACGTTGTATTTTATTATATCATGTCAGTACATAGGTAAAGGTAAAGGAACCCGTTACACGCCCATTGAGGCATATTGGGAATATGGTGTTAGGCCCATATTATCTTGACCGTCGGCACACGAGGGGTGATGTGGTCGGCATCACGCCGGCCGCCTTAACCTTCCCAGAGTAGCTCTGGTACCCATTTGGGGCTGGGTCGACCCAGGAGCCGTTTGTGGCCTAAAAATTTTCCGCCTCATCTGGGGATCGAACCATAGACCACTGCGCTAGGAAGCCAGTGCACTAACCACTATGCTACCGCGGCTCCATATGTCAGTACATATCAATGTATTTTCTGGAGAATAAAGATTCTGTATGTATGTATATATATATATATATATATATATATATATATATATATATATATATATATATATTAATATAATATATATATATATATATAATATATATATATAAATATATATAAATAAATAAAAATATATATAAATAAATAAAAATATATATAAATAAATAAAAATATATATAAATAAATAAATAAATAAATAAATAAATAAATAAATAAATAAATAAATAAATATATATATATATATATATATATATATATATATATATATATGTATATATATATATATATATATTGTGTGCGCGTGTATGTAATATTATGTTTTCGTTCCACAACTGCTGAGTAACACTTCATTACTTATATTTTCTATTAACATTAAATACAACCGAAGCATTTCAACCTTGCTGTTAATAAAGCCGCGATTAGACACCAGCCAAGGTTTAAGAGAAATGTGGGAGGGGAAGGTTGTGTAGACTAGAATCTACTTTCTTCCGAAACACAAGAGAGGGATGGAGCAGGCTAAGTTAAGATCTACACGGACCCGATCCCGTTAAATATTGTTCAGAATCTAATTAACTGAAACACGTGCCTAACGGGGGAGTCACATTGGATGATCAGATTAACACCCCGGTTGTTTTACTCTCCAGCTGTTTCATATACAAAAACAGGTGAAACTAAAAAAAAAATAATAATAATAAACATATTTTCATTTTCCAAACTGCTACAAACTTGTTAATGTGAATAGTTTTTTTTTTAAATTAAGTCCTAGAATTTTAAAGTTGTTATGCAATATTTTTAATTAAATTAAAGCTTATGCTACACCACGGTTTTATTCAATCAGCTGTGTACTTTTCGCTCGTTTTTATACAGAAGTCTGCACAAGTCTCACAAATCGTTATTGGATCGTGTAATACATAAATAACTGCGGATTTGTCTCATGTACTTTAAAAAATAATTTAACGAGATTAAGGACATTGAAATACTAAAGTGTGCAAAATATCAATCAATTATTTTATGTTCGTCGCTTATTTTAATACATATTTACGTAACTACACGATTCTTTTCATTTCGTCTCTCTGATGCTCTGTCCATAATCTCTTATCAGGATTTCCTATCCCTTACTTTGAGCAGTATGTTTCACAGGAGTTCCTTGACCATTTGTAGGTCCATTTATATTTTAAAATACAGTGTAGTCACGTGCTTGTATCATTATCATTTTACTTTGTGCTCCTTATGGAGCATGGAACCACTACTGTAGCTAGTCTCCTTGCAAGAAGCCTGCACTAAGCATTCAAATACTACAGTAGCTGTGGTTCATGTGGCAATGAGTTTTATTTGATGATATTGCCTACCATGCACAGCCTCATGTTAGTAGCCTTCTACGACATGCCGGGGGGTACAGTAGGTCTGTTCTTTCTTTATCTCTTCAGAAACCCCCGGGAACTTCATGGAATATTTCTATTCATGCTATGTTATAAAATATATATAATGTACAAGCCAGTCGTAGACAGCGATATCCAGTCTTGAGATGTTGACGTGTCTTTATGTGGCTCAAAAATCACGACACTAGAGAAAACACGTGATAGGAAAACTTGACAGCAGACAGCAGACGTAAATTATCGCCATGTTTTACTTTATATTTACCAAAAGTAAATAATAAACGTAAATGGGTATGTTGCCGGCGCTTGTGATAAATAATGTCGACAACTGGGCAATAGAAAAGTAACGGAAGTGATAGGCTTACAGAGAAATCGAACTTAGGACCATCCGATAACACAACCTTGTTCCTGTAGCAGGCTATTAGATCTTTTTCTGGTCTTCATCAAGCTAGGCGTGGGTCTGCAACCGGTCGATCTAAATCTACTAGTAGATCCCTAGGCATTATTAGGTAGATCTATAGGTGACGGAAAAGGGGGTGTGAATTTTTAACCTATGTAATTTCAGATTAGCCCTCTCCATTCTTCGTCTTCTTCTTCAAGTACAATGCCTAATGGCGTAGGAGATCATATCTTTCCACAACTTCCTGTGTCCAGTAAAATTTTCAATTCTGATGTTGACTTATTTCCGTGCCACGATGTCAAACTGTCCAGTATTTGTTCTCTTTGTCTTCCCTTTTCTCTTTTCCCTTCAATCTGACCTGTTGTTACGATATATTCCAGCTTTCCTCTTCTCATAACATGCCCCTAAAAAAAGTGGATTGCTTCTTTCTAACTTGTGAAATAAGTTTCCGTTACGCATTGGCCTCTTTCTGGACATCCTCTCCCACCGTTACTTAAAAGCGCGATGCTCCTCAGGTTTAAATGTACTCTCACCTCATTCTGAGATAAAACCGGCAAGCTATCTTACTATAACTCACTTTATTCGTAAATTGTGTAAGATAAAAAGTTATATCCGTAAACTGTATCAGATAGAAAGTTATCTTTTCTTTGAATTGAATATAACATTTTGACCTGAAAATAGACATGGTTTTATTAAGGTAGGTATTTAGAGTGCTCGGAGTTGGCAAAGCAGATCGTGGCAGCTTATGTGTAGCCCACTCCTGAGCAGGGCGAAATGCACCAGTAACGTTTTCAAAGTTTAGTGTTTCGTCTACATTGCTCAAGAATGCAAGTAGAGAGTTATTTTCTTTTTTTTTTTAATTGTTATTATTATCATTATTATTTTCTTTTTGGCGGGCAGTTGTCCACTAAAATAACCGAAGAATTATGTCCGTGTTGGAACGAACATGTACTCACCCAAAAAAAAAAAGACGTAACAAAACATAAACAACAGTTAAACAACCAAATAAAACGATTGAAGTCCATATTTCATCTCCCCCTTGTCGCTTCTACTTTTCCAGGAAACGTTTTCAAACCCTGCATCTGGGTTAGCTGTTTCTGCGACACATATTTTTGGTCCTCTAGCTGGTTTTTCTCCACAGTGTTATATTTCCTCGACATAGTTTACTGTTTCATTCTGCATACCATTCATTTTCGTCCTGTCTTTCTTTGAAGAACACTTTTTTTTTTCTCTCTAACCAGCGGCACTCGAGCTTTCCAGCTCTTTTGGCCCAATCACATGTCATTGCGAGGCTGCGGGGTCAGTGGACTTTCCTTCCAACCCGGTCAGGAGCTTCGCTCCTTCCCATCCACACGGGATTTATGTGCAGGAGCCGCCGTTCAGGTTATTCAGTCAAATTTCCGGTCGTAAACATTCCTTCAAACGCTGACGCCCGGGTTTGAACCATGACAACCTGGTCGCCAGTACAACGCCGAAGCCATTACACCAGCGCGGCGATCCCTGCACATATGTCGCGAGAGACCAGAACTCTAACCACTGTGCCAATCGAACACTCCTGAAAAACAAGCCTATGAAAAATAAAGGAAACTAAATACGCCGAATGGCTGTGCGAGTTTCCCAACACTTCAACTCCCGACTCCAACTCCCGACTCCAACTATCGACTCCAACTCCCGACACTCCAACTCCCGACTCACACTCCTGACACTCCAACTCCCGACACTCCAACTCCCGACTCCAACTCCCAACACTACAACTCCCGACTTCAACTCCGGACTCCCGACACTCCAGCTCCCGACTCCAACTCCCGACTCTAACTACCGACTTCAACTCCCGACTCCAACTCCCGACTCCAACTCCCGACTTCTCCAACTCCCGAATCCAACTCCCAACTCCCGCAACTCCCGACTCCAACTACCGACTTCAACTCCCGACTCCAACTCACGACTTCAACATCCGACTCCAACTACAGTTTTTTTATTAGTCATGTGACAATAATGCGGAGTCGGAGTCAAGAAATGTTTCACTGAATCCGACTCCACAGCCCAGCTGGGGAGACAATGAAAACTAGTCCCACTGCTCCGGCAGCCAATTCGTGAACGTCGACTATCACGTGGAAGTGCATCGATCTGGCAATATCATCGTGTAAAATAAAATTCTTCAGAAACAACCACTGCAAGAGATTGTTCTTTGACGAAATTCTTCTGCAGTACCGCCTCTAAATGGCGGAAGGGGCGAAAAGGAAATGGTGATGATACATATTTTTGTTGTTGGTGTTTTTTTTTTTTTAATGCTTTCCTTCCTCACTGTAATGAAGTGAATCCGTATGACAACACGCTCAAATTCCCCGCTCAAAAACAAACTAGCTATCGTATTTTTAAATCTATAAATAACTACAGTATTTGAAATTTTTCTGAGGGGCAAGTCAAATTTACCGCCAACAATTTATCTAGTGTATTTGATTTTTTATAAGAAACATGTAAAAAGTTACCGCCCACCCCAAAAATTATCAAAGAGCATAGTATAAATTTAACAACCAATCAAATCGTTTCCATATTTTGTAGTGGTAAGAAAATTTTGGTTGACGCGAAATAAATGCCTATTTTGTGTTTTTGACCGAAGGTAGATAAGTTATTTCTTAATAACTAAAAATACTTAAAATGAAAAGGATATCTCAAATTATAGCGCTGATATTGCTTAACATATGAACATAAAGATTCCCTCATACAAAAATTTGTATGGTAGTAGAAAATTTAATTTAGTGAGATTTTCACATCAGGGTAAGGCCCGATTTAATTACAAAAAAATTACCCACATTTGAATGCAAAGGAATAACTAAGGGAAAACTATATAGAACGATAGAGAAAAATTGGTCGTTTAATTATCACTTTTGATAATTACAATCGGTCTACAAATAACTATGATAATAAAATGTTCAAATTTAGACAGATCATACAGACACACTTAGAATCGCACAATACTAGAATCAAAAATTAACTTTTTGACGTTCTCTCTGATTGGCCGGATGTATTGCTATAAATAGTAACAGACTTCTGTAGTTTTTCGCCATTGAAATCATAAAAATCACACTGAGCTGACGTATACAAAAAGACTGTAGACAAAGCCTTTGCCGGTTGGACTGGTAGAGCGGACTAAGAACCCTTTTACAGCCAGTCAGCTTGAGGGTGTGAGCTTATTTACCTGAGGGTAAGATTGATAATTTTATTTGCATACTTTGTTAAAGAATTGACCTGTAAAGTAAACAGGCTATGTGTGCCATATTTGTTCGAAAGTGTAACTGACGAGGAGATGTGTTGGGTCACGATGACCTAAGTAGGAATGTGTGTAGTAGCAGACTTGTTCGACTTGAAAAATTGGTGTATAGTGTTTGCAAATTTACGACAGTGAGTGTTAGAAGCGATTTAATGTAGTATTTTCTTCTGGACTGACACCCTGTTCATAGATCATGTAATAAACATCTAGAGAAGGTTAGAATGAAGTAATCAACAGGTCACATGCTGTATTGTACTTGTCATGATTATTGTATGGAAGCCAAACATGGACGAGGTACCCAAGCATTGATTAACCCAAAGAAAGAGTTATGGCATGAAAACTGATGATAGACAACGGTATTCAAGGTCTTGTGCAACTTGTTAGCACAAATGCCTGACCATGGTAAGTTTTAATATTGTTAGGGGTGAATTAATTGAGGCAGATCTCTACAGGGAATTATTGTCCTTCTATTCCAGGTTATATCACGAATTTACCTCGTGGCTGCAATTTCTTGAGAAGAAGAGCGTGTGGGAGCTGAGAGCTCCATCTAAAGACTGGAGATAGACCCCATCTTCTCAGCCAGGAGTCACAGAGTTGGTGATCCTGACTAATATTCAAAGAACTGAAGCAGCAACATTCTGAAGATAAGTCCTTTAGAAAGGCAATGGCGATTCATCCAACCTCATTCACCCAATAAAACTTAACCACTGTGGGATGATGAAAATAGTAGACCTTGCTGTGTAAGACTGGTAGCAGTATAAATATTAAGAACAGGAACAGTACGTTTAGTCTTTCCAGTGACCCTTTAAAAGAAATGGAACAGATTTTTCAAAATATTTATTTCATTTTGTAAATAATCTTTCTTGAGTTTGATCATTCCTGACCCAAAAGATTGAGGTTCAGGAAAATTAAATTGTACAGAAATTTTCATACAGCCTTGCTTAATTAATTGTATTAAGTTGAAGTTCTGTTTGAAATTAATCATTAAATAAAGTAAATACATTTCCCCTAGACCCGTAGCTAAATCATTTGGGATCAGTAGAGGTAGCGGATAGGGACTCAGAGATCATCATCATTTACTCTGAGAACTTACATAGCTTGACCCCATCTTGATTGTCTATACACCCTTGCTCTTTTCAGAGAAGGAGGTATTTCTTATAAGACCAGTCTCTTATCTGGCACTATCCTGGTATCCTCTGATACACCTATTTTCCACGATAGCCTATACATTTAGTAACATCAAAACCTCTTAAGACACTCACCTGGAGGACATATTAAACACTGGTGCTAACGTTCTTCTATAGCCTCTCACTAAGAAACTGCCTTCTGTTCAACAAAGCAAAATTCGTTGACAAAATCTTGTCACAGAATGTTCCAACATTTCTGTGACCAACTTTCAAATACAATGAAAGACGCAGTCAATGCCTTAACAAATTACAAGTGCCCAAGCCTATGGCTTGACTTTTCAAGAAAAGCTTAGCGTACTTTGCTGCCCATCTTTGGAACTATCTTCCACATGATCTAAAAAATAACAAAAAAACAACCTCAGTCTCCATTCATACAGTTGTAGACTTTCCGAATACTTTATGTGCTGATTACGTGTGCCCCGTAATCTGATAATGTTTCCAAATAAATATTTAATATTGAATGTAAATTCTAATGATGTTTATACTTCTCAACATATTTTATTTCATGATTGTAATTAGTTATTGTTATTGTTAGTATGCTATTATTTTATTTTCACAGGTTAGAATTCCTTTAAACTTATAAACAAAATGCATATAAGAATAAATAAATTCAGTATAAAAGACGAGAGAAAGGAAAGGCAGGAAGTCAGACGGGCCTGTGTGCCCAATTCTCAGCCCTTTGAAAATAAGGTTTGTTCGTCCGTTCGTTTCCTGAGAAATGGTCCTTATGTTTTTCCAAGAAGAGCCTACAGGTTTCATAAAGTTTTGATTTCCCCAGGACTTGTTGTTCTGTTGCTGACAATTGTTATCTCGCCGTTGGGTTTTTACATGGTCTCTGTGTGATCTCACTAGTTTGGAACTTGGGATCAGATTTGCATAGCTTGTCAATCAATGTTCTAACGGAAATAGGGGGAGGGGGGAAGAGGGGAGGAAGAGAACTTCCTTAAGCAGATTTATACGCCAGCATGACCGAAGAATTACGTCCTTAACTGCAAATAGAGCTGATTTAAATATTTCCGTTGCTCCCAGTTTCTTTTGTCCTCACCATTCTAAGGAATCTATTTAAACGAGTTGTAACAGGTCTTAAAACTAATTTTAAATTCCAGAAAGAACAGAGATAATTGAACATGTGAAGAACCAGAATCATAAAGGATAGGAAAATACAATCAACAGAAATTGGGCATTTGATAAGACAACGAGCGCTACGCTTATCGTGACTTACTTACTTAGCCGTTCCCCTTCTACCATGAGGTGTAGAGGTTTGGAAGAGAGAGCGCCAGACTTTCCTATCGGCTGTCTTCCTCCTGGCCTGGTTCAATTCTAGTCCTCGGTCCTTCAAAGATTGTCTAATGTTGTCCTCCCAGCGGTCTCTGGATCGTCCTTGGGGTCTGGATCCCTGGCTCTTTGTTTCCCATGCTTGTCGTGGTAGCCGGTCTTCTCCCATTCTGCAGACATGGCCAAACCATCTTAGTTGGGACTGTTCTACTTGGGTCTGCAGGGGGTGGGGTTTTAGGCCTCTACGTATCGTCTGGTTGCGGACCATGTCTCTTCTTGTTACTTCAGCCACCTTCCTCAGATACCTCATTTCTGAGGTTTGGATCTGGCTTTTATGGGTTGTAGTCATTGCCCATGACTCGCATCCTTATGTCAAGACTGGGACATAGGTGGAGCGGTATACAGCCATCTTCGTTTTCTTACCAACCTCTCTCTTGCTGAGGAATCCTCGATTTATGGCCTGAAAAAGTCTCCCAGCTGCTGCTTTTCGAGTGGCCAACTCTTCTTTGATGCCCCCCTTTCGGTCTATAATAGCTCCGAGATATTTAAGCTCTGTTGCTCACACATCTCCAGGGAGAGAAAGCGGCGGCTGACAGAAAGTATTCAATACGGAAGTTGTTTGCCATCTGTGTCATGCGTGGTCGCTATTTAAAGCAAGAGAGAGCAAGATCAAAACACGTTTGATCAAAACAATTAAAGACAAAGAACAGTACAAAATAGTACTAAATACTTCTAATGAAAAAAAAATAATTAGCAACATAATTATAAAACTATTAACACTCGGGAACTCAAAATGCAAAAATAATTATATAGTAAATACTCAAGTCAACGAAGAGGTAGATAAACTTGCTAAAGAAGGGAGAGCCCTGCAACAAACGATGTAGAGACAACTTATGAAAAAGCTAAAACAACTATAAAAGCCAAATTCAAGTCTAAATGGGACAGAGAACTCACAGGTCACATAAAAGATCACCAGCTATCTAGGCGAGACTAGGTCATCATTTTCCACTTACGTACCGGTCACAATAGGCTGAGGTAGCATCTATATCACACGTACAGGATTGGTCCAACTGATCTCTGCTCCTGTGGCACCAGTCCTGTCCAACCTACAGCAGTGAACAGAGTGGCATATGACAACAACCCACTTCTCTCCAAGAAAAAAACTGTTTGGTGATGTCAGGAACCTTGAGCTGTCTACTGCCGATATTAGAGTCATTAATGTGGAAGTCTGAAGGCGAACGAGGAAGAAGAAGAAGAAGCATCCCATTGGCTGTGTGGCTAGAGAGCTTGCTTCTCGCGGCAAAGTTACTGCGTTCCAGGATCGAATCCTGGTAGCGTCACGCTCTAGTATGCTCAGCTAAAAATGGGTACCTGGCTCTGATCTTGAGTTAAGGAAAGCAAAGGCATCGAGAAAGGAAACTGGTCGCCCCATCTAATAAAGCTGGACCTAGTATATGGAAGGCTGTAACACTATAATTCCCTACGACATTATCCTTTATGAGACTAACTTTCCCTTTTAAATAGTCAAGGACAAAAAAATACACCCAACAAGTTCGGATGTAAATGTAGTACACTTTGTACTATATTTTGTAAATTACACTATGATGTAAATATCAAACACAATGGAAAATAAAATTACAATTAACACTCTAATAATAACCGCAGATTTTGTTGTCAATGTATTATCAGGGGATGGTGGATTGAGGAAAACATTGACAGATTTTGTTGAAAAGGTATTATTAGGTGATGGTGGATTGAAGAAAACATTGAAAGATTTTGTTGACAAGGGTATTATCAGGTGATGGCGGATTGATGAAAACATTGGCAGATTTTGTTGACAAGGGTATTATCAGGTGATGGTGGATTGAGGAAAACATTGTCCCATTTTGTTCACAAGGGTATTATCAGGTGATGGTGGATTGAGGAAAACATTGACATATTTTGTTGACAAGGGTATTATCAGGTGATGGTGGATTGAGGAAAACACTGACATATTTTGTTGACAAGGGTATTATCAGGTGATGGTGGATTGAGGAAAACTTGACAGCTTTTGTTGACAAGGGTATTATCAGGTGATAGTGGATTGAGGAAACATTGACAGATTTTGTTGACAAGGGTATTATCAGGTGATGGTGGATTGAGGAAAACATTGACATATTTCGTTGACAAAGGTATTAACAGGAGATGGTAGATTGAGGAAAACATCGACAGATTTTGTTGACAAGGATATTATCAGGCGATGGTTGATTGAGGAAAACATTGACATATTTTGTCGACAAAGGTATTAACAGGAGATGGTGGATTGAGGAAAACATCGACAGATTTTGTTGACAAGGATATTATCAGGTGATGGTTGATTGATGAAAACATTGACAGATTTTGTTGACAAAGGTATTAACAGGAGATGGCGGATTGAGGTACAGCACAAGCACAAAATTAGGATTATATCAGAGCTGTGTGCTTTCTGTGCTTCTCTATGGCGCGGAGAGCTGGAGAGTTACAGAGAAGGAAATGTCGAAATTGTCCTCTTTTCACACAACATGCCTAAGAAAAATTCTCCGAATCTTTTGGCCGAATACCATCACGAACCAAGATCTGCTTACTCGGAGCAAGCAAGAGGACATGCACACCAACATAGCTGGCAGACGCTGGAGCTGGGTTGGACATGTCCTCAGAAGAGACCCCAATGCCATCACAAGACCAGCTATGCTATGGACCCCTGAAGGAAAACGAAAGAGAGGCCGACCAAAAACAACCTGGCGGAGGACTGTGGAGGCTGAGATGCAAAGAATGAACCAGAGTCGGGGCACTGTACGAAGGATGGCCGCCGACCGAGCAAAGTGGAATCAATTTGTTGTTGCCCTACAAGACGCCACCAGGCGTAAGTGCCACTGACTGCTTTGACGGTCGGCGGCTAAGGATCAAAGAAGAAAAGAAGAAGTGGATTGAGGAAAACATTGACAGATTTTGTTGACAAGTATATTATCAGGAGATAGTGGATTGAGGAAAACATTGACAAATGTAAAACCGATGGCACAAGACAGAAGGGCATGATATCCATTTGTTGAAGGCATTTGCTCTTTGATGAGCCGAAGGATAATAAATGAATAAATGAAAGCCCACCATCCAAGCCCCTGTGTAATTTTCAAGTACGTACTTCACTCAAACTGACAAAATCCAGCGCCCCAAATTTAACTCACAGCAGCAATGTGTTAAAACTTCCTGACTGTTAAACAGCCTAGTTTCCGTCCACGCCCCAACACAATTCCTGGAATCCACAATTTTTGAGCAGGAACAAATGCAGGTCAAGTAGATGTGGGAATAATTTTTTTTTAAGTTATGACAAAGAATGGCAGAATGTGACTTCGAAATTAACATACGGTACATCAAATATATGAGAGAGTTTTTATATAGCATCCATATTATATAAGTAAAACAGATTATCAAAGAAGGTAAAACTTTAAAGCAAGTGTTCATTATTATCATCCTCTTCGCTCTTTATGAAGCATGGAGCCACCCCTTCATCTGGTCCTCTAGCAGGAAGCCTGCAACAAGCATTTACATTCTCTTGTAGTGGTAGTTTTTGTAGCAATTCACTGTACATGATGAGGTTGTCAACCTCCTGCACAACCTCATATTAGTCACCTTGTAGACATACCTGAGGGAGCAGTAGTCATATTCTTTCTTTTTCTCATCAGAGACCCCACGGGGACTACACGAACAAAGCAAGTATTACAGCGGGAAACATCGAACACCGGCCTTCAGTGGGTACCCTCCCATTGTGAAGTCACTGGAGATGAGAGAGCAGATTCTCTATCTAGAAGTGGCAGTAAAATGGAACAATTCAACCACCCATGGCCCTATCGAGAAGCTAAAACCATTATCCACAACAAGTACAACAAGCAGTGAACGGAGGAATATGATATATACAATAGAGATGACCGAATCCATCAGCTAAATGGACACCAACAAAAGCTCATTTTCCGCTCGAGAGCTAGCCACTGCGGACTACTACATCTCTATTGCCGCAGGATATGTCATAAAATGAATGTCCACGTGGAACCGAAATCTAGCCCCCCCCCCCCCCCTCCCCCCCTCCCGAACACATTCTCTAAAACTGCCCAACCCATGATGACCCACGATGTCTGACCTGACTTGGGGGTACTTAGCTGCAGAAGCTATAGGGCTGCCGCGCTGACTTGGAAAAGACTGTGGACTTCGTCCTGGCAACACGCCTACAAATTTATCATGACTACAAACTGAACGCAGAAGAAGAACATCGGGAAACACCAGTGAAACAAGAGATGTGCAGAAGACGCTAGCATTGGATAGGACATACAACGAGGAAACCTGTAGTTAGCATCACAAGGCAGTCCTTCTCTGGGAATATCAAGGGGGTAATAGAATCAGAGAGAAACAGAAACACGTGGATAATGGAACTTGAGACAGACATGAAAGATACAAAGAAGACATTGAAATTGGACCAAAAAACTTGGCGAGAAGACCAATGATCAACAGGGAGTGTTGTTATTGTTGATTAGAATCACACAGGCTCAGATCTCCCCTCAGTGTTGTTATTGCCTTCTTTGATTAGAATCGACATCCAAAAAAAAGTCAACTCTGTTAACTGCTAACCCGATCAGCGTTGATAGATGCTAAGTCCTGACAAGGACTATGATGCGTGATGCCATATGATGATGGATGGTATCCGCATGTCTGGTTTTGTGTAGTGTGTAGATGTGTTCAGTCAAAACAATGTTCATACAACAATAACAGGGCAATCCACATAGGACGTCAGTAAACTCACGACGTATAAAGTCAATGAGTCTTGAAACAGCCGTTGACGTTTTCCTTCATTATTTATTGTGGACGCCACAGTGACAAAATGGTTACGCAAATGTGTAGGCACATCAAACAGTCATTATCACAGCAACATTCAATACAGCAATAAACGGTAGACAGCATTACAATGATGAGTCAGATGCATGTTATATTTCAAAGTGCTGTAAATGTAGTCAGGTGAACAACTCCTTCCTTTTCTATAACAGCCAGGAGATAACCAGATGTATGAGATCAGTTCACTCTCCTTAGTTTGACTTCAGCAAGACAGACACGTCTGCCGAAGTATAAATAATGTCCTCAAAAATATCCTCTAGATAATAAAGGTTTTCCAAACCTAGTTCATTTAACAAAGTAGCAAGTAATGGTCCTTGGTACATGCATCAACCGATGCAGTACAATGCAGCGACATGTGAGCTGGGAAAGAACATCTCGTGACGACGACTTTCGGAGACAGGCTATGAATCGAAATCGCTCACGACCCAAAATCGATAGAGTTAATGAAAAAGTCAATTTACCTTGCTTTCATGAAATACACAGAATATCACGCCTCCCGACATGTGGGAAAACACTAGAGGTATTATCTCGACTAAACGAAATATCCATAAGAGGACTACACATCCCTGACAGAACAAAAAATAGCGGAGATCCCCTCTTCAACGAGGCATCTCTTTCGCCATTCCAAATCGCTCACTCCCACTAGTGGTGGGCGGAAACCGATCGACCAAGAAGCAAGACAAGTCATGCGCAGTCCAGCGCAAAATGACCACAGCTCAAACTTAACTGCATTCGATACCAACGCGAGAAGACAAATGCTTACCGAGAAAAGTGACTATAGATTTCAAGCAGTTGTTGCCCTTGCGTTATAAAACAGACATTGAAACAAAACGATGTTGCGAGAATTTATCACGCAACATATCACCACCTCCTCCCGATAAAAAAAAAAAATGTGGAACATATTTTTTTTTTTTTAAATATCAAAGAGCATGCGATAAGCGGCTCAAAACGCACGAATTATGCGCTGATAATTAACTAAATTGCCTAACATGAGGCTAATTATAGAGTGTCTGGTGAGGATATACCTCAACAGAAAAATAAATATGTCTCAAAAAATATTCACATCGGGGAGGTGTCACCAACACACATCACGTTAGCATGTAAACACAATAGACGTATGCAAGTTACTATAATCATCATTAAACAGCATACTCTAATATTGTCTTTAAAAATGGATGTACACATCTGATAGGAAAATTTAAATAGTACATTCTTTGACATGTAATGACATAAGTACATAGTAAAGTTAAACTACATGACGATCCAGGACATATGCTCTGGTATTCCGAGGGTAAGTACACAATCTAGAACTCGTAAGGTAAGTCCTCAGCTCAACAATGACATTCTGAGAAAGTACAAGCAATATAATGCTAATTAATAACTAATATGCTTCATAAGGTACAATACATTATTAATAATTGTGGCTGTTTAGTAAACTAACGGCCCTTATATTAACTACTCAGTCCTCCTCTATCATTTTAAAAAACGAACAGAAGAAGATGACAACAAAGCACGATAGTGTGTACATATAAAGTAAGTACAGATGTGCTAATCTATTGTAGTAATATAGGTGTGTTATGACTCTGTAATATATAGGAATATAGGACAGAAGTATTAGTTGGAGTCATGTGAGCATCTAGACAAAATGTCAGCCATCACATTATCCGTACCACGGATAGCTCGTACCGTGAAGTGAAAAGGTTGAAGAGCTATAGCATATCGAGTGGATCTCGAACTCTTCAAATTCTTAGTCTGAATAGCTGTAAGAGCTTTCTGATCAGTCTCTAGAATGAAATGTGCGCCCAGGAGGAATCTTTGTAGCTTTAGAATTGACCAAACCATCGCTAACAACTCACGGTCTAAAACCGAGTAGTTCCTCTCTGCCGCATTTAGTTTTCTAGAAATGTACATAACAGGATGCAGAGTATTTGCATATTCTTGCATCAGTGCTGCTCCAATCCCAGTGGATGAAGCATCACTCCGAAGAACAAAAGTCCTATCAAGAGTAGGTAATCTTAAGATGGGAGAAGAAGAAAATATATTCTTGATTTGGTCTAGTGAAGATTGGCATTCTTCAGACCAACGGACCAGATTAGGCGAACCTTTCTTCAACAATGTTGATAGAGGTGCCATGATCGAAGATAAATTTGGAATAAATCTCCCATAAAATTGAATTAAACCTAAGAGACTCCTAACTTGTTTCTTCGTTTTAGGAACAGAGATGTTCAGTATTTTTGAAGTATTGTGGTCTTCTGTCTTCAAGAGACCATGACCAACACGATGACCCAGGAAAGAGATTTCACCAAAACCAACAAAAGCTTTAGAAGGTTTTGCTGTCAAATTATTCTCACGTAGAGTGGACAGTAAGTCATATAACCCTAAATAGTGATCTCCCAGGTATCACTGAAGAGACAGATGTCATCTAAGTATGCGATGACATCCGAACGATGTGACAGAATTCGACGCATCATGCGAACGAAAGTGGCAGGGGCGTTCATGAGACCAAAAGGCATAAAACATTCCATTGAAATAGACCCCTAGGTGTAGAAAAAAGCAGTAAGAGGTTTGGGCATGCTCTGCTAAAGGCACTTGCCAATAAACCTTTTAGACAAGTCAAGTTTAGTGAAGAATCTAGAATTAGAAAGTCTAATCAGTAGATCTTTCTAACAAAGGCATCGGTTCAGCGTCGAACTTTGTGACCTGATTCAATTTGCGATAATCAACGCAAATTCGTATGTTCTTATCCTTCTTCCGGACAATAACCATGGAAGAAGAATATGGTGAAGTCGAGGGTTCAATTATATTTAATTGAATCATTTCATCCAATTCCTTTTCCACTTGCGACTGAAAGTGTATAGGAATAGGATACGGCCTAACCCTAATTGGATTATTGTCGGTAAGAATTATGTCATGTTCTATGACATCTGTGTGTCCAGGAATGTCAGTGAGAACATCCTGAAATGTTTGTAACATCGACGAGACTTGTCGATGTTCGTCACCAGAAAGATTAGGAGAAACAGAAACGTTTTTCCAAGATTCCGTGGAATGTAATGGAACCACTGGAAGGGGAAGATTGACATCAGAGAAGGTAGCTTCCTCATCCTGAATGACAGACAGGGATGAATAATGACCGTGAGGGGCAGGAGCATCATCCGTTGCCTGGAAAATAGGCAGCAAATAGTCCGGACGTTCGTGAAATTCCGAAAGCATGTTTATGTGGAAAGTTTTATGCTTTCCATCAATATCGACCACATAGTCAACATCGGAAATCCGAGAGACTATTGCATACGGACCTTTCCATGCAATAAGAAGTCTATTTTCCCTACTGGGGAGTAGGACGAATGCTTTGTCACCTGGACAAAGTTGTCGTAGACATCTATTATTGTTAGCAAACTGCCTTGCCTTCTCTTTAGCAATTTCTGATGAAGCAGTTGCTAGCTTACATGCCTCAATGATCTTTTGTCTAAGAGCAATGACATACTCATATGAGGATTGAGTTTCATCGCTAATATCATCGGCAGTGATGAGATCGTGTAATAAAGACATAGGGCCGCGTGGACGCGCGCCAAAGACAAGTTCGAAGGGAGAAAATCCTGTGTGTTCATTAGGGACTTCTCTATAGGCAAGAGAGCCGCGGGTAAAACCCTGTCCCAATCTTGAGGATGATCTTCAGTTATCTTACCAAGCAAAGTCTTGAGCGTTCTATTCAGACGCTCAACTAACCCATTAGACATAGGATGGTAGATAGTACTGAGAGATCGCTCAATATGTAAGGTAGACATTACCTGTGACATAGTGTCAGATATGAGTTGAGTGCCATGGTCTGACAATATTTCTCTGGGGAACCCCAAGCGAGAAAATATCAACCAAAGAGCATCTGCGATATCTGTAGTAGATATGCTCTTAAGAGGAATAGCCTCTGGCCAACGTGTGCACATATCGACACATGTAAGGATAAACTGATGTCCTCTGGCCGACTTGAGCTTAAAAGGGCCAATAATATCTATGGCCATTTTCTGAAACGGCCGAATAGGAATGTCAGCAGCCTGGATAGGCGCAGCATGTCGTGGTCCTCTAGATTTGACCTCCTGACATACCTTGCATGATCGGCAGTAAATACGAATGTCCTTATTGACAAAAGGCCAAAAGAAAGCCGCAAGGACTCTCGACTTCGTACGGGCAAAACCCATATGTCCAGCACATTGCGAGTCATGAGCATGTTGCAATATTTGGACTCTCATGCTCTTGGGAACAAGAATTTGCGAATGTGCCGACGTAGTCGAATCTTGTACCATACGTACAAGTACGCCGTTTCTCATTGCAATCCAAGATTTTCTATTTGTATCCTGATTCGGATCACCTTTCTTCGCAAGAACGAAGAATTTTTTTAAAGAAGGATCTTCTTCTTGCAATTTTATGAAAGAGTCACGAGTGATTACTAAGTGACTATCTTGGCTATCAACTCCATTATCACTATTCAGTGAAGTTTCGGGTGTTTGTAGAGCTTGTGCTCTTGTAACTACTGCATTTGTAGCTTGCATGTTATTATCTTCCCAAGCAGCATTCTGCTGTGGGGTACACTCCCTAACTCCGTGAATACGACCAATAATAAGGTCCGCAATAGGATTAGGTAAGAGACAAGCATGCACATCTCCAGTAAAGAAAGGAGTGGCAATGCGAATTACAGCAGTAGGATATTTTTCTAGAGTGCCGCCAAATGTGACACATTTAATAACCCTTCCTGTAGCACAAGATGGATCTACAAGCGATTGTCTAACACCAATAGTGGTGCATCCGGAATCGAAAAGTAGTGAGACCGGAGTATCATTAACAAGACCCTTATGTAAAATTAAAGAACCCCTCCCGTCATGCGCAACAGCAGCAGGAAGAGCGGGAAGTGGGTGACCACAACTCAAAGTAGTTATGGTACCCGGTTCGAATAAAGTACTGCATTGGGGGCATTTGTTTGCTCTGTCAAAGTCAAAAGCAGAACTAGTGACAGCGTCAAAGTTTTTACTATCAACAACATGATTACAGGCTGCCTCAGTTTCCTGTTGTACAGCATTAGCCTGCTGATATCTCTTTTTTTTGTATTGAGATCTACCCCGACTATTATTACCTCTGAAGTTATCAGAGTTATTATTATCTCTGCAGTTATTATTGTCTCTATTGTAATTGTTATACTGGTTCGAATTCCAGTTTCCACGATTACTATCATGTTCACATTGATGCGAACATCTATTTGTTTGGTTCTGAGGTCTTCGGCAGGAATAACCTCTATTACCATATCCTCTTTTGAAATGCCTATAATTATTAGGGTGATAGTAACGAGTACTATCAGGTATTTGTCTCCAATTCTTCGAAGAAGAATCACCATGAAATTGATTTCCATGATTTTGACAGAAATTACCGCTACTCTTTCTATCAAAATTTTGTTGGAATCTACGAGCAAAGTTTTGACCATACGGAGCTGCCGAAGCAACTGGTAAACCTTCTTTCACCTTAGAGTTACCCATGGTTATGTGTGGGTGCGCAGTTACGTATTGGCAACAGAAATCTTCCATTTCTTTTATTGTTTTAGGTTTACGTTCATGAAGGAAAGCAAGGAAAGACTCATTGACAGACGACATGACTTTGTCTCTAAGTATTAAGTCCATAAGTCCTTCATAAGTTTTTTCCGTCTTAGATAGTTCAACCCATCGTGAGAAAGTAATGCGTATTCTTGCAATAAACTCGGAGAATTCAACTCCATTTTCAGGTAACATGTTTTTAAATTGTAGACGATAGCCGTCTTCGTTAAGCTGATATTTCTTTAACAAAGCGGCCCTGACAACCTCATAATTGCTCTTGTCAGGTTCATCCACCATATTTAATACACTTAGAGCTTTACCTGTCAGTATCCCTGATAACTGATAAACATATTTTGCTTTGTCTATGTTATGAGCTGTACATGCTTGTTCAAATCTGTCCAGATAGAACATTATGTCATCACTGGAAGGACTAAATGTTGGTAACTTAATCTTAAAAGTATCATTATTAGCCTTACCAGAAGATGAACCCTTGTTTGAATCATTACCATTACTCATGCTCGTCAATTTCAATTTCTCCAACTCTAAAGCTAAGAGTTTTTCTTCATGTTCCATTTTTTGCTTTCCTCTCATCAGACTCTCTTTGTAACTTCCTTTCTTCAGCTTGAGCCTGCATTTGAAGTCTTTCATTTTCAGCTTCTTTTTCAAGTCTTTTATTTTCAGCTTCTTTTTCAAGTCTTTTATTCTCAGCCTCTAGCTGTAGCTTTCTTTCCTCAGCTTCTGATTCCCTTTTTTGTTTTTCCATTTCCATTTGGAATCTCTTTTCATCCACCTGCATCTGCAGTTTCTTTTGTTCAGTTTCCATATGCAGTTTGTTTTGTTCAGCTTCCATTGCTTTATCATATCGAGCAGTTGCAAATTCTTCTAACTTATCACCAGTCTTCCCAAGCAATTTACCCTGCTCAATAAAGTGCTCAAATGTAGACATGTTGTCTAACATATGAGTCCAAAACCTGAAATAATTAACTAATTTATTTCAAACCTAAGTGTAACAAGTATTAATTAAGCACTTGTATATTCACATCACATTATATTATCCCAGTCTCTGTGGGAAACAAGTCTCCAATCAAAGAACTTGTATATGAAATATCAGCACTCAATTCTTGATCATAAGTGCACTTCTCATTCAATAGTGCACGACACTATTCATCATTCATTTATCATCAGTATAGTAGTAACAGTGCATTAGCATAGCCCATTAACTAATTACTATAACTGTAAACAATGACTATGTAAACACATGCAGAATGTAAACATTGAAAATGTAAACAATACAAACAATGTAAACAATAACAATGTAAACAATAACAAAGATCAGCAACAATACAAAAACTTTCGCAGAAATCAACTAAAAAATAAAGCAGAAATTAATGAAATATCACAAAAAAATGTGACGATATCTGCGATAGAATTAAACAAAATACATGACACCACAGTGTATAAACAAAAATGTTGTATAAAACTAAATTATAGACAAGAGTAGGCTAACAAATACAAACAAATCACAACAAAACTAAAGAATGTGAAATAATAACGAAAACAATATTAAAACATGTCATCACAGCTAACATAAATAGCAACAGAAGTCGCTTAGCAAATTCCAGTATCGGAAATTTGCAAACCCTACAGAAAACGCTCACAATAGACGACCTCTATGACGTGGCATAATCTAACGGAGACACCACCCAACCGAGAACCCGCTGAAATATAAACATATAAATATACAAATAACATATAGACATATAACATATAGAATGAGATGATACACAGAAGACTCAGCAGAAGTATAAGGGCACAGTTTACATACAAACAGGCCACTTAACTTAAAGGCTTCCAATCGTAGAACAGCAGAAAAAACGGATGTCAATCAACGTCCTAAAGAGCGAAGCTCCAACGATGATGGCACATCTGAACTGCTTCCACTGCTAACACGATGGTACAAGAGCTTCTGAAATACTGTGTGTTGAGTTGTTTCGGCACTTGACCTTCTAATCCAAAAGTAAGTTGATGGAAATCGGTATTTGGCCTTCTTCAGAAAACAACCCGTTTCAACCGGCACTTGACCTTCTCAAAAAACGACAGCACTGGAACCTTGACAGCAGCAACTTGCTTGACTTGCGTAAAAGATAACAGCAGTCCGAGTTATCCGGCAACATGTAACAACGCCGGGTACTGTCAAATTCTTGTTTCCGTCAAAAAGTTGAAATTTTGACTTTTACCGGGCAACGCCGAGTACTTTGAAAATTTTGAAGATGTTGACTGTATTGAAGAATGTTAATTTCTTGAAGGATGCTGATGAATTCTTGTTGAAAATGAAGTGGGTAAGGGACCCCGTGTTTGCTAGTACCAGAATCAAACCAGCTTATGGCCACCAAATGATGCGTGATGCCATATGATGATGGATGGTATCCGCATGTCTGGTTTTGTGTAGTGTGTAGATGTGTTCAGTCAAAACAATGTTCATACAACAATAACAGGGCAATCCACATAGGACGTCAGTAAACTCACGACGTATAAAGTCAATGAGTCTTGAAACAGCCGTTGACGTTTTTCTTCATTATTTATTGTGGACGCCACAGTGACAAAATGGTTACGCAAATGTGTAGGCACATCAAACAGTCATTATCACAGCAACATTCAATACAGCAATAAACGGTAGACAGCATTACAATGATGAGTCAGATGCATGTTATATTTCAAAGTGCTGTAAATGTAGTCAGGTGAACAACTCCATCCTTTTCTATAACAGCCAGGAGATAACCAGATGTATGAGATCAGTTCACTCTCCTTAGTTTGACTTCAGCAAGACAGACACGTCTGCCGAAGTATAAATAATGTCCTCAAGAATATCCTCTAGATAATAAAGGTTTTCTAAACCTAGTTCATTTAACAAAGTAGCAAGTAATGGTCCTTGGTACATGCATCAACCGATGCAGTACAATGCAGCGACATGTGAGCTGGGAAAGAACATCTCGTGACGACGACTTTCGGAGACAGGCTAAGAATCGAAATCGCTCACGACCCAAAATCGATAGAGTTAATGAAAAAGTCAATTTACCTTGCTTTCATGAAATACACAGAAATATCACGCCTCCCGACATGTGGGAAAACACTAGAGGTATTATCTCGACTAAACGAAATATCCATAAGAGGACTACACATCCCTGACAGAACAAAAATAGCGGAGATCCCCTCTTCAACGAGGCATCTCTTTCGCCATTCCAAATCGCTCACTCCCACTAGTGGTGGGCGGAAACCGATCGACAAACAACAAGACAAGTCATGCGCAGTCCAGCGCAAAAATGACCACAGCTCAAAAGTTAACTGCATTCGATACTAACGCGAGAAGACAAATGCTTACCGAGAAAAGTGACCATAGATTTCAAGCAGTTGTTGCCCTTGCGTTATAAAACAGACATTGAAACAAAACGATGTTGCGAGAATTTATCACGCAACAGACTAACATTATCTATCTGCTAGCATAAAGCCCTAAAAAGGACTCGCCAGCTTCGCCAACGCCCGAGCTAGATTATTGCTAGTTGTATACGTGACTGATGCATCATCTCATACATCCTTCATCCCTGCTAGTCTTACGTTTGATGTCCCATTCCAGCAATCTCTACCTTGCCGATTTATCTACTGCAGTGTCTAACAGGCGATCATTAATTATCCATAGTATCTCTTCCTTATCCATATCCAGTGTCCCCACTATGGGTGCTCTCGAAGCTAGTTTGTCTGCTCTCTCATTGCCGCGTATCCCTGCGTGACCAGGACTGCATATCCACACCAGTTCCTGAAGACTCAAAGCTTCTATGGAGGTTTTCCATTCATGTCGTAGCCATCCATTCTGGACCTTCCAATGGGAGTAAAGTGTAATAAATTACAATATGAGGGAATCTAAATGTACTGCAGAGGTACGTCGATATTAAAAAACCAAGGAAACAGATTTTACTTAACACTGATAAAATTGACAAGTCTTCAAATACAATTTCCTTCTTATTTATTTAGTATATACACTATCTACTCTTGTGCTGAAGGGCGAATATTGAAACAATGGAATGTAATGGAATTGTAAGTTTACATGTGATTTACAAATATTTATTTTATATATATAAATATTTTACAACAAGTTTTCCAATTATAGGAACAAAAAAATTATATCAGCTGTGCTGTTAATTAAGGATATAACACTTATCAGCTATGCTGTTAATTTTTGTCTCTTGCTATGCTAATTTCACTTTCTCATCACTGACAGTTTCTATGCTCACAATGCCGACAGAAATGGTACTAATGTGTACTCACCTCTTAAAACGTTCTGTTCTCCTTAGTTTGGTTCACACAACTCCTGCTGAGGCTCGTTACTTTAGCCCACCCAAGACTGAGGGGGACTAAAGATGTAGCTTCTGTACAATCTCTATGCTCCTGCGAAGTTCCAGGCAGCGGGATTGACTCGAACATACGACCTCAGGTTTTTAGGACACAAATGAAACCTGTAACAAGGAAAAATAGGGGCTAATTTCTGTCCTCAAGCCCACCTATTTCTATTGTATATGATATGAGCGTGTCTCAGTGTCTGCATGTGGGATGAATGACAACATGGCTCAGTATGATTTAGCAATAGCGAGACAAGACAGGTGTCTACTTGCAAAACATTCTTTCTGATAAACTAATGCATGGATACATTCAATAATATAGATTCAATACATGAATACATTTAATACATTAATACATCCCATAATATAAATCAATACATGAATAAATCCAATAATATGTACACCTAGGTGTGATACAACAATGTCCTTCCCCCTGTAATCCCAGGCCCCCTCTGACGAGTGCTATACAAGCTGGTAACATATATCCTAACAATAACGTTATGTTCTTATGATAGGAATATATGCGACGAGGACTGTTTGGTTATATATATCAGGTGGGAGTTATAGGAGACAATAGACTGAAGTTATAGACTGACAATAGATTGAAGTATGAGTCCTATTAGTCTTCGTCTATTCAATCATAATAGGAAATACAATCATTATACTAAATTTCCCCAAGATACAATCAGTGAACCAAAATATATTAAATATATACAGGTCTGCTGTAAGCCTCTTTTCCTAAAGGTTATCGTAAATTTATATTTACCCTCCAAGATTTAAAAAAAGGCCAGTTTGACTCGACTAGTGAAGTAGGTTGCAGGTCGATGCCCTCAGGTAAGCAACAAATCAAGGTGACAGCTTCTTCCTCTTCAGTCAGTATCTCTGGCGTCAAGTTCGGGGTTGCGTGGTTAGCATAAAATCCGCCCGATTATATAGGCAGGTAAATACTTAAGGAAAGCTTTCGGTTGGTTCCTGGCGGAGCAAGTTGATTGGTTTCCTCCGGTTTCGTCTTTTGCTCATACCGCCTAATTTTATTCAGTTTTTCGCCGCCATCTTGCGTGAACTGCGTGAACAGTATAATTTATTCTGTCTCAGAGACTGGTGAACGGTGATCGTTGATTGGTTGAAGCAAATCTGTATTTCGACATAGTGATTAACCAAGTAGTGGCTTACACTCGTTTCACGACATATATATATATATATATATATATATATATATATATATATATATATATATATATATATATATATATATATATATATATATATAAAGTTCTCATAGTTTCCGCATATAATATCACATATAACTTTTCCCCAGTTAACTTTTAATTTTAACTAACGGTGAAACAAATCCACCAGCCTTACGGGAAAAAACGAAAACGGTGTGCACTGCACCATGAAAGCTAAACTGAACACTAATTAAAAGAACACACATTGATCATAAATCATGAAGAGTGTGACTACAAAGATGCAACTGGAACTAAAATTCAGTGGAAAGGAATGACATGACAACAGTAGAAATAATGATGTCATCAGGACATGCAACAGAAATAATGATGTCATCAGGACATGCAACAGAAATAGCGCAACGTGCTTTATTCCCGTCATTTTTGACGGGTTACTTGCTCGGTTGATAAACATTAAGCTAGTCTCATAGCAGATACTGCCGTAACAGAATGGAGTGTTAGAGACTTATTATATGTATCAGTTTTACTAGTTGGAGTGATCGGTCCACTTCCCTAACTAAAGAGCAGAGTCAGGTGCCCATTTACAGCTGGAGAGACTGGAGCGTGACAATATCCTGTTTGGAACCCGGAAACTTTGTTCTGAGAAGCAAGCGCTCTACCCACTTTGCCACTCGACGCCCACAGTGTAATGATCTGTGCTAAGTAATCGCACACATATGTATATCTTTGAACAACAGCCTTCAGAAATGGTAGGAAACTGGAATAGTCAATGTTTAGCACAAATATAGGGGTAGATAGGATGACGTCTCTATTGATGATGATGATAAAGATAATGAACCAGAAATGATGAAACTACTGATGACGATCACAAAACAAATGATTATAAAAACTGTTTGCCTCGTGCAGAAAGACTAGGCTAAAGCATTTCTTGTGCTCTTGCAGCATTGTTTATGTATCACTATAGTTGCCAGCCCGATGCACCAACTTACACATGTCGCCTTTTACGAGATGCCTGAAAGAACAATAGTCTTTCTTTGACTCCTTAGAGACCCTCACGCGCTGAATGTCTGCTAAGTCTAATTCATTGTTGGCTAGATTTATTTATTTCATTGGGCCACTCGAGGCTCCAGATGGACCGAAAAGAGAAGGAAATTTGCATTGCAAGCGAATGTAATAGTTATCTGCTTTCATCATAGAGCTTCGAGTGGCAGGGTGGTAAGAGCGCCTGCTTAGTGAGGCAAAGTTACCGGGTATAAAACTTGGTGGCTTCACACTCCAGTATAACACAACTGAAATGGATACCTGACTTCTTTTGAGTTATGAAAAACAAAAGCAGCCAGGAAGAGAACTGGTCATCCAACCTCATAAAGATGAAACATAATGTACTGAAGTCTTTAACACTTCACTCATCTGCGTCTGCGTCTCCATCTGCGTCTGCGTCTGCATCAACGTCTGCTATGTCATCCCTTTATTTTTTTATTTTTTTTTTTAAACTTTCATTATTCAGCATATTGAGTATTGAGCAAGCTCATCCTAAAAATGAACTGCATGATTACGCGAGAAGGTTAATGACAAAACCTGGAACTTCCTGTTTTGACTTCCTCGTGTTGTTTACTTCAGAATGTTAAGTCTTTTACTTCCTGTTAGATTTGCAGGTTTATGCCTGCATTCAATTCCATTTTTGGACACGAGAATAACAAAGATCCTAATATGGTCAAGAAATATAAGATAGTCGAATTTCCAAGAAAAACACACTTGTTTCTCCCCTGGAGGGGGAATCGACAAGGTTTGCTCTTTTATAAATGAATTATTGGACAAACTTGACATGTCAAAATACCGGAGCTGCTTTTGGTCAAAATTTCCCAGCGGATGTTTTCTGTAACAGGTTAAGTTGCTGTTGAGTAATTTATACTTGGTCCTGTGCAGTTCCCAAGCCGGGGGGAGGGGGGGGGGGGTGGTCTGATAAGACAAATAAGATAAGCGCTACTGCTGCCTTAGGCACGTCGCCTGAGGCGACTAATATGAGGTTGTTGCACATCAGCCACGTCAGACAAGGCGACTAATATGAGGTTGTTGCACATCAGCCACGTCAGACAAGGCGACTAATATGAGGTTGTTGCACATCAGCCACGTCAGACAAGGCGACTAATATGAGGTTGTTGCACATCAGCCACGTCAGACAAGGCGACTAATATGAGGTTGTTGCACATCAGCCACGTCAGACAAGGCGACTAATATGAGGTTGTTGCACATCAGCCACGTCAGACAAGGCGACTAATATGAGGTTGTTGCACATCAGCCACGTCAGACAAGGCGACTAATATGAGGTTGTTGCACATCAGCCACGTCAGACAAGGCGACTAATATGAGGTTGTTGCACATCAGCCACGTCAGACAAGGCGACTTATATGAGGTTGTGCACATCAGCCACGTCAGACAAGGCGACTAATATGAGGTTGTTGCACATCAGCCACGTCAGACAAGGCGACTAATATGAGGTTGTTGCACATCAGCCACGTCAGAAAAGGCGACTTATATGAGGTTGTGTATATCAGCCACGTCAGACAAGGCGACTAATATGAGGTTGTGCACGTCAGCCACGTCAGACAAGGCGACCAATATGAGGTTGTGCGTGGAGCTGTCAACAGAATCATGTTCAACAAAATGTGTCCAGGCAACCACTGCTGCAAAAGACATGAATGTTTTGATGCAGGCTTCTTGCAAGGGGACCAGCTGACATGGCGACTTAATACTACATAAGAAATGAATACTGAAAAGAAGAAGAAGAAGAAAGAAATGATGCTTAGATTTATCCTTCCTCTTGTGCCATTAATCATCTTTAGAAAACATGACATTTCTTTGATTGCGTGCGGACTGCATGAAAAATGTATTTTTCTTTTCTTCTTAAAGCATCGAACCTAGTTTTTCATTGTACAACTTCATCAGAACTCGATCCCCTCCATCAGATCACACTAAGAAGATCTCAGCACAGTGCACGAACTCCGCAGCACCGGCAATGATCCCAATGTGTGTATACAGGAATCACACATTCTATCAATATTTCTGTGGTGTGGGTTTCCTGAAGACTTTGCCACTCTTTGCGATTTCCAACTGCAGGGGGATTTTTAACGTGCGTAGCTTGCACACGGAACCTCCTATTGTTTCACCCTGATCCGAGAAGGCTAGGCATTCAATCTGAAAAAAATAATGTCCATCAATTATATTCCCTTTATTGGGAGCGAACCCGGTATTTTTAGAATTAGAGGCTGAAGTCAAGCCGTTTAGCCCTTCCGATTGTTTAAATCACACTTTACTGTACAGTCGGCCATCTTGTCGTTAACAGGGTTAGGGTTAGCGTCAAAGGTTATGTTTCTGATCCATCTCTTAAACCTAACGCCTAATCTATAACCCTACTCTCTTGAAATAATCACTTAATAGCACTCTAACTACTCTACCACAAATCGCAGACCATACTAAACAAAGCAAATAATTATAATTATAAACAAATAATATAAGGGGCTCCACTACAATGAAAACTGGATTTTACGTACAAAATATCGATTTTTTACTTTTGAGCTTATTTTATTAAATAATCATCGAGGAATCGATTGAGCAAGGTTTTATAACATAAAAAATGCATTTGATGTATCAAAAAGCATATTGTCGGCACTACCCCCATGCTATGATTTTCAAATTTGTGCCGAAAATGCACGATTTCTCTCTAAAACTATCTAACAGAGGAGTCTCAAATTTAGCATGCATGTAGCACACATCTATATCTTTAAAGTAACACATCTGCATTTTTGATATTTTGGTAATTTTCTTTTATAAATTAAAAAAAAAAATATTTTTTTAAAAATTTTTTCACACAAATATATCTGCATTTTTTTTTTTAAATCTTTTATAAATTAAAAAAATAGAATTTTTTTTAACTTATCAAAATAAAAAATGAGTAATACACATCTATATCTTTAAAGTCACAACACATCTGCATTTTTGATAGTTTGGTCAATGGGAAATAAGAAGCATATAGTGCTGGACAATTTTAAACACATTCAGCCCCCCAGAATGGAGTATATTGGACAAGACAAGTCACTCGGTGACTAAAATGCATTTTTCTCAAAACTAACATTTTATTAACAAAAAATGTTATTTTTTACAAACTATCTAATAGATCAGTCTGAAATTTGGCATGCATGTAGGACACATATATACCTTTAAACTGGCAAGGGCTTTTTTTGATATTTTGGTAATTTGCTTTGATATATTTTTTATATATTTTTTTTTCATTGTTTTTCATACAAATATAGTGTATTCTAAAAAATAATCATTAAAAATAGAATTTTAAACTTATCAAAAAAAGCCCCTGACAAATTGTTTTAATTGTCAGTCACAACATGCGTGTGCAATTTGATAAAGTTTGATCAATGGGAAACATAAGTTTTTAGCTCTCGAAAATTGGTGAAAATCCAAAATGGCGGATATTCTTTTTTTGGTTACCATGTAGAAGGAAAGAAGAAAAATTAGGCAAGATAAAGGCGAGAGGAGGAGCTGCAGGAAGCTGAAGGAGGTGCAGCATATAGTGCTGGACAATTTTAAACACATTCAGCCCCCCCCCCCCCCCCCCACCCCCCCCCCCCCCCCCCCCCCCCCCCCCCCACCCTCCCCCCCCCCCCCCCCCCCCCCCCCCCCCAGAATGGAGTATATTGGACAAGACAAGTCACTCGGTGACTAAAATGCATTTTTCTCAAAACTAACATTTTATTAACAAAAAATGTTATTTTTTACAAACTATCTAATAGATCCGTCTGAAATTTGGCATGCATGTAGGATGCATACATACCTTCAAATTGACAAGGGCTTTTTTTGATATTTTGGTAATTTGCTTTGATATATTTTTTTAAATATTTTTTTTTCATTGTTTTTCATACAAATATAGTGTATTTTTTTAAAAAAAATATTAAAAATAGAATTTTAAACTTATAAAAAAAAGCCTATGACAAATTGTTTTAATTGTCAGTCACAACATGTGTGTGCAATTTGATAAAGTTTGGTCAATGGGAAACATGAGTTTTTAGCTCTCGAAAATTTGTGAAAATCCAAAATGGCGGATGTTTTTTTGGTTACCATGGTAACCACATGTTTTTTAACAAAATAAACTGTAGAATTTGGTTCATGGACATACACTGTGTCTATTGAGCACATAAAAAGTTTGAAAATGTTATTAGAACAAAAGTTAGTTTTCACTGTAGTTCGGCCCCATAAACAAATTATAAATATAATTATAAACAAATTATAAAAACAAATTATAAATATTATTATAAACAAATTATATAAACAAATTATAAATATAATTATAAACAAATAATATAAACAAATTATAAATATAATTATAAACAAATAATTATTTGTTTTTCTCTTCCCGTGTTTTGTTATACGTTCGCGATTGTCTCTCATGGACTGCAAATGTCGTAATCGCGATGGCGGAAGAACAGTTTCAACCTTATGAAATTATATCACAGATCTTCCTTTGTTTACAAATCATGTTTATCCCTTCCTGGTTGTGACTTGCGCAACAGGTAGGTAAAATGTAAAAACAGCCACGTTTCCATGGTCTGCTAAAAGCATGCAGGAAGATCAATTGTCCATTTGTGTGATTCAAAAATCCATTCTTGCTGCTTACTCCGCCAGCCGCGGTTAATCAAGGGATAAAACGTCATTAAAAGCTCTGTCATTGTATACGCGTGACTATATAATGTTGCATTGTTAAATATAGGAAAAATAAGGGTTGTCAAGTCCAACACAAAACTATAAACTCAGTTGTCAAAGAATTCCTATAATGTGGCTCTGATGGAGAAAAACATAAAAAGCTTTCATAAATGGGTGTTACCACAGAGTAGAAGCATTAAAATGGTATGACAAAATCAGCCAAGATGAATTGATGGAAAAAACATGAGAATTGCTAATGACACAAGATGGGAAGAATAGGCACTGGAGTAGAGAGAACACGCATTAAGAATACCTGATATCATTACAAGGCAATCATTGCTTTGGAATCGGTACGGAAAGGTAAAAAGAGGGTGTCGAAAACACAAGCAGAAGGGAATAGGAGACTTAAAAGCGATATGGAAGACATTGAAATAACTAGAACGGATGGCACAGGTGAGGAAAGATTGTTGAAGGTCTCCTGCTTCTACTAGTTCTTTGTTCGCTCTCATAAAACCACATCTTTGTCTCACAACCGCATTTTATACCATTGTCACACGCTTAATCCAAGGGTTAGCCAGGATTAGTTTGTCCTAGAATAGTTTGGACAGAATATTGTAAAGAGTTATATAACTGTAAACTCGACACTGACTATAGCATATTAAACAACAATCAGTGTGAAAACAGGGAACTCGGAAATGCAGCAATATTACGGGAAGAAGTGGAAGAGGCTATATGTTCGATGACAGGAGGGAAGTCACCGGGAGTGGATAATATCCCACCAGAGCTCTTGAAATATGGAGGACCAGATATAGTAAAAATCATGACAATAATTTGCCAGAAGATATGGAGTACAAAAAAATGGCCAAAAGAGTGGACGCAGTCATTAGTAATAATACCGCTTCCAAAGAAAGGAAATCTAAAAATGTGCAAGAACTACAGAACCATTAGCCTTATTAGTCATCCAAGTAAGGTGATGTTAAGGATAATTTTGAACAGAATAAAACAGAAATCAGAAGAAATCTTGTCAGAGGAACAGGCTGGCTTTAGACCAAAAAGAAGTACCTCAGAACAAATTTTCAATATTAGATTACTGATCGAAAAACATCTCCAGCATCAACACGATTTATACCATAACTTCATCGATTTCACAAAGGCCTTCGATCGAGTCTGGCATGAAGGCTTATGGCAAATAATGAGAAAATTCAATTTTGATACCAACATCATAGATATCATTGAAGCACCATACAAGGACGCAAGCAGTGCTGTTTTTGCAAGCAATGACATTGGAAAATTTTTCAAAACAACTGTAGGAGTTCGCCAGGGATGTATCCTGTCCCCAGTGCTCTTTAATATATATCTAGAACATATTATGCAGGATGCTCTCTACGATTATAAAACAACCATATCGATTGGAGGCCGACCTCTTTGCAATCTACGTTTTGCTGATGATATTGATCTTATAGCTGGAACAGAATCAGAACTTCAAGACCTTACCTCTAGACTGGAGAAAGTAACAAGAACGTATGGGATGGAAATTAATATAGAAAAAAGCAAGATATTGGTGAATAGCCATAAGAAACATGTTCCGACCAACATTACGTTAAATGGGCAAACGTTAGAAGAAGTTAACACCTTTAGATATCTCGGGTTCACTATATGTAGTGATGGAAGATCAAGTAAAGAAATCAAGACAAGACTTGAGATGGCCTCAGCTGCCATGACAAGGCTGAATGTGATCTGGAAAAGTAACATCAGTTTTCCTGTGAAGATCAAATTATACAAATCACTTGTATTATCTATTCTCTTGTATGGGCGTGAGGGCTGGACACTCACTGCAGATACGGAGCGAAGGATTCAGGCTTTCGAGTATAAATGTTATAGAAGAATTTTGCGCATTTGCTATAAAGAGCACAAAACAAATGTCTATGCTAGAGAGAAAATAAACACCTATGCAGGCCACCAAGAACCACTTTTATCAGTAGTGAAACGTCGAAAGCTTGCCTGCTTTGGGCATGTAACTCGTCATGACTCCCTTTCGAAAACGATCCTCTAGAGAACAGTCGAAGGTAAACGGAGAAGAGGAAGGCAAAGAAAATCCTGGGCTGATAACATCAAAGAATGGGCAGGGCACGGTTTTTCCACACTTGTACGCATTGCTGAGGATAGAGAGCAGTGGAGGACCCTGTCTGCTGATGCTTTCACCATGGCACCCCTACGACCCATGACGGGTTACGGGTTGAGATGATGAGTTTGTCCTGTTTGTTCAGGAGTTACTGATGGCTCCGAAGGGTTTCGCAACCAGGTAGAGATAGACTGTAGAGACAGACGAAGACGAATTTGGGAAATCGGGATAAGTTCCAAGAATGTAGACCCAGTGATTCAGTTTTCCCGTCAATTATCATCTCTACTAAGCTATCCCCCTCTCCTATAGCTTACCAGCCTCCAACCCCTCCCCTCACCTTGAGTGAACAGAAGGGTAATAATTAGAACTTTACGTCTCTTATATACGTTATTTGCGTTGCCACTGGTGTAATAACTTGAGTTTGTAGCTGGCACACTAACATAACATATACAAAACAACAACAACAAAACATAGATATACAATGGCAACTACATATAGACTATACCTGGAAATGGATTGCATAAAATATGCATAATTACGTATACTCAACCTGAACTTAATCCTACACTATGCTGTAACCAAGGGATGATGATGATGAATATAATCGATTACCAAGTAAGTTATCTCCTGCCTGGATGGACAAGTGAATCTCCTTAATCCACCTATTTCTGGAGGCACTGTGACTTCTGATGTCCCCACTTAATTGGCTTGCTCCTGCCTGAAAACACTAGATATCACTGAAATTACAATAGGGCGATCTGTTCAGAACAGCTCTTACTGCTGACCAGAAAACTGGCTATCCTCTTGGCCCAATACAATGCTGATCGAGGCAACAAAAGGCTTTGTTGTTGTGTTGAGCGATTGCCATACTCGCGTCGAATTGAATATCTAGACGTTTCGCTATGCTGTTAGACAGAAACTTCGTGCTGTGGTCAGTGGTCAGCTTGCTGGGATGATGTGTTATGAAAGCAGCGATATCTATTTTGGCGTGGTATCGCTCTATTACACTGGGTAACTTCTGACATCACCGCCCGTTTGGAACTCTAGGTTGGGTCCTAGATATTGATATCTCTGTACAATGCACAGCCGTTCCGTGTTGCTTTAGGTAGAGCATTGCCGGCTATTGGTAGCGAGAACGTGCGGTAGCCGTATATTTAATTTGTCCTACTCTTTAGCTCGCCGCAAAACGCTAGCATGGGTAATAAGCCGCCTGACAGGTGAAGGTATCTTAAAGCTTCCCGATCTTGTTGTGGTTACCACTGGGATGAAAAATAAATAATGAAGGCCTCATAAGTACCCAGACAACGTGTCCTATGAATGTGGTGTCTATGTGTTTTCATGTCTGTTGTAACCTGTGTGTGCAGTCTTATAAATGTAATCAATCTCTTCGCTGTGTTTATTGCAACGTTTATATGATAGGGTAAGAAGCAATGGGGTGTGAAAAGTGACTGCTATTTACAGTGTTCATAGTTATGGAAAATATATACTCGTAGTTAAGTGAAATTAAATGAATGTATGTTAGTAGTTTACAACTATAATACACTAACCTTGGTTCCGTATACATAATTATTGAACATTCGTGCTATTCAAACCACGGCAGGAACTCACGCTGTCCAAGAATCTTTCCACTTGACGGGTAATGTACGGTTAGACCAAGTCGGCTGGCGGATCGCTATCTCTAGCATTGTCAAAAGAAGGTCATCCTATGCTTTATAAGGCCGAGATATTGCCTTTAGCTATTTCAAGCTTTTTCTCCTCTATACCCATGTGATGTTGCTATATTTTCTCTTCTCCTTTAGTGTGTTCTCTTTCCTATATGCCTTTCTCTAGTCGGCCCGTCTATACTCGTCATTCCTTAGACCGTCTTAAACAAAATACTTCATTTTCCGTCCCGTGGGACACGTCCAGCAAAGTTTTCACTCTAATTTCTTGCACCAATCAGTCTTCAATCTTTCTTTATGATCCTTTACAAAACCTAATAGTACGTTTGTGTTATTCCCTTTGGGTAAACAAAATTGAGCCATACTGTCTACTCCTTTTCATTGCTAATGGTTAGTCTTTTGTACTACCGTCGAGCGGTCTCCGTGTCATGTACAAAATCCATTGCCCAGCTCGTTACTTTCCCATGTACTGACAAAAAAAAGTTGGCTGCTGTAGACAATAGGTATTCACAATCGAAATACAACCTTACTCGCTTCTCACGACAACCATCACCAAAGAAGAACTGTTTACTCGGAGCAACCAAGAGAACACACAAGCCATCGTGGAGTTGGGTTGGCCACGTTCTCAGAAGAGACCCTGATGCCATCACGTGCTATGAACCTTTGAATGAACGCGAAAGAGAGGCCTACCAAAAACAACTTGGTGGAGAACTGTGAAAACCGAGATGCAAAGAATGAACTAAAGCTGGGGCATTGCACGAAGGATTGACACCAACCAAGCAAAGTGGAAGCAGTTGCTGCCCTACAAGACGCCACCAGGCGTGTTGGCCACTGACTGCTTTGGCAGTCGGCGGCTACAGAGCACAGAAGATAAAGCAGTCATATTAGTTGCCTTGTACAACATGCCTAAGGGTGTAGTAGACCTATTATCTACTTGTATCATCAGAGACTCTCGGGAACTCAGCGGAGCAAGTATAATTGAAATGGCATTACAAGCAACCATGAAGAAAGAAACTGAAATCCAACTTAAAAGGGACGAAGTAGGCATTTCAAGACCTTGAACGGAAGCACGAGATAGAAACGCTAGATCTGAACTTGTTAAAGGCATATGCTATACGGGGAACTAGTGGGTAACAGTGATGGTGAGAATAGTCCGTGTACGCTCATAATAAAATGAACTCTGACCTTCAAACTTTGTCATCCGTATAATGCTAGTAGCCTTCTTCATTCATAATTGACTATGGGAATGATGCGCTCTTGAGGTGATAGGCTGTTGCACTTCTTTTTGCACACCACAATATGTTCATTATATTGAAATGTTGCGGTGCTCAACAAGAGGGTTGCTAAGCGTACAATGATGTAGAATAAAGTATTACGTAATTGCGCGAGCAGAGCACGGGAGTTGTCTTTTGAAGGTGTCGCCAGCCGGACAGGCTGCGCTATATGTGTGTTCTCATGAGGCGTTATGTCCGTCATCATACTTGTGTATAAGGAAAGTGTTTGTGCCTATTGATGCCGGGAGATTCTTATAAAGTAGATGAGTATTCTGAGGATATTGAGAAATTATATATATATATATTGATGATGTCGCGGGCCATAACTCGACGGACTTTACGGAGAGATGTGGAATGCATCATTACTGTTGTAGTGTAACGGACTTGGAATTTTGGCCCAGTAGAGTTGGCCCGATGGACAAGGTATAACTATGAATCATTCTATTAATGTGGAGCTGCTCGTTTGTATGGATTGTAAATAAACCTTGTGAGATGTCTACAGTATTTATCTGCATTCATTCAGCCCGTTACTGTTGCAAGTGTTCATTGATCGTTGGACAAACTCATACCCTAGAATGATCTTGGTCATATTATTTACATGGGACCGAAGACGCAGCAAGAGAGATGAATGCAGCCAGCGACTCATAGCTTGACTGCTTGCGTCAAGGTGAGCGAACCAGAGCTGACCAAGACCCTACTCCACCTCCAAGTGGTGGTCCTGGAAACAGGCTGCATCACTGCAGAGAGTAGGGATCGAAGAGGGAAATTCGTTCTCGACAGGGATAAGAAGTAAGACTATCGTCTATTATTTTCATCTGATCTGTCCGCCTATAGTTAATTATTCTCGGGGAAAGATCTGAGATGAAAGACATTGATCGCTGGGAACGACCATATGAAGCAGAACTTGTAAAACGCACACCGTGAGTTTTATTGCCGATGTCAGATCAGATCGAGAGATATGTAAATCTGGGCGTAGGTGCTAATGTATTAAGCCTGAGCTAATTTCTTCATTCGAGATCTTTGATTTCGCGTGTTTCACATAATTTGAACGTAGGTGTAAACATCTGGAATTTGAGTCTGTTTCTGGTTAGAGACGTAATATCCTCTTTGATTTTAGAGAGATATTTACTCTGGAAATCTAACTCAAATTCATTCCAGTGCCTCGCAGTCTCGCTAGACAACCTAGCTACGTTTCTAAAAATCACTTTTTGTTTAATTAGAATTTCTCAGTTTGCGTTGGAGGATAGTCTTAAGAAGTTCTGTTTGGAGGTAATATATTGACTAGTATTGCCGAGTGCTAAAATTGCTAGTTCTAATTTCATTTTCACTAGTTAAGTTTCTGTGCAGAGAGATTAAATGATAATTCAGTTATAATTCTCAAAAGTTACTGTGTTACAGTGGAGAGCAAAATAAATTAAAATTTCTAGCTAAAACTCATACAGCTATAAATAAATTTAATTAAATTGCTAATAACCGGTCAGAGAATAGTTTTACCATCTAAATTAATGCACTGATTCATCATTGAGTATTGACGAAATACGTATGTATTTCTAATTCATGATGATTGATTTTGTAATGACTAGAATTTATTTCACGGGAGTTTTAAACGATGAGACAAGCTCTAAGCTTATAGTTTCTGATTAAAGTCAATAACCGAAGTGAATATTATGTTTTACGCGAGGGTAGGATAGGATGTGTATAATATAATGTTTAAGTATTCTGTATGTTTCTTTTTCTTTATACAGTATTCTGCGTAAAGCCCAACATCTACCAGCGGTTTTTTTTACAGTATATGAGAAGAACCTAGAAGAAACAATTTTTGTAATTTAAATAAGTGAGTTTACAAGTTACAACCTGTCTGGCATGGTGTTTGCATCCAAAAAGAGACAGAGTACTCATCTCACGAACTTTAATACTAAAATGCAATAACTGGGCCTATAGAGCCAGATTATAATTCTTCCCAACAATCTCATTGTACATTCAGCCCCTGGGCGAGATAAATTACAAACAGCAACATCTCCGACGTTTTGACTAATTGTGGTGTGACCAAGAATTTTACATTCGAGAGAAGTTACCAACCTATCATTTTCCTAAGTAGTGGAAACCTCGTGATTCTGACACTGTGAGCCCGTTTAAAAATTCTTACCTGTACTGATTCAAGTGATCTTACTAGTAATCTGAAAATATAGCTATAAAGCGAATGCTCCCCGGAACATCGGAAGAAACCTGTATCTGCAGAGCTGGGATTCGCTTTATCAAAAGAACACAGATTCACTGTAGAGAAGTGTCCTGAAGTTGGTGCCAGAAGGCGAAAAACAGCACGTGTGTAGGTAAGAATGTATGTCATGGGCCCCTGCTGAATGAACAGAGAGAAAGCAGAACGAGTGATTCTTTCATTTTATATTCATGCACCCACTTTGAAATTTCTTTATGCAATTTGTGTTGCAAATGCTGATTTCCTCTTAGGATAGAATACATCAACTCTGTTCTTAAACAATAGAGGAGAAATCTTAGCCATAGCGTATATATCTGTGACTCTTTGGAGGCTATAACTTATCTGCTAACGGGATCGTGGGCTCTACATAGAGGGAAAGGATTACACCTATGGATCTATTCTTTTAGTATTTCTTAAACCTATGTGTATTTATATGTGATTGATATTCAAATTTATGGTGCGGGTACATTGTCTTATCATAATAAAATTTACATAAACTTATACCAGTGTGTCAGTCAGCTCGTCCCAAATATCTATATTCCATTGTTATAGTTTTCACGTCTGTGCGTCTAACTGTCGTCACTTATGTGTGTGTGTATGTGAGTGGTATATATATATATATATATATATATATATATATATATATATATATATATATATATATATATATATATATATATATACTTACTTACTTAGTCGTTCCCCTTCTACCGTGAGGTGTAGAGGTTTGGAAGAGAGAGCGCCAGACTATCATATCGGCTGTCTTCCTCCTGGCCTGGTTCCATTCTAGTCCTCGATCCTTCAAAGATTGTCTAATGTTGTCCTCCCAGCGGACTCTGGGTCGTCCTCGGGGTCTGGATCCTTGGCTCTTTGTTTCCCATGCTTGTCGTGGTATCCGATCTTCTCCCATTCTGCAGACATGGCCAAACCATCTTAATTGGGACTAATATATATATATATATATATATATATATATATATATATATATACTCTAATAGACTGTCTGACTTCTCTAGATCTGTTGTAGGCTGAAAGAGAGAAGATTCTCGATTTCAGGGACAGACTCTATTAATTTCTACCATCTCACTCGTGAAAATCTATTTTCTTTACATTACCTCTCACGGATCTATCACCTGTTCTAATCTATTCAGAAGGGACCAATCTATGTCTTAATTCCCCTATCGAAAATCTACGACAGCCTTCCTGTTTCTCCTGCACACATCTTTGAACCTCAGCTGCGGTCACCCAACTGTTCTTTCGCCATCTGCCAGTTGTCCGTAGAAAATATCTTTAGGGATGCGACCATCTTATATGCGGCGGACATGGTCAACACAGAGAAGTCTGCGCTGCCTAAGCAAAGTATTTAAGCTTTTAAGATCAGCGTGTAACAGCACCTCAACATGTGTGTCCTTCCATGAAATGCTAAGGATATATAGACATTCAGGGAAACGAACTGTCTCACAGAAGCAAATAATTTAGTTTTTACGTTGAAATTTCCTGTTTTAGTGTTCTTGGTCTCAGAAAACTTTAATGTTTTTATTGGTATTTACTTTTTTTTTTAGAAATACCTCGCACAGTACCGCCCAAGAGCTGGCCCTGCTGACAGGCAATAGTCGTTATGAGAAAAACCCGTGAATCGTCATCACCAAATAAACTCTGCCCTTCAACCTTTGTGATCCTATAATTAATGATCAGATTACCTGGCTGATAGACTTTTGTCACACCACTCTATTGTGTGGAGCAGGTCAGATGGAATGTGACACATGGTATGTATGCGAGCAACGAGTGGTGTCATTCCCGAGAGAAGGAATGTTACCTTCTATTTTCGACAACAACGTTTCTAATAATATCTTAGGTCATTGTCGTTAACAGGGCCAGGTCACAAACGTTTACACGTATTTTTTTTTAAATTATATCTTGGCAGGGAATTTGGAAACTCACAGTCACTTCTCACACATAGGTGCTCTCATATCATCATCATCGTCAACATTATCATCGCCGTCGTCATCATCATCATCATCGCCTTCGTCATCATCATCATCGACTTCATCATCGTCGCCATCATCATCATCATCGTCGCCATCATCATCATCATCGTCATCATGATTATTTTTCCATTGTGTTGCCTCCGGAGCTTTAAACCACCCCTGCAGCGCCCTCCCTCCCCCCCCCCCCATCCCTTACCGAAAGCTTGCACTTAGCTCTTGCAGCATTTGTTTCTGTGACGATTTGTTTTACAAGATGTGGTTGCCAGCCTCATCATCATTATTCTACTTTTTGCTCCTTATGGAGCATGGAGTCACCCATGCAGCTGTCTCCCCCCCTCCCCCCCCCCCCCAGCTCGCCGAATGCCTGCACTAAGCATTGACACGCTCTTGCAGTAGTGGTTTCTGTGGCATTTTGTATTACAAGATTTGGTTGCCAGCCTCATAAACAACCTCATATTAGTCTCCACGTTCTGATGGACCAGTACCCCTATTCTTTCTTTCTACTTATCAGAAACTCCAGTAACTACACGAGGCTCCAGACGCCGTAATCATCTTGTACGACATGTCTGATGGACCAGTACCCCTATTCTTTTGTTTCTTCACAGACGCACACGCACATTGTACATAAAAAAATTACCCAGCCCACAGCGACCAACGACGTCTGACCTGGCCAGAGGGTACAAAGATGAGGCAGAAGCTACGGGGCTGTAGCCTCGACTTTGAAAAGACTAGGACTTTGTCCTAGCGATAGGCCTGCAGATTTAGCATGACTATCAACTGAACGCAGAAGACAACGATGCACATGTAAGTTATTTTTAGAAGCATATGCGTTTATATACAATATTTAAGACATACACACAAATTCTGTTATTCTTTATATCTAATTATTAATATAACTCAAATACAAAGTCAGATACCCATTTACAGCTGGGTAGACTGAAGCGGGTCGAGACCGTGAATCGAACCCGGCACTTTTGCCGCGAAGGTCCATCGCTCTCTGCCAATCTTACGCCGTAGTAATGAAATTATTTATATTATTAAAACACGTAAGAAAGATTTCATGAATAATTAAAATAATATATAAAATAACCAACCAGATGCAACATGTTTATACAGACCTGCATATATATTTTCAAACCTCGCCGATCCTTGACAACTTAAAGAATATACCACAATGCTTGTTGAAGATGTGAACACTCCGTATTGCTTATTTTCTTGACTCAGTTTTTGATAGCAGTGCGATGTACAAGACGTAACCAAGACTTCACAAATGATGTTACTTCGCAATCAGCATGAGTCTTCTCTGTCACCTTCAATGTTGTAAGGTTTGAACTGTTTAAACTAGGAGAGAATGTTTTTTTTTTTTTTCTGTAGCAATATTCTTCCCTTTATGGGTAAAGGGGACACATGTAGAATTTGATGAATAGTCCAATGTTAAATTGTGATTTTTTGTTAAAATTATATCTCCCTCTGTAATAGCCATTATAAATTCATGTGTTGCTTCGTTATACACTATGTCCCGCTCATACGGTGGGTTAGCCCCGATCAATAAACATGGTCACCCTGTAGAGACATTCTCTTTCGATGAAGTGAAACGAATTAAGCCACTGTGGTAATATGGACAGAAACGATTGCTGTCTTCAGTAGATATCGTGGAAAATGCATTCGTGTTTGCTCAGCTGCTGAACGTCAGTTAGATTCCTGCACTAAAGCGGTCATGTATATTTGATTTCGGGTCACTTGTACGTAATTTTAGACGTTATTTATTGACCAGAAGGTCTCGACGAATTGCAGAAGGCATTAATTAATATCATGTGGCCGGGGCAGGTGTTCCTTAGGACTGGAACGGCACCATATTACCTTCATGTGGCAGTGCCGGTATATGCAGTATTTTCAGTTTACTTTACAGAGAGCAGATGTTTAACTGGCCTAATCACCAGAGATCTAGATTTCTCTCCTAAATTTGTGTTACCAGGTTCGATTTTCTTCTCTTAGGTGTTGATGTAGCGAATTTAATTGAAGTGGATAGATTTCTTAGCTTAATCTCAAAACTGTAGTAATTCACCTTTTCAACAGCGTTCGATTTCATGCAAAACTTTTAATATCTTTCAGCATGAAACTTAAATTTCAACAAAGTCTGGAATTCAGAACATTTTTACAATAATAAGCATAATAAAGTTTTAACATCTCATCAAATGCTTTCATCGATGCAAAAATCCCTTTTTGCATCTTTGTCTCATAGGTCTACTCAATTGTCAAATATGGCGAACTTTCTCATTCCACCGTGTTCCTTCCTTTAAGTTACCGTCTTATCTTAGGTTCGACGACATTTACCCATCTCTTCAGATTTGTCCTTGTTTTCTTTATCATCATAAGTATTCCTTGAGCTAAATACTTTCCAACACAAGGATATTTTCTGCTCTACACGGTTTGAGGTGTAAGACTAGTTTTTTGCAAATTGACTCAAATCCTCGAACCTAGTTCTGCTGCGACTAGGGTTGGGAGCTCTATTCAAAATATACATTGAATGATAGTCACTACTTACGCAAGTAAGAAATATAAAACCACTCAATGTCCTGAAATGCACATTTTATAATAAATGTTGAAGTTGACTTCCTCAAACTAAGAAATATGTAGAGCTGGACCAGATACGACCTCTTGAGTTGCGCTCTTTCATTCTACTGCCCGATGGCGTCCTGTTCTATATTCCCCGGGGTAAATCTGAGCTATCCGATTGGTCAGGGGAAATCACCCAATTATTAGAAATAGCGTGTAGAAGCGACTCTACCCTAAATATGTGACACTATAATTTTTTTATATTCTGTTTCTCATAAAATATAAAATTATGGGGTAGTCTGTGCTTCCTCCGTCTTGTTGGAGTATAGCCTGTTTCCAAAGGAACAACTATGTACACGGCCACATATAGATCCCGGGGCTCCGCAAATGTATCCCGTAGGGAGACATTTGAGTACTATCAATAACAAAAATTCATCCCCAAAAATTTCTAAGTTCAAAAAAATTTTCAGAAAAATTTAAAGTTCAAAAATTTTTCTAAGTCCAAAAATATTTCCAAAAAAATTTAATTTAATTCCTATACTGGGGTCCTATGTCTATATGAGGTCGTCTGCTATGTAAAAAAAAAAAAACTAGTAGTGGACATCAACTTCAAAAAGTGTAACTTATTCATCACATCATAATATTTTTCACCAAATTTACAAATTGGCAACACTGCCCAACAAAATCTGCAAAACAATCATAAGGTCATCACTAAAAAAAATGTGACGAGTGGCAACACTGGGGAATGAACAATAAACTATCTTATTTGCCGAACTTGGCTGGATTATCATAATCTATTACATTTCATTCAAAAATATAGTTGATTACATTCTCCTAGATATGGTGGGGGTGTTATCTCTTTTCTTTTCCTGTTATTTGCTCCATATTAAAAGCCTGCAAGTACTTAAAAAATCTTTTTTTTTTTTTCTGGCGTACTTATTTATTCTATTTCCCAAGTACTCTGCAATATTCCAAGAAATGTCCAAAATCTCTAATTCCTATGGTAATGGCAATCCACTTTCATAGAATAGCCAATGTTTTCATGGGTACTCATCATCATCTTCTTTTTTTTTTTCTAGTGAATGAGCCACTTGCTCATTATTACATGTAGAAAACATCTCTAGACATAATATGCATATTTATCAGACGATAATATAACTAGCATCATTTTTATAAGTAATCATTTTTCACAATAAAAGCATTAAAACCTCATGGCTTATCCTTATTTATTTATCTGAATGTTTCTGGTTATTGACATTTTCCAAATGGTAAGTGTATAAATTCGTTCTAAGTCCGTCACTGTAGAAAATGTTCTATATTACATTTTTTTTTTTTTTTCAAAATATGTGATGTCTGTCTCTAATATCCGTACGTCTGGTGGTGATCCTGTCCATTAGTCAGTTATTTCTAATCATTCCTTCTTTTCTGTCAATACAGTATTTTTTTTTTTTTTGAACTCTTCCCTAGAAATATTATTTTATATATATATTTATTCTTCAAAGATCTTCTTTGACTTCCCATACATCAATTTTCAAACATCAAATTATTCAGCAACCAACAGACGAATGTGTTACTATCATATTATGAAATATAAGGGAAAAGGAAAATATAGTTTCCAAATCATCATGAATTTTCTACATTGGGTTCCGTATTACTTTATTTTCTCTGTTAAGACAACTGCTTATACTCTTGACAATATGTATCCATGTTGTCACTCTCGAGGCATCCTTGTATACAATTTATATTTGTCTCCTTTTTTTTTTTTTCCTAACACCAATGTATCATTTATGGTGTTCCAATATCATTGTGTCTATTCTAGTCCTCCTGTTATCTTGAGAATTCATCCTTAGTAACTCCCTATGTACCTTATCTAGCAATACCTTTATGCAAAACACATCAAACAATTATTTATGGAACTATCAACTGAGATGTAAGAACTGTTTGACAATATGAGATGAAAAAAAAATTTTGGGGTCATCACTCAAAAAAATGTGACATAGAAAGGAAGAAAATAATCAATTGATCGTGAGGAATCTACAATATTCTTATAAGACAAAGTTCCTGGCACTCTGACTACTATTTATCCATATTTTATTCTGGTTATCCTTGCATACCGTGTACCATTCCTCTTTCTTTATAAGTCCAATTCATCGCTCATGGTGCTCCAATATTTAAAATGTGGATCCTTCCTATTCCTCTTATTCTGTACTGGAAATACATCCTTATTAATTGTCCATGTACTATATCTGCGAATATTTATCATCAATATATCAACTAATCATTTATAGAACCATTAAGATAAATGTCTAGACTTTACCAAAACATGAACAAAAACATGTCTTTTTACATATGTGCAAAATTTCGACACCAACTCTGCCTTCGCTGGTCGAGGGTTAGTCAGAGTTATGTGGTGCCTGTAACATCCGCTGACTACAGCCAGATGGGTGACTTATGGTACTTATAATTCAAAAATCTCATCCGTCAGTTATCTTAAGTGTGGAGCGGGGTCTATTTCATGGTGTCCTTGACCAAGTTTGCTGCATTTCCAATCTAGGTATTCTTTTTTTTTTTTTTGTCATAATATCTCCATGATATATCTGTGACATGTCTGTCCTTGGGATAACATTATTTTTTATCCAATATCCTCGGGGTGAGCAGAATCTCAGTACGTCCAATTTCATCAACCATGTATTTTTTTTTCTCTCTTGTAATTCTGGGTATGTTATGAGTATTTTAAATTGTCAATTTATTCCAACTATCTTACAACATTCTGTAATTCGTGATAAGGAATAGTCATTTGTTATACAACAATGTTCATATTACAAAGGCAATGTGCAAAAATCAAAGAGATATCTTCTCCAAAAATGCGGATGTATCTCTATTTCCTTTACCTCTGGGCATAGCAATTATTCAGTCATTATTTTTTTTTCTCCATTATTTAATCTCCATTTTGTGTCCTTAGCACCTGTGGTTCCATGGGATTATCATAATCTATTTGTCTCTTGTCTACTGACAATCCTTCAATAATGACTTCAAATATGGTCCTCATATGTGCAACAATCATCTGCTCTGATTTGTTCCATGTCCATAGTATTCATAAAATATTCCATTATCTCCTTGTCTTTGTTCGTATCCACGAAAGACTAAGATTATTGTTCCTCCAATGTTAATGTGGGGGATTTTGTGCATAAACATTTCAACAAAATCTCAGCTGTGACAACATAAAGTTTCACCTTAATAGCAAATTGCATCTTCATCATACCTAAACAGTTGCTTCTTCATCTCATGTGTCATTAATGGTTATCATGTGGTAATGGGGTATTCAATGTGGGTTCAGCATATACAAATGCTGTAAAGGGGTATTTCATTTGCTAGGTCAGCATGTGCAAATGCTATTTCTTTAACATGGGCAAAGGCATCATCAACAAATAGGTGTAATGTGTTCAATCTGGGGTTAGCATATACTAATGCTCTCAAGGGATTCTTCATTTGCAGAAATTCAGCATGCGCAAATGTCATTGGGGTATTTGTGATAGGCAGTATCAACAAAAATTGTTGGAGTATCAGAGATCATGCTGGTGGGGGTATAACTGGTATAGGGTGATTTATTTTCTCTTTTTCTTCTTCAGCTGCTAACCTCAGGGCAGTCAATGTTTTACAATATTGGCTTATCATCATCAAAATGTGTGAGGGTGGCATATACACATAATACATTTTATATAAAAAAAAATTTCAATTGTTTTTTTCTCTTCTCATTTTTCTGTTATGTCTTTTGTCTCTTTTTCATTTTTTCTTTTTCATTTCTTTTTTTTTTAATGTTTGTATCACAAGTACTAAAGAATGATAAAAATCAATTCACTAAACACTAGATATACTATCAACATTTCTAATAGTAAATCCTAACCAATAGGGCTGCAAGTAATAGTTTAGGTTAGAATAGAATGAATGTTGTAGCAGTATCTGTTGTCAATAAGTGGCGAGGAAAGGGTACATCAAGGATCTCCTGATTACAACATGATTGTAATTCCAAGGAATGAATATGATTGGGATTGAAAAAAAATCACAAGTCTAGAATGTCGTCTCAATATAGTGGAATGGAAAAATAGTAAGTTAAAGATGTTGTAACAGTGGGGTGAAGGAAATCTTATTATAGAGAGTCAAGGTTGGGATATGGAATCTCTTTAGGAGAATGTTTAAAATTCTTGACAGTACTAATATACATCTGGGTCTAAAATAATAATGTACATTTGAAAATAAATAATCCTGTGGAGAAAAATAGCAAAACATGCAATACTGGTTTTGGGTATGAGTTATGTGCTGTTAAGAGAAGTCATAGTAGGAACAGTATGATTGATCAAGGTGATAGATATAAAGGAGTTTAGCATATTATAGATCAAAGAAATATTAGTATGGGGTAAGAAAAAAATATTGGTGTAAAGTGTCTGCATGAAAATGCTGGTGAATGGAGCGTGGAATATGATCAGTTACAAAAGTGGAGATGAATGTTACAACAGAATAGTATGACACATGTGTTATAGGTACGGTTGTGTAACATTCTAAATATTAAGAAAATGTCTGTAACTAAATGAGGGTGTCTGTAAATTCGTAACACCGTGTGTTATCAATTGTTTTTTTTATTTTTATTTCACAACACTATGCTATCTAATGAAAATCCTCCGTGGGCTGGCCTTGATTGGTCTTGATGTATCAGTATTTTAAGGCTGGAAAAAAAAAAAAGTTTCTCAGTGGGGCTTTTGACATCTTAGTCTGGAAGCAAGTCATTTGAACTGTCAAAACTGAAAATAAAGTACATGGGAAGGTTAGTACATTGTTAAAAAAGGTTTTTTCACATATGCGTTGACCGTGTTCGGATTTGCGAACACATAAAACACGAGGGGCGTGTTTTTAGAAAAGCCTTGTGAATTCTTTCGCCAACTCCAACATTGCAATTTCCCGACTGCTTAGGCGAGAATCATACTGAGTAGCAGTGGTGACGGGTGTGATAGGCGACGACACTGCATTTGCTGATTGTTGGGACACTGAGGACATTGACGAATGCGGTGCTGGCTTAACATCATTTGATTGCGGTGATGGTTTCACTGTGGTTGGGGTTTGTATGGCTGGAACATCTGTTGGTTTTGAGGCAGGTATATGTTTCGCCTTGATTTTTCTTCTGACCTGGTTGTGCTGAACGTTAGCACGGTTTACAATGGGCACAGTAATTTGCACACTGTTGTTTTTGACTAGTTGAGATGAGGCTAACACTTCTCGGCTTGGTTTTGGAACATTATAGCGTTTCTTCAGAATCTTTCGTCTGATATATTTTGTGCTGTATACGCGGAATTTTGTTGCTAGGGATTGAGTCATCTGATTCTGTTTTATAGGCGCGTTTGACACTGGAGCTGACTGGTACAAATAATGTACTATCCGCATCACTGGTTTCAATAGAACTAGCTGTATCAATGTCTGTTTCTTGTTCATATAATTCTACCATTTTTCTGTCATTATGTTCGTTGGGGTCTGACAAAGCTGTGCTGGGGTTGACACTGTCTTCTCTCATGTCTTGTTCTGTTTCGTCTCCATAAAGATCGCTGGTATATGGTTCAACAATCTGCTTGGGTATAGTTTCTTCAGGATCTGATTGTTTTGAACGAGCAATCTTGTTCTTGTGGTATAGCAGTGTTTGGTTTTCACTAGTGTTAAAACTAGAACTGCCTGAACTGGGGGTGTGATAGGTATCAGCTGACGATTTATCACTGCGGGAGTAAGTTTGAGTGTGGATATAAGGTGTTTTGGTGTTGTCATCGTGTGACGTCTGAGGCATGATTTCTTCATTTCTAATGCGCAGGTCTCTGTCTTGTAGTCTATTACGTAATTCAAGTGGTGGGATATCTTCTTCGCTTTCGGACGAGTCTCGTTGTTGTCTTGCTCGATGTATTTCATCTGTGGGTGGTCTGGGTATGTGGTCGTCTTGGTAAAATTCAGAGTCTGTCGTCTCTGACTCTGATATGTCAGACGAATCTGTGCTGGATGGATTATAATTTAGGGTGGCCTTTCTGACTGGTCTTGTATTTGTCGTCAGAGGCGGAATGGGCCGGTGATTATCAATTTTTATTTGTTTTACGTGAGCTTTTTTTTTTGGTGTTGTTTCTCTTCATTCCAAATAATGAAGTTTACAGGCGTAGTTTGTTTCATGATTTTGTAGCCATCTAACCATCGGTCATCGAATTTTGAACTGCGTACATGTTTCTTGTAGTATACTCTGTCTCCTATTTTGTACGTTGGTAGCTTGGCTGATTTATCATGTTGTTTCTGTTTCTTGTGAAATGCCTTCTGCGTATTTCGTTGTGCAATCTGGTGAGCTTTATACTTTTCTTGAAGGATTATTTCGATGGGGTCTTCTCCCATGTATTTTCTTTGTGGGCGAAGTAGGTTGTCTAACGGAAAGTTTGGTTCTCTTCCGTATAGCATGAGAAAGGGTGACATTCCTGTGGTATCGTTGACGTTTACTCGGATGGCTTCAAGAGCTTGGTTAATGTATAGGTCCCAGTATTGGTGGTTCCCCTTGATATATTTGCTAATAATATCATGTAGGGTGGCGTGCATGCGTTCATTTCTGCCATTTGCATTTGGGCAATAAAAAGTGGTTGTAGTATGCTCAATATTCAGCTGGTGTAAGGTGGCTTTAAATGGGTTACCGATAAACTGTTTACCGTTGTCTGAAATGATTCGTTTTGGACAGCCATGCCTGGGAATGAATTCTTGTAAAAAAATTTGCGTGATGGACTGCGATGTGGCATCACTGAGTGGGTAACTTTCTGGCCAAACAGAGTATTGGTCAACTATGTGCAGGAGGTATTTGTTGCCTGATTGGGTGAGTGGGTAAGGACCTGATAAGTCAATGCTTACTGTTTGCATGGGGTAATGGGAAGGTTGCATTTCTTGAAGGGGAATTAAATGTGGCTTCATGTTCCTCAATTTACATGTTCTAGGTGGCTACATATTCTGTAATGTCTTTGTAGAAAGTTTGCCAATAATACCTTTTCTTTATGACATCAATTGTTTTGTCTCTTCCCATGTGCCCGTTGTTATCATGAAACTGTAGCAATACTTCTGGGACTAGATGTGCTGGAATGACTTTTCTTAGTGTCCCTTCTTGTTTCTGATCAATATAGTATAGAGCTCCATCCGTTGGGTGTACTGTAAAATCTTTACTTTTTGTTGGGTTTTCTTTCACGTATGTGAGCAGCTTGACAATTTCTGCATCTTTCGCTTGTTCTACTCTCATGTCTTCTTCTACTTGAGTGGCAGAATCTGAGGTACTTCTTCGACTTGATGAAGTAATTTCATTAATTTCTTTAGCATTATCGTCAATCTCTGAGGATGTGCCATCATTTTTGACTCTATTTGTTTTCACTTCAGTTTCATCATCATATTTAATCCTGGATAAGAGGTCTGCACAGGTGTTCATTTCGCCTGGGATATGTTCGATAGTGGTGTCGTAGGACTGTAAATTCATTGCCCATGTCTGTAACTTCTTTGGCTGTTCTTGTGTTTTGGTGAGCCAGTTAACCAAAGGTTGATGATCAGTTCTTATAATGAGTTTAGTTCCTCTGACATAAAAGTCAAACTTTTGTACTGCATAGTGAATAGCATATGCTTCTTTCTCAGTGGTGGTCCACCGTTTTTGTGACTTTGACAATGCGTGGGATAGGAATGCAATGGGTTTCTCATTGGGAATGTTTGGTAGGATGGGTGTTTCATCTTCTAGTACTGGTTGTACCAAACATGCACCAATTGCGTTATCTGAGGCATCGGCGTATAGTATCATGGGCTGAGAAATATCTGGATGTCCAAGCAGTGGGATGGTGGTTAGGGCATTTTTTAGATACTCAAAGGATCTCTGGCAGTCTTCTGTCCATTTGAAGCGTGCATACTTGCGGGTAAGGGCTATCAAAGGCTCTGCTGCTCTGGAGAAATTGATGATGTGGCGCCTATAGTACCCTATTGTACCAATAAATGAGCGTGTTTGTCTCACCGTCTTGGGGCTAGGCATTTCTCTTATGGCTTTGACTTTATCTTCATCAGGTCTGACGCCATGTCTATTGATGACAAAGCCTAAATATTTTGTTTCTGTCTTTAGAAACTCACACTTCGACAGTTTTAACTTTATTTGGTGATGCCTGAGTCTATCAAACACTGTTTCAACCTTGCGGAGGTGGTCTTCCATCGTGCCTGCGGTATGTATCAGGATATCGTCTATGTATGCCAGGGCAAATGGATGTAGACCCTTTAACACTTCATCCATGAGTGACATATATGTTGCTGGAGATCCTTTTAGACCAAATGGCATAACATTCAAAAAAAAGCTTCCCATATGTGAACAGAATGTGGATTTCTGTTTTGCCTCAGGTGTCATGGGGATGCACCAAAAGCCTGACCTTGCATCAAGTGTGGTAAAGTATGTAGACTTTCCTAACGTCGCAAGTAGATCGTCTATCCTGGGGAGGGGGTAGGAAATGACTTTTGTGATTTTGTTAAGGGCACGGTAGTCGCAGCAAAAGCGACTGGAGCCGTCTTTCTTTGTTACGATCACTATGGGTGAGGACCATTGGGAACGGGATCTTTCGATGATTCCTGCCTGTAGCATTTCATTTATAGACCTTTCCACGAGTTCTCTATTTTTCAAGGGCGTATGATAGGGTTTCATATGTATTGGCTCCTCTGTGGTTGTTTGAATGTCCATTGTGACAGTGTTAGTTCTGCCTAATTCCATGTCATTGAGTGCGAATACATCTTGGTGCTTTTCTACAAACGTTTTCAAACGTTGCTTATTATCTTCTGTGGCATTCAGGGTTGCAAGTAACTGAGCTATTCTCTCTCTGTATTTATGATCTGCTATGATATCTCTGGTCTGTCTTGATGCCTCCGTTTCATTCCCATAATTTTGGGACATTTTTCTTGCATCTTGTGAAAATATCTGCTCTTGGTATGTGGTTTTCTTTTGCGTATTTCTTTGCCGTTCATTGGGCTGTGCTTGGTACTGTCTCCTCTGCCATGTGCTGTGTGCATTTCCATTTGTCACTGCATTTACTGTATATTCATTTCTTATTATATTTCTGGGGTAGTCGTTGTTGTGCCATTTTTTCTGATTATTTCTGCCGTAACTGCGCTTATCCGCGTACGTTACTGTATTTCTTCTGTTTGTGCTATAGGGCTGTCTTCTTTCCCTGGGCGAAAATTTTTCATTCTTTCTGTTTCCAACTTTGCTGCTATAGTATCCTCCTGTGGTATAGTCATATAAGAATTCTTCCTTTTCTTCGGAAATTTCAATTGGTTTTGGGACTTTATCATATCCACCTGTTTTTGAGTTATATTGATACTCCATGGGGCATGTATCACTGTCTTGTCGCTTTGGATATCCTCCTGGCAAGACAATTTCTGTTTCTCTGTTACTCTGTGATATACAGCACTTCATCTTTTCTCTTGGTGTGCTGGGGCGCAAGAATGAGTAATTATAGTCATTTTCATACTGTGGCCTTTCTCTTCTTATGTATGGACTGGTTCGTTTCTGCCATCTGGGTAGGGTATGCTGTGGTGTAACATAGCTGTGACTGATGTTGCTGCCTTTTTCTGCATAAGCCTTATAACTGTTTACTTTCCATGTACTATGGTTATTTGTGCTGCGATTTCGTGCATTATGTCCAGTGGGGGTGGTTGAGACAATTTGTGGATGGTCTCTATTGGTTTTAGTCTGTCTTATCGTTGACGTATCCACTTGTGCTACAATTGTGCCTCTATTTATAGTGGTAGTTTTTCCTGACATATTCAATATCATGATGGGGAAATCTCTAGCCTTCGAGACTTCAGCAATTCCCTCTGTAATTTGCAACAATGGGTCATCAATAATGCTTTCTTCTGCTAGGGGCTGTATTTGAATTGATTGCCCTGGTGTTATGTACTCAGAATTTTTTACTCTGCCTTTTGCTATGACCAGGGAGTTTGGAGCCACCGTTATGGGAGCTGTAATCCTTACCAAAGACGCTATGTGGATATCGTCCTGGAGATCTATGTATGTATTGTTGACTTTGATTTTCTGGAGGTCATAGTATATTCGAACTTTGTGTTTGTTAAAAAAATCTCTCCCTAGGATAAGATTTCTAGACATTCCTTTAGTAATGACAAATGGGTGTTCAAAATTTGTTTCGCCTAAGGAAAATTTTAGCCATGCTGTCCCAACTGAATTTAGTCTTTGTCCCGTGACTGAAGCTAGGTGTGTTTTGGACGGTTGAAATCGTACTAAGTGTTGGATCCTCTTGAACAGCTGGAACCTAATAAGGCTGATGGATGCTCCTGTATCTACCAGTGCCCTATATTGTTGGCCCTGTATAGACATGATGCAGGAACTGGGGTCCGGATGTATTTTAGTTCCATCATGCAGCATTTCTTCATATTGTATTTTTTCTGGATGGGCCCACTTGACAATTTCTGTTCTGTGTTGTTTCTTTTGTTTTGGACCATTTTCTGTGATTGTTGCCCTCACTAACGGTCCTGTTTAGTGAGTGGCGCGGCCGTTTCCCTGACGCATGAGGGGTTGAGGTGCGCCTCTGGTATACTGATTTCTGGTGTAATCACGTGGGGGTGGTGCGGGTTGTTGTGGTTGGTAACCTCCTCTTCTGAATGGTGCATGATTGTAATTTGCTCTACAGGACTTGTAACCATGTCCGAGCCTACCGCATGTAAAGCATCCGTTTGTACTGACATTATTGACGTCGTTTTGCCTCTGTGTGGGGGGTCTATAATTGCGGGGCCTATCATCTCGTTGTCGTGGGCGAGTCCATTGCCTCCTGGTATGGTCAACTTCCATAGGCTCATGCTCATCATAGTCCCTATATTCTGGTCGGGGTTCCCTACCTGCTCTTTGTTGGAACCTTCGGTGAAGATTTTCCTCCTGTATTGCTGCTTGGATTGTTTCAGCAATAGTCTTGGTGTCTTTTCTAATAAGATGCCTTCTGATATTTTCCGCTCTAAGGCCATCGGCAAATATCCCCACTAACTGTATTTCTACATCAGGTGTGGTAGGGATTTCTCCGCAAAACGCCTCTTCTGCCATATTGAGGAATCGATCTCCAAAAAGTTGTACCGATTCATCTCTTTCCTGTTTCATGCTTCTAAGGACTGACCAAGCATGCATTTTGTCTATGATTTCCCCATATCTCTGGGTGAGCTCTTTTTTTAGGGACTCGTAGGTTTCTGTGGGGTACTGCTGGGACCTCCTTCTTAAAAAATCAGTCACGTACGAATCAGAACCTAACAGAGCGATTTTCTTTTTCTCTTCATCTGTTGTTGCCTCTGCTAGTGCCGCAAATTTTTCCATGTCGGACAACCATCTTCTGAATTTTTTCTTGTTTCCATCGAACGGCTGAACAATGGATCTAACCTGTGTGAATTTCGCGTAGTTGTCATTTTTCTGTAGGGTTTCAGTAATTTGCCGTAGCGCTATTATTGTTGGTCCTTCCATATTTTGTCTGTCCTGGGGCTGCAGTGGTTGTGTATTTACGGGTTGGTTCTGTGGTTGTTGTTGTTCCACACCAAGCTGTTGAAAATTATGTAGTAAATCGTCCATGGTCTATGATCGCTAGTTATTCGCTTTATCAAAGAGAAGTGGTCACGGGCACCATATTACCATCATGTGGCCGGGGCAGGTGTTCCTTAGGACTGGAACGGCACCATATTACCTTCATGTGGCAGTGCCGGTATATGCAGTATTTTCAGTTTACTTTACAGAGAGCAGATGTTTAACTGGCCTAATCACCAGAGATCTAGATTTCTCTCCTAAATTTGTGTTACCAGGTTCGATTTTCTTCTCTTAGGTGTTGATGTAGCGAATTTAATTGAAATGGATAGATTTCTTAGCTTAATCTCAAAACTGTAGTAATTCACCTTTTCAACAGCGTTCGATTTCATGCAAAACTTTTAATATCTTTCAGCATGAAACTTAAATTTCAACAAAGTCTGGAATTCAGAACATTTTTACAATAATAAGCATAATAAAGTTTTAACATCTCATCAGATGCTTTCATCGATGCAAAAATCCCTTTTTGCATCTTTGTCTCATAGGCCTACTCAATTGTCAAATATGGCGAACTTTCTCATTCCACCGTGTTCCTTCCTTTAAGTTACCGTCTTATCTTAGGTTCGACGACATTTACCCATCTCTTCAGATTTGTCCTTGTTTTCTTTATCATCATAAGTATTCCTTGAGCTAAATACTTTCCAACACAAGGATATTTTCTGCTCTACACGGTTTGAGGTGTAAGACTAGTTTTTTGCAAATTGACTCAAATCCTCGAACCTAGTTCTGCTGCGACTAGGGTTGGGAGCTCTATTCAAAATATACATTGAATGATAGTCACTACTTACGCAAGTAAGAAATATAAAACCACTCAATGTCCTGAAATGCACATTTTATAATAAATGTTGAAGTTGACTTCCTCAAACTAAGAAATATGTAGAGCTGGACCAGATACGACCTCTTGAGTTGCGCTCTTTCATTCTACTGCCCGATGGCGTCCTGTTCTATATTCCCCCGGGGTAAATCTGAGCTATCCGATTGGTCAGGGGAAATCACCCAATTATTAGAAATAGCGTGTAGAAGCGACTCTACCCTAAATATGTGACACTATAATTTTTTTATATTCTGTTTCTCATAAAATATAAAATTATGGGGTAGTCTGTGCTTCCTCCGTCTTGTTGGAGTATAGCCTGTTTCCAAAGGAACAACTATGTACACGGCCACTTTATAACTACTACACTTTGACCATATTGTAATTAATTTTAAAATATACTATGTATACTATAGTCAATTTAAACAGTTTGAAAGTTTGGAAGATTGCCAGAATACAGAGAGGCGCTGAGTATACAATTGCTGCAGTGCTGTAAACAGACTAAATTATCGACAATAAAATGGCGCCCGAAGACATTCTCGGATGAAGCTGCTGTGCGAATTACGCCGAAAAGAGCCGAAAGATCAGAACAAGCGCTGAACATAATGAAAAGGTTTAAATTAGAAAACCGCCGTATTAGTGGAAGGCCAAAAAGCAGGGTCCTACTGTATTAGCCCAAATTTGTAACCTAAATAAATTCACAAGCTGTTCTGCGAACACGGCAAATTTTAACAACCGGTTCCGGCGAACAGGTGAGAACCGACTGAATGACACCACATTTAATTTGTATGTGTCCAGAAAACAGTCCTTAAGATTACACTGACAAACAACATTTTTCTTTCTTATATAAGAATAAGTGTTCTTAGGTCAGTTTCTTGCGCTGATTTCAAATTTGAAATCCGTTTATCTCTATCACGTCGGGTTCTTAAGATATTTATGAATAAATATATTTTGGGGAAACCGTTATTTGCTCCGTTTCATTTTTACTATATTAATTATTAAAAATTAATAAAGTGCAAAATAATTCTACTTTTTATACTGCTAAAAGATGCATGACATATGTTACGCTATTTTTTAAATAGTTACTGTATTTTGAAATAATTCTGAGCGAAATATGGCTTCTAGAAGTTGTAGAAATTTGGCTGATCTGTTCTGTTACGTGTGCGGATATTTTACCGATCGTGTTCACCAGAAAAACTTTACACCATTACTAAAGAAAGCATTTGAACTTTATTTCGATTCGAAAGTTGATGATGCAAATAAATCTTGGAAGCCAAATGCAGTTTGTTCAACTTGTGCAAATACATTGGCAGGTTGGTTACGAAAATCGCCGAAGCATAAGTTGATGCCTTTTGGAGTGCCAGTAATATGGCGTGAACCGACAAATCACGCTACTGATTGTTACTTCTGCTTGACAAATATCCATGGTTTTACTTTTAAACTAGAAAGTCTGTGGTTTATCCAAATATTGAATCGGTTTCAAAACCACTGCCTCATGATCCAATCACGTGTCCGATCCCAGTTCCACCAGAACAATATCCGTTGGACGTGAATGAACCATCAGAAAGTGATAGTTTACCTGCTTTAGAAACTAATTCTGACTCGGATTATATACCGATGAATGATGGTGTTCACTAAATTAACCATTCAGAACTTTCATATCTAATACGTGATCTCGCTCTTACCAAAGAACAAGCGGAATTACTCGGTTCGCGACTCAAAGAATGGAATCTTTTAGCGCCCAATACTGTGATATCTAAATTTCGTCATAGACACGGAGAACTTGTTCAATACTTTGAGATGGATGATGACATTTGCTATTGCAAAGGTGTAAACGGTCTAACGGTGCACCTCGGTCATGAGCACATAGTCAAAGAATGGTGACTTTTCATCGATTCTTCCAAGACTAGTCTAAAAGCCGTGTTATTACATAACGGAAATTTATTTTCATCAATTCCAGTCGCCTACTCGTTCATATGAAAGAAACTTATGACAATATGGCTATACTTTTGGCAAAAATAAAGTACAATGACTACCAATGGCGGATTTGTGGAGACCTAAAGGTCATTGCAGTTCTCACGGGCATGCAGACTGGGTATACTAAATTTTGTTGCTTCCTATGTGAATGGGACAGCCGCAACAGACAGGAACATTATGCAAGAAAGGTGTGGCCTATCAGGGATCGTATGCAGCTGGGGCATAGAAATGTAATACACGAGCCATTAGTTAACAAAGACAGCATCATTTTACCACCGTTACATATAAAGTTGGGGCTCATGAAGAATTTCGTAAAAGCGTTAGATAAAACGAGCAAAGCTTTCACTTATCTTCGAGAAAAGTTTCCGCAAGTTAGCGATACGAAGATAAAGGAAGGTATCTTTGTAGGACCTCAGATTAGGAAAGTTATTGCAGACAAACAATTCGAGAACTTGTTACATGGTAGTGAACTTCGCGCATGGATGGCATTCAAATCGATAGTCGATTACTTTCTGGGAAATCACAAATCTGTCGACTATGTGCATATTGTTAAGCAGTGCATAGATGCATACAGAATTATGGGCTGTCACATGTCCCTCAAAATCCATTTGCTCGATTCGCATCTTGATTTTTTTTTCCCTGACAACCTTGGCGAAGTCAGCGATGAACATGGAGAACGATTCCATCAAGATATCGCCGTAATGGAGTCACGTTATCAAGGACGGTGGAGTGTGACCATGCTTGCCGATTACTGTTGGATGCTTCATTGCGATGTACCACATGCCATTCACCGACGAAAGTCGACTGCAAAGAAATTCAAGCCTACATAACTGTTATACTTCTTGTACGAATGATGTTGTAATACTGTATGCGTTGTTAAAAAACTTCAATTGCGTATTTCTAGAGATCTCGACCTGATAGAGAAAAACGGTTTGCAGATTTAAAAACAGCGCATTAAAATTGACCAGAAAAACATAGAAATGTTAGAGAAAGAAAAAAAAAATTTTTTTTGTTAGCCAGTGTTATCTGACATGTTCTGATCATACTATAAGCACGTGTGATCTACTTATGCTCCTGGTCAACTACCTCGTAGATCATTTGTAGTAAGTGCAAGTGTGGTGTGTTAATAGTCAAGAAAATACCAACGTGCCATGTCGTTGCAAGACCAGTTCTCTAGTGTACTATGGTACTACTATTTTTTGTGAGATAAATGTCATTTAATCAGATCAGATCAGTTGCCATCTCCGCATCGAAGGTCAGCTGCAATGGATCTCCGTCGTCTGGATGGAACACATGCTGATAGAGTCTTTCCTGTCCATCTCTTGATGTGATCTTCCACCCTAATAGCTTTTGTCTTCTGTCTTCCTCTTGCTTGTTTGTCTTCAGTTTTCCTCTACATTGTTTTCAACCTGTCATCATAAGTCTCTTTGTATGTCCAGATTATTGTAATAGTCTAATAATGTGTTCATTAATTATTTCTCTGTTGATTCCTATCATTTCTAGGACTTCTTTATTTGTTGTCTTTTTTCCCCCATCAGATGCGCCTTGCTCGTCCATATATCCACATCTCAAGGACAACAACTCTTTCTTCTAACTGTATATGACATAAATAGTAACATATCTGTGAGTAAAATGCCATAAAGTAATATCTTCTTTTAATGAACAATGGTAGATTACAAATGGGTTAGTTTCCCCTCCTTCCTTTTTTTTTTAAATTGACGTCCACTTAAACAGCAGCACTGGAGACAAAAACGAAATAGTCTTACGTTCTGTTTCTGTATTTGTTTGTTAATTCTTTTTTTTCCTCCACAAATTGTTGGATATTGTAACAGCGCTATATAACTAGGTGGCAGATGGCAGGCCTAGTGACGTAATTCAAGTTTACAACTTCTCTTTTTATCTTCCAAGTTATTTAGTTGATATCATTACTGACCATCTCCGCCAGAGGTGTAAATTCCTGGATGATACTCTAATCCTTTTCTTGTATACTTCAGGTTCGTTCAGTTCCTTCTTTGATGTCAATAGTGACTTCGTATAGTGGTAGTTTAAATGTACATGGCATACAATCAGCAACTCATAAAGATGGAATCAAAGTCGTTCTGATCCTTCAAAACTTTTAATAACTTAATAAAACAACACATATAATGAGTTATTCAAATGATAGAGTTCGCATAGAGGCCTTTACTGGGTCTTTGTACTTCAGGTTAACTCATACATGAATTCTATGTCTTGTAACTTCCGTATTCCTCTTTAGCTTATTCTTTTCTCCTGTAGACTTGCTTAGTCTTCCCAAAACCTACTCCTATTTCCTCATATACCAATGCTCTTTATTAGCATTCCATACTTGATTTGTTACTTAAATATCTTCCTCGACGAACTGGTCAGACAGGTCACTATAACTGCTCCTAGCAACAAAATTCATCTCATGCATAAATAATTGCATGTACACCCTTCTCATACTTACAAGTGAGAGAGCATATTTGAAGTTCTTCTATAAAAGTCGACATTCACTTTTTCTTGAAAATCATATGCAATTCTGGATACTTCAAACCTTGTTCAATATGGCTCCTCTATAATATCTCTAGTTTCCTTTAAATGTTTACAGCCTTTTGGTTACTTTACACATAATCGTTATAACCATCCGTTTTTCTTGGTACTTAGTCGTAAAGTTCTCGTAATGAACTGGCAAACCGTGCTTCTGCAAGATTCTCCTGTAAACAAAATTCTACTCTGTGCAAAATATAATCATAGTTCAATATTTACAAAAAACACAGCATAAACGCTGATCTCCTTTCAGAAATACACCCTAACTGTGAACCACAGAATCAAATCAAACTATCTCCCGATAGAATAACACTGGCTAGTGATGGCTGGACATCTAAACATATTCACATAAACCCTATCTATAAAACCACAGAAGGTTCATCTTGTCCGCACAGCGATCACACCTTCTTCCTGAAGCACAACTCAGGACTGCCTGTCATCTAATGACCTCTGGTCATTTTTCGTGGTGTGTTTTCTTGCCACTCTTCTGATTCGCTGACCCAAATCTTTTTACTTAAATTTATTGGTGAAGCCTTTTTTCTTCTTGTTCTCAAACTTTCTATTTACAACTCACTATAATCACTCACTATTAGTTAACATGAACCGGTATTCTGAACCGTTGTCAGCTAGCAATATTATTATTTTCATTCATTATTTTCTCTTGTGAGCTGTCCTAACTGTTTATCTCACCTTAACAATAGCATGAATAATGCTTGGGCAAACCCCACGGTGACAATATGTCTGCTTGCTAATTTATGTGTGTGTGTGTGCGCGTGTGCGTGCGCGTGTGTGCGTGTGGTGTGTGTGTGCGTGTGGTTTATCTTTTTTTTAAATCGTGGCTGCTTGGTAATTTTCTACTACTACTGAATTTTCACTTTATCTTCTCTGTAGAGTATCATTGTTTGAGCCATTTATTTCTGTTTCTTGATTCGACTGTTATCTGTTTGCACTACAGGACGTTACATGCTTTCATAAATGGATCCTTACGCTGAACACAAATATTGAAATAGTGTGACAGTATCACCTAAACAAATAAAGAGGGGAAACCCAATGCCTGTAAACCGTAAATAAATAAATATTACACACATACAGGTATGTCTCGCGCACTCATGAGAAATAAAGACGTAGAAAACTAGGCAACAGAAAAACAACAGAAGTGATAGGCCCGAGAATCAAACCCAGGGCCTTCCGAGCTGCTCCACCGCCTAGCTGTGGAAGCGAATCACACTTTCATCCCTGCCAACTAGGCCCCACTAAATAGTGCTTCGCGGACAAGGTTAATTAGCGCGATTTTTCAACACGTAACAACGGATATGTACCTAGGGCGATCCAAGAAAGGATCACCAATGTCGAATTTTCAGTTGAACAAGAATTGAGAAGAAGACGCCAGAATTGGATAGGCTCCACACACTGAAGATACCAATAGATTTCTTTACACGGCAGTCCTTGTTCTGAAATCCCCAGGTTAAGTTAGACAGAGGTACACCGAAACATACACACATGCGGACAGACATGAAAGATTGGTTTGATTTGGTTTTAAGGACTATTTTCATTGTACACGGACAACTCCATCAGTACTCCTATCTCAACCCTTAGATCACACAAGAAGGATCTAAGTACAGTGCACGAACTCCGTAGCACCGGAGAGAATCCTAATGTGTGTTAATAGGAATCACACATTTTATAAATATTTTTTCTGATTGGTAGGTTTCTAATTTTTAAATGTTCCAAGGGCAGCGGCTGTATGGCCTACTCTTTACGATTTCCGTGAAATTTTAAATGTGCACAACCTGCACACGAGACCTCCTATTTTTTCGCCCTTATCCGTGAAGGCTAGGCATTCGATCTCACTAACCAGGAGACCAGGATGATATACTCACCACTGGTTCTGAAAAAAACAATTCCATAAATTATAGTTCCTCTAGGGAAAGCTTCTAACCTCCTTCTCGTGAAATCGGTTACAAGTCCATCTGAGGACAACTACGCAGCCTGTACCAGAGAAAAATGGGGACAGTTTGTTGCTGCCCTACAAGACGCCACTACGCGTGATGGCCACCGACTGCTTAGTCAGTCAGGGGCTAATGATCCAAGAACAAGAAGATTAAACTATAGAGCGTCCGATTCGTAGAGCGGTTAGAGTGCTGGCCTCTCGCCACAAAGTACTGGGTTCGAAACACGGTGGAGTCACGTTAAAGTCTACCCAGTTCTAATTGAGCACCTGAATCTGCTCTTGAGTAAAGAAAGCAAAAGCAGCGAGGAAGTCTCTAGCCCTTCACTACCCTACGTCAGTATCTGCTGTGGTTCCGCTGTTACCTGTATTAGTCTATAGCTGCTTTCATGGACTCATTTTTTTAAAAATAACAAAAATGACTAATGAACTCGGTATTGGAGTACTTTAGTAGATGCCTGGGGAAAAAAAAACGAAAGATTAACCATCTTGTAATATGTCGAGTCACTTTGTCACCAGGTCATATAACACGATAAGACAAAAGTATAACTAACGAAAGTGAAGATTCTTACCAGCTTATCTGTGTCACCATTTGTAATATCGACCTGTCTAACTGAAAACTCTACCCAAATTTCTCGTGAGCGTTTTGACCTAGATAGTAAATAGATAAGCAGGAAAGGAGGTAAGTAGGTAAAGGCCATGTCAGTAGAGTTAACGAGGAATGAGGGAAGAATAAGATCAGGTAAACCTGATTTTAAAAAAGGACATTTGGCAGAGAGAGAGAGAGAGAGAGAGAGAGAGAGAGAGAGGGGGGGAACAGAGATGATTATTTATGTAGTCTTCTTCAAGTACAGTGCCTGGTGATGAAGGCGATCATGTCTTTCCAGTACTGTGTAATTTATGATGTAGACACAAGAATGATTTCGTTTGTGTAAAGGTAGTACCATAGCAGATACTGCCGTAGGGAGTGAAGTGTTAGAGGCTTCACTATACTAGGTCCAGGTGGGGGTGACCAGTTTCCTTCCTCGCTGCCTTTTCCTTCCCTAACTCAAAGATCAGAATCAGGTACCCATTTACAGGTGGGTAGACTGGAGCGTGTCGGTACCGTGATTCGAACCCGGCACTTTTGCCGTGAGAGACGGGTGCTCTAACCACTCTGTCAATTCGTCTATGTAGACTACTTAAAACAGAGTGGGGGGGAGCAGGCATAGGTCATGGCTATGAGTAAATATTTACATAAGAAAAGTTTGATGGAAATTAGTTTAGAAGTTGATATAGACAGAATTCTAGACAATACTAAACATGATATGAATAAAACAGGTAGGTTTATCTAGTGACTCGCCACAGAATTTTGTTTAAATGCAAAATAACTTCAAAGAAAAGTGGCATACAGAACACCCGAAGGATACTGCTTCTGATCCTAAAAAGATCACGTGATAGTTTTAAGACTTAGAACCGACCGCTGAAGGCTCAAATACTATCGTGCGGACAGAGGTGCCCATGTAGGGAAGGCAAGTGAACTGTAGAACATTTCTTTCAAGAATGTCTGCTCCGATAGAGGTACAGACTGACAGCATGGTCTTCGTCAACCCCTTTGTGGAAAAAACTATTAAAATTAGAGAATTCTGAAACAGTCTACCAACTTTCTGAGGAAAATATATGTTGTTATACGAGAGCAAACGAAGAAGTGGTAGGATTGGCATGCATTGGCCAGTTACAAAGACCGAGGATTTTCACATGAATTTGAAAAAGCTACTGCTGATAACCCCGTACTTATTACTGTCGTGAGTTTTATATAGGCTTTATTTTTATGGTCCCAATCGAGCAGGGGTGAGATAGTGGAAAGCTTATGTGAGAGAAAGGTGTGAGAAATAGTCCTGTTTACGAGGGATACAGAGTGTAGGAAAAATACTGTCTTGGGTTGAGTGATTGCTCAACTCACCTATATAGCACGACCCACTAAGATGAAGAAGTATTATTCCACTAGATACTGAGTCTAATACACTATCCTCTCGTACGCACACACAAACAATTTTGTGACATAAATACGTACATACGTAGAAACGAACAGGTAACTATGGGCACATATAATATATATCAGGGAAGGGTTTTGACCATAAAAACTAATAGCTGAAAGGTTATAAAATTTATTATATATCTTTAGAAAAGAGAAAATAGATTACAACAGTTAAGACATCGTTATCATGTCATCAGGTGAAATCATAGTTACATAAAGGGAAAATAAATAATATGTATTCTCATAGACCCTGGAACATGGAAAGACTGGGAAAATGATCCCACCCGAGGTGTGTTTACCCAACAGATCAAACAAAGGATTGACAATGGGGAGTGGGGTAGACGGGACGGGTATATAGGATATGTCTTTGAGTTAACTTTCCTGTGGACCTTCAGCCTTAGTGAGAGAATAGATAAAAGGAAGGTGTTATATTAGTAGTAAACATTTAGAAACTAAATTCTTTCATTCCGTTTTCCCTTCTCGCATTCCTTTGGCGAGCTCGCTTTCATTCACACTTACCCCCTCTGTCGGCTGCATATGTCCATAGAATTAATCACACACAGTTCTTAAGACTATTATATATGTCTTATTATTTTGTCCAGTCCAGCCCCAGAAAGCTCCGTATAGCCACTGCTAATTTTGCTCGGAGATTTCGCTGAAATGGTGTGTTGATTATAATTGTTCCTGGCAAGGATTCTTCGTCAGATTGCAGGGATTTATATAGGGAGTTTGCAGTCTGGATGACTGGGAAATATGTCAACAGTAGAATGACTACAGGCTTTTGTTAGCCTTAAATATTCTTTGGAGAAGTAGGAACACTGTCGATTAAATAGATTATGCCTCATGGGAAATATGATTTAATATAATATATCTGGCAGTCCAGTTAAATGTTAACACAGTCACAGGCTTATGTTCAGATTTTGGACAATGTTATTATGTTTTTTTAAACTAAAGCCATTAAATGACTCTCTATATATCAAAAAACCGTTGGATCGAAGTTGATCATCTGTGGTAGGAACACTGTTTTTTTATAAGACTGTCAAATACTCTGGGTTTTGATTAAATAGATTAGTGCTGTCAGTTCTGCCTCATCAGGCCAGGGAACTTTATATGATTTAATATAATATATCTGGCATTGTCCCGTTCCAGTTAAATTGTTAACACCAGTGAACAATTGACCGTTCTGGTTTTGCTGAAATCCGAAAGGAGGTTCTTATTTAAGAAACCGATCTCCATTTCAACAATCTTATTAAAAATTAATAAAAAGCAACATAATTCTACTTTTTATTGCTAAAAGATGTATAGATTTTTCAATGTATTTTGAAATAATTCTGAGCAAAATATGGCTTCTAGAAGTTGTAGAAATTCGGCTGATCTGTTCTGTTACGTGTGCGGATATTTTACCGATCGGGTTGACCAGAAAAACTTTACACCATTACTAAAGAAAGCATATGAACTTTATTTCGATTCGAAAGTTGATGATGCAAATAAATCTTGGAAGCCAAATGCAGTTTGTTCGATACATTGGCAGGTTGGTTACGAAAATCGCCGAAGCATAAGTCGATGCCTTTTGGAGTGCCATTAATATGGCGTGAACATACAAATCACACTACTGATTGTTACTTCTGCTTGACAAATATCCATGGTTTCACTTTTAAAACTAGAAAGTCTGTGGTTTATTCAAATATTGAATTGGTTTCGAAAACCAGTGCCTCATGATCCAATCACGTGTCCGATCCAAGTACACCAGAACAATATCCGTTGGGCGTTTAGGTGATAGTTTACCTGCTTTAGAAACTAATTCTGACTCAGATTACATACCGGTGAATGATGGTGTTTACTTAATTAACCATTCAGAACTTTCAGATCTAATACGTGATCTCGCTCTTACCAAAGGACAAGCGGAATTACTCGGTTCGCGACTCAAAGAATGGAATCTTTTAGCGCCCAATACTCCGATATCTAAATTTCGTCATAGATACAGAGAACTTGTTCAATACTTTGAGATGGATGATGACATTTGCTATTGCAAAGATGTAAACGGTCATGAGCACATAGTCAACGAATGGCGATTTTTCATCGATTCTTCCAAGACTAGTCTAAAAGCCGTGTTATTGCATAACAGAAATTTATTTTCATCAATTCCAGTCGCCTACTCTGTTCATATGAAAGAAACTTATGACAATATGGCTATACGTTTGGAAAAAATAAAGTACAATGACTCCCAATGGCGGATTTGTGGAGACCTAAAGGTCATTGCAATTCTCACGGGCATGCAGACTGGGTATACTAAATTTTGTTGCTTCCGATGTGAATGGGACAGCCGCAACAGACAGGAACATTATGCAAGAAAGGTGTGGCCTATCCGGGATCGTATGCAGCTCGGGCATAAAAATGTAATACACGAGCCTTTAGTTAACAAAGACAGCTTCATTTTACCACTGTTACATATAAAGTTGGGGCTCATGAACAATTTTGTAAAAGCGTTAGATAAAACGAGCAAAGCTTTCACTTATCTTCGAGAAAAGTTTCCGCAAGTTAGCGATGCAAAGATAAAGGAAGGTATCTTTGTAGGACCTCAGATTAGGAAAGTTATTGCAGACAAACAATTCGAGAACTTGTTACATGGTAGTGAACTTCGCGCATGGATGGCATTCAAATCGATCGTCGATAACTTTCTGGGAAATCACAAATCTGTCGACTATGTTGCATATTGTTAGCAGTGCATAGATGCATACAGAATTATGGGCTGTAACATGTCCCTCAAAATCCATTTGCTCGATTCGCATCTTGACTTTTTCCCTGACAACCTTGGCGAAGTCAGCGATGAACATGGAGAACGATTCCATCAAGATATCGCCGTAATGGATCACCTGGACCATGCTTGCCGATTATTGTTTGGATGCTTATCGGATGTACCACATGTCCCATTCAACCGACGAAGTCTGAACAAAGAAATCAAGCACTACAATGTTTCATTCTTGTACGAATGATGATGTACCACATGCCATTCACCGACGAAAGTCGACTGCAAAGAAATTCAAGCCTACATAAATACTGTACGAATGCGTTATTTTGTTTGTAATACTGTATGCGTTGTTAAAAAACTTCAATTGCGTATTTCTAGAGATCCCGACCTGATAGAGAAAAACGGTTTGCAGATTTAAAAACAGCGCATTAAAATTGACCAGAAAAACATAGAAATGTTAGAGAAAGAAAAAAAAAGTTTTTTTTTGTTAGTCAGTGTTATTTATATTTAAAGAGATTTCGCGAGTGACTAGCCAATGTATCGATTTAATTACCACTAGCTATGAACAGTTAATTACTCAAAATTTGAACACTGGACCTTCCGTGCGACAACCCCGCCTAGCCATGCAAGCGAACCACACTATCCTCCCTGCCATCTACGCATCATCAAAAATGATGTTTCAATGGCAGGTCATCAGTGCGAACCACAATACACGACACTGGAAGTCCACCATGGGCAGTTCAGCCTATTAATGACGCAATCACTTCTGTTGTTGTGGACTTCCGGTGTCATGTATTGTGGTTCGCACTGATGACCTGCCATTGAAACATCATTTTTTGGTGATGCGTAGATGGCAGGGAGGATAGTGTGATTCGCTTGCATGGCTAGGCGGGGTTGTCGCACGGAAGGTCCAGTGTTCAAATCCTGGGTAAGCCACTCATGTCTGTTGTTTTTCTGTTGTCTGGTGTTCTACTTCTTTATTTCCTGCGAGTGCCTGATAACATACCTTTATATTTGTTTCATATTAATTTACTGTTTGCAGGCCTCGGGTTTCCCTTCCTTATGTGTAATAAATGCTTATACTATACCAAACCTACCTACTGTCCTGTTCTCACTGTTCTAGTCTACTATCATTTACTGGACACAGTATTAAGGTCCTTGTCTTGTTGGATTGGCCTATACTGCAGGATAAAGAAACAACAGAAGTGATTGCGTCATTAATAGGCTGAACTGCCCATGGTGGACTTCCGGTGTCGTGTATTGTGGTTGGCACTGATGACCTGCCATTGAAACATCATTTTTGATGATGCGTAGATGGCAGGGAGGATAGTGTGCTTCGCTTGCATGGCTAGGCGGGATTGTCGCACGGAAGGTCCAGTGTTCAAATCCTGGGTAAGCCACTCATGTCTGTTGTTTTTCTGTTGTCTGGTGTTCTACTTCTTTATTTCCTGCGAGTGCCTGATAACATACCTTTATATTTGTTTCATATTAATTTACTCAAAATTTACACGCGGTGAAATAGAAATATGGTTAATAAACAATTTCGCTCGCCTGGCGTTTAAGATTATGTTTCACTTCTATTATCTCGGGAAATAACGGATAGTTATATTATTTAATTTACATCTGGAACACTTTGTGATGGGTTTATTTAATAGGTTTAAATTAACACAAAAATCCAGTGAAATAAATGAAGAAACTAAACGCCTAAATCACTCAAGACTAATATTTTACCATAGCACCAGAATGAATTCACTCCAATATATAATAACTCCAAAGAAATCTTGTAAGATTCTAATATAATCTAGTACTCCTTTCATTCTCTGGGCAACGAATGATAAACTGCATTTTCGGCGTTGCCAATGTATAGTTAATGAAATGAAAAGTGATAGCGACATGCGAAGATTCACACCTTATTTGAAATCAGGGAACTTTTCTGTTTCGAGCCGCGTCTGCCAGCTCTAGCCTTTCCCGTTCGTCTCTTGGTCCGCAGCGATTTCCCCCGTCTTAGCCGGTTCGCATGAACGTGTGAACCGAAGGTGAGAAAAACTGTTTCGTTCTTCTGGGACCACCACAGTCTTTTGATACTGACCGCTTACGTCTCCTCTTGGCAACGCCCTTCTAGACGGGATGACAGAAAATAGGTAGGGAAATGCTTGATTTTCAAGGATCGAGAGATAGGCAGAAGGCGTAGCTAACTAAACCTAAGACACAACGAAACTCCTGGGTCCTCGCATGATAGCTGTTTACATATTAATTATCCAACGTGGTGAAAATTCACGTGGAAATGATGCATACTAATTTGCACGCGTGGTACCCACGTTGACTATTTTGTTTCACACAAAATCAGGGGCCCGATGCTATTCAAGGGTATTACCATATCATCCAACAATTCAGGGATAGCTGAATTTCATCCGTCACAATTACCATCAGATAGATCAGGGTTTCTCAACCCTGATAGTAGCAACGCCCCCTTTTGACAACTAATATTTTAAAAAGCCCCCCACCATTTTAGTCCCCCCCTTACTCTTTAGCACACCCTTGCTCTTTAACACCACCTTGCTCTTTATCGTGTATACACAAACACACACACACGTATACATATATTCCACCATACTTTTAAAAAAGCAATGCAGTTAATGAATTATCTTTTCTTATAATGCAAAGAAAGAGAGAAAGCACATTTATAAAAGCATAGTTATATAAAATATGTGTTTAAGTACGGAATTTTATACACACAAGTTCATTATCCTTGAATTACAAATTTGCGGAGCAAATGATATAAAATTAGTTCTTACAACTCTATAACTATCATAATCATATCATTTTAATAGCGCCTAAATGACTGCATATATATCTTCAAATATGAATATTTAAGCCTCTTCTTATGTAACCACTTTAAACATGAAAAAATTTAAAAAAATTATTAGTTGATAATAATGATATAATTATTTAAAAATTCACTTACTAATGAAGCTTAATGAGATCCTTGCGCTTGGTGTGACTCAGCCAGTTTTGTAATATTTGGTTCTAAGTTTGTTAAAATCCTGTTACAAATCTGCAGTCGGTTTCGTTGCTTTTGTAGTAGCAACACTACTGCACTGAACCTCTTCTCCACAAAATAGGACGTTGGGAATGAAGTAATTAGCAATTTAGTTTCACGCCAAAGAACGGGATACGCAAGCCTCTGCTGGATCTAAAATTTTTCGTAATGTGTGTGACTGAATCGTGCTTTTGCCTCGAAGTCATTTTGTAGCTCAATTAATTCTTCTTGTAAATGTTGACTAACTTGTTCCACGTCTGACTCAAACGGATTAATCACCCAATCCGTTATTATTAGTTCTTGCAAGTCTTTAAATCTTATGTTTATATCATTTTTAATAGCGTCCAAATGACTGCAATAAACCTCTAAATCTGAATCTTTAAGCCTGTCCCCACCTAATTGCAGTAAACATGGAAAATGAGAAAGTTCTCGGCGACTAAGATTATTTTTATATAATGTCAATTTGTTGATGAACCCCGTGGTAAGTAATTCCTTTCACTTTAATCAGACTGATCTCATTTCCTTGTAGCTTAAGAAGAACCTCATTTAACTTTTCAAATATATGTGAAAGATAGGCCACATCGTTTTGCAATACTTCTCTTTCGATGCTAAATTCTTCTTTGATTGAATCCAAAAACTCTACTGTCTCCTGACAATGGTAACATCCCAGGTACTAAAATTTTGCGTTTGGAATCCTTGAAACACTCCATGGGACGCAGGGCAAATAAAAACTATCGTGTTACAAGCTATGCGAAGGGGAATATCTTTTGTAATTGTTTAATATTGATTCTTGTAAAAATATACACAACGCCATCCTGAATGGAAGTAGCGACCCCCAATCGTTGCGACCCATCAGAACGCCCCCAGACATCTTGAAAACGCCCCCCAGGGGGCGGTATCGCCCCCGTTGAGAAACACTGAGATAGATCAACTGAAGACACAGAACTTCAATACATGGCACAGATAGAACAATTTGACTGACAATATTTCAACGCAAGATATTGAATAATTAGATATACACTGCATAACTGAAAGAGTCAAACTGTTACATTTATGGGATCAATGAAATAGACTTAGAGAAGCTATGAATATAAAATAGGCGTTACATACAGACAGACAGTAGTTATACACGCAACAAAGGTTAGTTATTAGTTAAACATATAACTTAATTTTACACATAAAATACATTTTAATAAAGCTGTAGGAAACCTAATATTTATTCATAACATTAGGGTGAAATACGTAACAGTAGATCAAAGTATGCTTCGTGCGGGTGTCGTGAAAATGTGCTCCAGGTGGAGCTTATCTGGAGCGTGAGAGTTTGTTACGGGATGTGAGTAGTAGTTCAGTGAGATCGTTGTTATACTGCATGAGTTTGTGTGAACATGTCTTTTGGTCATGTATAGTTTTTCTCATGTGTCTGAGTGACCAGTATTTGGTCATGTGAGATAAAGCAAAGCGATGACCGGTTGGTACAAAGCGGGTTTTGAAAACTTATGTGAATGAGTTGACTCATTGTGAATGAGTTGACTCATTGTGAATAAGTTGACTCATTGTGAATGAGTTGACTCTAAACAGTGTTTACAGGCACAGAGAGACTGCTCGGAAGATTATGTGCTTAGCCGAGTTCGTATGTCACACCTCGCACTTAGTGCTTGATTGGCTTGTGATACTTGTCTCAGGCAGAATGGTTGTCTGTCATGAGGTTGCGGCATAGGAAGTCCTATTTAGGTGAGGGAACGAGTGTTCTCTTTGGTAGTTTTGACTGGGCGTGAGTTGTTTGCTATGTACCACGATTATTCTATCATAAACTCATATAGTGCTGTTTGTTTACCTATAGATATGAATTTGACGACATGCTCGTTGAGTAAAAAGTTTAGAGATAGACTTTTCCTCTCCTCGTTATTTACTTGCGCCTTATCGTCAAATGTGGATATTGCCCCTAGACATAATCTAAGTTGTAATCGGTGGTTGCCAATCATCTGTATAATTTATCCCCCTGTTTCATGAATTTACTGTAATGATAATTTTAATTAAAAAAGGTTAATTAATATTTAAATTTTTAATTTTAATGGCGTGACAAGTAGATATATTTTACACGATTATTAAAAGTTCATGGGAATAGACTTGTTGTATATAATTATTATATTTTCACGTTAATAGACACATATAACAAAGGTGTCACATGCGCACATAAGTACAGATGTGTTTTCAGTACTACAAGTTCAAATACCGGCCCCAAACAATAACTGCTAACTCGGTGCCATCAAGAAGATTTGTATACCATCATAGCTAGTAGACGCTGTGTCACCGTGGGGTTTGCCCAAGCATTATTCATGCTATTGTTAAAGTGAGATAAACAGTTAGGACAGCTCACAAGAGAAAATAATGAATGAAAATAATAATATTGCTAACTGACAACGGTTCAGAATACCGGTTCATGTTAACTAATAGTGAGTGATTATAGTGAGTTGTAAATAGAAAGTTCGATAACAAGAAAAAAAAAAGGCTTGACCAATAAATTTAAGTAAAAAGATTTGGGTCAGCGAATCAGAAGAGTGGCAAGAAAACACACCACGAAAAATGACCAGAGGTCATTAGATGACAGGCAGTCCTGAGTTGTGCTTCAGGAAGAAGGTGTGATCGCTGTGCGGACAAGATGAACCTTCTGTGGTTTTACAGATAGGGTTTATGTGAATATGTTTAGATGTCCAGCCATCACTAGCCAGTGTTATTCTATCGGGTGATAGTTTGATTTGATTCTGTGGTTCGCGGTTAAGGTGTATTTCTGAAAGGAGATCAGCGTTTATGCTGTGTGTTTTGTAAGTATTGAACTATGATTATATTTTGCACAGAGTAGAATTTTGTTTACAGGATAATCTTGCAGAAGCACGATTTGCCAGTTCATTACGAGAACTTTACGACTATGTACCAAGAAAAACGGATGGTTATAACGACAATGTGTAAAATAATCAAAAGGCTGTAAACATAAGAAGGAAACTAGAGATATTATAGAGGAGCCATATTGAACAAGGTTTGAAGTATCCAGAATTGCATATGATTTTCAAGAAAAGGTGAATGTCGACTTTTATAGAAGAACTTCAAATATGCTCTCTCGTACTTGTAAGTATCAGAAGGGTGTACATGCAATTATTTATGCATGAGATGAATTTTGTTGCTAGGAGCAGTTATAGAGACCTGTCTGACCAGTTCGTCAAGGAAGATATTTAAGTAACAAATCAAGTATGGAATGCTAATATAGAGCATTGGTATATGAGGAAATAAGGAGCAGGTTTTGGGAAGACTAAGGAAGTCTACAGGAGAAAAGAATAAGTTAAAGAGGAATACGGAAGTTACAAGACATAGAATTCATGTATGAGTTAACCTGAAGTACAAAGACCCAGTAAAGGCCTCTATGCGAACTCTATCATTTGAATAACTCATTATCTGTGTTGTTTTATTAAGTTATTAAAAGTTTTGAAGGATCAGAACGAATTTGATCCCATCGTTATGAGTTGGTGATTGTATGCCATGTATATTTAAACTACCACTATACGAAGTCACTATTAACATCAAAGAAGGAACTGAACGAACCTGAAGTATACAAGAAAAGGATTAGAGTATCATCCAGGAATTTACACCTCTGGCGGAGATGGCCAGTAATGATATCAACTAAATAACTTGGAAGATAAAAAGGAGAGATTGTAAACTTGAATTACGTCACTAGGCCTGCCATCTGCCACCTAGTGAGATAACACACAGTAACCAGTAACAGCAGCGCGGTTACAGCTGGAATAGGATTGGCCACATCCTCAGAAGGTACCCTGACACTCTCACCAGAACTACCTTGCTAACGACCCCAGATGGAAGGCGAAAGAGGGGCCAACCAAATCAACTTGGCGGAGAATTGTGGTCGCAGAGATGCAATGAATGAACACAACACGAAGGATACCCACTTTCCGAGCAAAGTGAAGACAGTTTGTTGCTAACCTTTCAAGACACCACCAGGCGTGCTGGTCACTAATTACTTCGTCAGTCAGTGGCCAATGATTATAGAAGAAGAAATAACAAACAAATACACACGAACTGACGTGTTGTATACATGATTATCTCCCCTAGTAGTTCCCGGGGGAACTGACAATACAAATGCAAAAAGTACTACTGTACCCTCATGCATGTCGTATAAGGCGACTAATAAAAGGATGTGCGTGGGGCTGGCAAGGTGATCGTGGGAAAATAATTGTCACATAAACCACTGTTGCAAGAACGTGTGAGTGTTTTTTTTTTCATGCTTCATCACCATTTCTCACAGAGACTCACAAACAGATGCACTTGAACTGGTGCCACGAACACCAAAATTTGTCATGGGACAATGTGATTTTTTCAGATGAATGTTCTGGAGGAGAGCAGCTGCTGTATGTGGTGGTAGTGGTGGTGGGGGGGGGGGGGGGGGGTAGGGGGAAGAACTCCACGCCCAGTAAAGAGATCAAATGAACATTAAGATGATAAATGATCATTATCATGTTCGCTCCCTGAGGAGATTGGAACCACTACGGCAGCTATCCCATTGCAAGAAGCTTGCACCAAAACATTCATGGGCTCTTGTAGTAGTCTTTCTGTAGCTATTTATTTTACATGGTGAGGTTGCTAACCTAGTTCAATCCACATATGTCACCTTTTACGAAATGCTAGAATGTGCACTAATCGTACTCGTTATGATAAATGGTGATATATCACTATTACGTATGCATATAAGTAGAATTGTTTTGCATAATTATTATATAAGCACAGAAATAGACAACTCATCACCCACAGGTGTATCAAACTAATTATTTTTGTGTGTTTTTCTTATAGAAGCGTATGTCACTTATCTGAGGTCATCGTTTATACATTTATTAAGCATTCTAATGCATATAATTGTCGTAAATTTATTTTGAGAGAAAAGAGTCGTAGAAATAGTGGTCCGGTTTAGAGTGGAAAATGATGATGGAAAGCTCAGTGATAGAAAATGTAGAGATTTAATAGTTGCTTCACAGCGTGCTGGAGGAGAGTAAAGACAGACTTATTTACGACAAATCGTGTCTCTCAATCTTCTCTTTCACTCTCCTGGTCAAACAATTATTTGCCAGTTTTCCAGACTCGCATCTGCGCGCTCACCGATTCGGTGTTTTCAAACACACACACGACGTTGATACAAACTATATTAAACGAATAGGGGAAATGTTGGGCTTTGGGTATATCCAACACACAGAACTAAATGAGTTTATGTGATTTTATTCACTTTAAACATCAATCACTAAACATATCAGATATTACATAAATTATCATAAGTACACAAATGCAAATAACAAGTTTGGGAGGGGTGAAGAAGATTGGTATCGACTAAGCCCTTCCCGCTCATTAGACAAAGACAAACCCAGTCCAGAGATAGATAATATCAGGAACACGGGTACGTTAACCTAACAGTAAAGTTAATTACTCTGAAAGAGGTGTTACCAAGTTAGGTATAAGTGATAGAAAAAAAAAACCTGTTCTTCCCAGCTGTTCTTCCCTTTACTAAGCAAATGGAAAGGAGGTGGTTTGAAACAGAGTTAACAAATTATCAACTATCCCACTTAAAGGAACAATGTAGGGTATACAGAAAAGATATATGTTACCAGGTAAGCAAGTTAACAAAATGGTCACACAAAAGAATTAATTTCCTGTCATTCATACACGCGCTAGCAAAGGCCTTCACTCATCTTGCTCTCACTTACCGATTGTGAAAAAATCTTGCACTCCATAGAATAACACAACAGCAGTTACACCTCAACTAAATGTATGAGTGTTTGTTCAAGTTCTAGCCCCAGATTATCGGGTAGGCGGTCAGCACATAAAAGGGTCCCGTAATCGCTGGAAAATGAATCTGTAGTTGTGTCTCTTTTCTTAATAACAGTTTCTATGGGAGGGCACGGTCTCTGATACCGGGGTGAGGATGGTGTGGTCTATTTGACTATGCCGCTGATAACAAAATTCTTACGCGTGCTGGTACACTTTATCTGTGAGGTACGGTTTAAGTCCAGTGAGAAAACTAGTCACATCACTGTTCAGGAAATTATGAATTATCTCTCTGTGTCAGTAAACTAACAAAGCTCGGGCCAGTGTTCTTCTTCCCGTTACGACTTAAGTTGTTTGATGGTGCGTTAAATTTGTCTTTGGGTGTGCTTTCTTTGCTATAAATTAGCGGAATTCCAAACATAGAATCGCCTCAAAGATTAAAAATTTACACAGTCTCAACAAGTTCTGCGTCAGGGGAACTCTACACACTGTTTATGCTTTGCTTTGCTTAGATTGATTTCTTTATTGCTTTCTTAATGCTGGGATCGCACAGGTTACGATCACTCTGTATGAAAGAAAAAAAAAGACATGTAATATACCGAAAACAAATAACCTTCTAAAGCGCGATGAATTTCCCGTTAAGCCTATAATACACTCGAGTATTTAATTCTGTATTTAATAAACACTGCGCGAATTCTAGTGGTTAAAAACACACATCTATAAAACTAGGACTTAGCTGAATTTATTAATTATAAATTCCTTCGCGACTTTAAAAGTTAATTTACGCATCTATTATCTTTTGAAATAATATAATAGATAGATCATTATATTTACAACTGGAACTATTGAGATGGTTTAATTTAATAGATTTAAATTAACACAGAATCCCTTTAAATAGAATGACTAGACCACTGATCACTTTACACAATATATATTTTACCGCTTTGCACAGAATTAGAAATCACTGCAAATATATATAAAATCCAGGGGAAAATCTATAACCAGATTTCAATAAAGCTAGTGCTTCTGTAAAGGTCTGGCCAGCGAGTGATAACGTGTCTAGTTCTTCATGGTCTATTTAGCTAAAATGGAATGTAAGTTGAGTGGGACATGATAAACTTGACAACTTATTTGATCTCACGAACTTTTGGGGATCTGACCGCCAAATCAAGAGAAGAAGCCGCCCCCTGGTCTTCGTATCCGCTCGCTGCTGCCCGTTTCGCTTTCCCCCGTTCGCTCGGTTCCTCGATTGACACCGAGACGCGAAATTAGCGGCAAGCAACTGCGTCTCGTATCAGGGAAAACTACTGTCTTTGATAGCGCCGATAGTCTCCCCTAAGATCCTCAGTTCGTCTCTTTGATCTCGTCGCTGTATCCTACATGAGTCCCGGTGGAATGCGTTCTGGCAAACGAAAAGTTACAACAAATGTTCAGGGGTTCTAATGTTATGAAAAGCTAAAGGTCCCTTTAAATCATCCATCATATCAGGGAAAATTCACTAGTCAAACTAGACGTACGTCACAATAATATATATACAGTACTTTGCAAAAAAAATGGCAGTCATATTGCTCAGCTAAATATGCTGAAATCTAATTAAATATGCATGTTCTGCCCCAAATTTACACTCCACTTAAGTGAGCAAACACTACCAAAAGTAAAAAAAAAATTAGCGTAGAGTAAAGTCCCTTGATAATAGAGCAGACGACAATTTCTAATGCTAGTGGCAGAAAATGGATACAAAGACAAAGTGTATGTTAATTTCCCAGCTTTGGAATGAAGGAAATCAAACATGTTCCAACATTTCTAAAGCCTTGAACATTCCTGAGCGGACTGTCTACAGAGTTGTGAGTAAATTAAAAGCAGGTAATGGAATCGAGCGAAAAGAAGGTAGTGGGGGGTCAAGAATTTTGGACACAAAGGACCATCGGCGTCTCGCCTAAATCGTTCGGGCTGGGCCAATGAAGAGTGTAGAAAACATACGGCAGCGCATGATCGATTTGGGAAACCCAGAGGTATCTAATGCTACTGTCAACCGAGAGCTACACAGGATGAATTACACAAAAAAGCGGGTAATTTCGTCACCATTTCTCACAGAGACTCACAAACAGATGCACTTGAACTGGTGCCACGAACACCAAAATTTGTCATGGGACAATGTGATTTTTTTCAGATGAATGTTCTGTTTGGTCTTATCCTGCTCAAATAAATATTTGGATGAAAGACTCTGTAACGCATGTGTACCAGCGACCGAAACATACCCATAAATTCCATCTTTGGGGAGGGGTGGCAGCAAGAGGTGCCACCCCACTGTGTGTTTTCACAGGAATTCTCACGAAAGAAAGGTACATCGACATACTAGAGGGACACCTTCTGCCATTTATGCAGGTCATGTACCCCGATGGGTGCACATTTCAACATGACAATGACCCAAAGCATACAGCTCATACCACCAAAGCATGGCTGCAAGAGAAGAATGTGATAGTGCTGAAGTGGCCCAGCAACAGTCCCGACCTAAACCCAATTGAAAACGTTTGGGCACTACTCAAGAATCATTTAAAAAAGAGTGGACTCAGAGACGTTGAACAATTGAAGAAGGTAGCTGAAAAATACTGGGACAGTCTGACTCACAATTACCTACAAACACTTGCGGGAAGTATGCCTCGCCGCATCCAGGCTTGCCTTGCTGGAGAAGGCAACATTATATTGTACTGAAACCACTGTTAATAGATAGGGAAGATACCAATCTTCCTCTGGAAATACAGTTTTTATTATTATTATTTGCTTCTATGAGTGTGCTGCGTTGCGAAAATATGACTGCCATTTTTTTTTGCAAAGTACTGTATATAAAAATCTTGACAGCTGCATAATTTTTGGGTCACCAGTTCATTGTGTCAGTATTTTTTTTTTTAAGTACAGCAATGTTTTATTGTAAGACACGTAGTATTCCGGTGATGTCATCCGGTATTTTCCAATGTAGCAGTGGATGTGTGGGTGGGTAAGTGGGAGGGATGATGTTCAAGATATAAGATAGTTTTTTTTTTTTTTTTTTTTTTTTTTCCGTACGCCCGCTAATACTCGAGGCGAAATCTCAGGTTATTATTTACGTCTAACCTGACATTGATTTTACGTGAGTATCCCTTTATTTCTTGTACAGAGACAAGTGTCCCTCGCCATTCAGGCAAATACTCGCCGATTTCGGAGGTACCCATTGCAGCTGGGTCGGCTCAGGAGCCGCCAGTCCCTGGTCGACGACACTCCTTCAAATGTCACGCCAGGTCTCGAGTTAATCCAGTCCAAATCCCGGTCGACGAAAAATCCTCAAATGCCGTCGCCCGGGTTTGATCCTGTATCACCCGGTCGCCAGAGCGGTGTTGTAACCACTACGCTAGCGCGGCTCCCTATAAGATAGTGAGAGAGAGAGATAGGGAGAGAGAGAGAGAGAGAGAGAGAGAGAGAGAGAGAGAGAGAGACGAAGCTTCAGAGAAGACGTTCATTCACTCCTCACCCTTTAACTACCCAACGAGCATAGGCTCTCAACAAACTTATGCCAAGACTTCCTGTCACGTGCCATCAGCTCAAGGTCTTTCTCATTCCCTTCATGTCAGTCTCCAGCTCTCTTCTCCGTGTGTTGTTTGATCTCCCTGTAGCGAAAGGAAAGATATAATGATGGTGATATTATCATGGACAAATAGATGTATCAGATGATACCAGGTGTAGCGAAATCTGTGAGATAATCGCTAATTTCAGTAAGATTTTGATCCTATGATAATAAATAAACCCGACCGCACGTGTCTGACTATTGGCTTCTTCAACGCCAGTAGAGCGCTGCCTTTTGTGCAGTGGAAATGCTTAAAAAAATGGCCCGCCGTAAAAATCTAACACGCCTTTTAGTTTCGGTTTCGAGACGTACAATTAACAATTTAACATCTTGCCCGATCTGCCGCACGAAACTGAGGCAAGACTTATAATTAACGATCTGCCAGAACTGTGCCGCCAAACTACTATCTGAATTAACGTAGTATTTTAAAATTAACGCCCAAAATTAGTAGTAACTCGGACATTTTTCAGTAGTAAGAACGAAACGACTGTAATAATTAACGCAAATACTACCAAAAGTTTTGAAAAACCTCTCTTCGCTCTGCACGCGGTGCCTTTACTATATACACACTGTGGGCAAAGCCAGCAGATATAAACACACAGACCGTTTAAATTCTCGCCGCGTAGTGTATTTCTGACGTCACTCAAACTTGTTGGTTTATTTGAATAATGAAAAAAAATGATAGAGAATGAGGGGGGAAGATGGCCGACTTGTGTAAAAGTTATATTTCTTCTTCTTCTTCTTCGTTCACCCTCAGATGTCAACTTGAATAAGTTCAAAGAAAGCGGTGGTCAGCCTGAGGCTGTTGATATCTCCGTAGATCTTCTCCAGGAATGGTACTGGTGATGGCCATATGCGTCTTCTCCGCTCCTCATATGTTGGGCACCTCTGAAGCAGGTGTTCGGCAGTCATTTTACCAGTGCCACAGTCACACTCATCCGTAGTTCCTATATTTAATTTGTTGAACAGATGGTATCTCAATCTGTTATGGCCAGTGCGAAGTCTGAAGATTACCACTTGTTCACTTCTGCTGAGCTGGTAATACGGATCATTTTTTGTGTGGCCTGGATGTTCTTCTTCCCACTTGTGCCTGTATCTGCGCTTGATAAAACTCTTGGACTCCTCATAGGTTATATTTGTGTCCAGCTGAGGAAGTTTTCCCCCTTCCTTTGCCAATCTGTCAGCCTCTTCATTTCCAGGGATGTTGCAGTGAGAAGGGATCCACTGTATCACAACTCTTTTGTATTGCTGACATAGTCTGTGAAGTGTTACTCTCAGGTCATCCAGTTCAGCATTTATTTGACTTTTCAGTGTTGTAATCACTGACAGCGCATCTGAGCAGAGGCAGAGGCCATAAAAACTGCATCAGAAATTCTAATGACAGAAAAGTTATATTTGACGATTGACAGTGACAAAACTGAAAATCTAAACCATAATGAAACTGACCATAAAAATCATATATTAGGATAGCTTAGTGTCTCCTGAGAAATAATATGTTTTAATATATATGGTAGTCCAATTATTAGCCAAGTTATTGAGATAATACTATATGTCTACGCACGCTAGGACGGACAGACTGTTGTTCCTGCTCGTTACACATAACGTTATTGGGGACGCAAGTTTTAAAAAAAGAGGCATTGAAGTAATTCAAATCCGATTGGGCGGTATAAGAGTATAGGAGTAACGGGGGGAGGTAGGAAAATGTTAACCCAAAACTAAACATCTTTTTGTATTGGCATAACTAACGCAGACTGACCAATGGACTATGAGACACATAGTTTGTTTTGGAATTTTGTTTTTGTTTTTTTTCAAAACTAAATTCAAAATTTGGTAGTTGCCTGATTTCATTGGCCAGCTCTAATAGATATTGGCCAAAGGCTTAAAGGTCTCGTGGCCATTTGACAAGAAATGTTTAGATCAACAAGTACGTTGAGAGCAAATGTGATAAATTGTAAAATTAAATACTAAATTCACAGTCTGGACAGGGCAGAGAAAACTGAGGCCATATCTTTTGCCAGTCAACGTTATTTGTGACATATTTCTTTGAATTTGTGGTAAGAATGCTTTATGTATTAATAGGCTTGATTAAAACTGCAAAAGTACTGCTATTGGGGAAAGTGAAGGACATGCCGGAAGCAAACATTATTGAGTCCTCACATTGAACTGTATTTGACTGTTGCATATTGTTATGATTTGTATTAATATTATTGTATTAGAAGATGTTAGTAAGCCTCAGTGTTCCATGAACATTCTTCAACATGCCTAGAGCGTTTATAATTAAGAAAAGTAAAGAAAAATCATACAAAAGGAGATGTGGTTTCTCCACGTTATTGTATTGAAGAAAACTATGGAAAAGTGCAGTGGCGTATCTGCCATAGGGACCTGAGGTATGGTCACAGAAAGGTGTGAGTCATATAAATTAGGGGCTAGTGCACCTGCATGCACAAGAGGCTGACCCCATACCATAATGTGTAAAATAGTGATACGAAATTGTGATCAGATGTGAAAAGGCCAGGGTGTCTTTTATTGCAGGGTTTTTTATTTCCTGTTACCAGCCGGTGACAGGAAACCAGATGAGTGATTGTAAACGAAAAAGTTTCCTTTCAAAAGTTTATGCTGTCAGCAGATAGCCTGAAGGAGCTTGTGGGCGCTGATCTATATATTCTCTGCAGCGACATACTGACTTGTTATCTTCATATCAAGAATCCCAGGTGATGTGTTAACATCTGAGACATCTGACACTTCATTCAAATAAAAATTGTTATTTCCAAGAATAAACAGAATTCTATGGGGCGTGATGAAACAACAGCTCCTCCTAACAAATTACTAACACTAGTAGATATTAAAGTTTTAGTCTGTGAATACACCTACAGGAATAATATAGTGACATTATACTTATAGGACAAAGAGTCCAAACATTTTAGTTATTCAGTATATGTAAAATATATTTTCCTCATTTTTAAAGACCTGTCCAAAAGAGATGGCAGGACAGGCAGATTAAATTGTGCAAAGAAAAGAATTCAATTTTAAAGAAAACTTTAACCACAGTCTTATTCATTTCCTTATAGTGAGTTAAAGTGTATTGTGTCGATGTACCACCATTGTCATTTCACCCCTAGACACTAGGCACATCAGACATCAGCCACTAGAATAAAAATACGGACCGTGTGAGATCTATGGAGGTAGCGTTAGGTCCCCTGATAATACATCATCATCATGATCATCATCATCTTTTAGAGTCAGGGGGCCTACATTTGCTTGACCTCACACGGTTGACACAGACACAGCTTTCTTTCCTTTTAAGTAACATCTTAACCTCACCAGCAATTACACTTGCTACATATATTGGTAGGCTTGTCCGGGATTTGAACTTCTAGCACTACATAAATTGGCGTCCTGGTCTGGGATTTAGCAGTAACAACATTTCTATTTACCCAGGGAATCCCCATTGTTAATATTGCCCAAGATTTGGGAAATTGATGAAGTGTCAGAGCCTGGAATAATTAATTCGAGTTGTACTTATTTTAGAAATTGAGTTAGAACATTTTAGTATTTATCAGATGGCGGATTTGGCCAAGTTTCGCTCTGCTGCTGTGCAGACTGCCAGAGACATGAACATGGAGGGTCAAGTCGTGATTGACTATGTCACCCCAGAATGTGATACGTTTATTGCTAGGGAAGAACATAGATTAGCCGAAGAAAGGAGAATGCAGTTAGAAGATGCCAGGGAGATGAAGAAATTAGAGTTAGATAGAGAGGCTCAGAAAGAAATTAAAAAGTTGCAAATTGAGGCTGATAGAGAGGCTGAAATAAAGAGGCTGCAGTTGGAGGAGAGAAAATTGAGGCTGAAGAAAAACGACTGCAAAGGGAAGCAGAAGAAAAGAGATTGGCTGCCGAAAGGGAAGCAGAAGAAAAGAGATTGGCTGCCGAGAGGGAAGCAGAAGCAGAAGAAAAAAGATTACAGAGGGAGCACGAGCTGCGACTGAGGGAGCTGGAGTTACAAGGCCATGCTCCTGACTATGGTCACAGCCCCTCTACCTCTGATGCTACTGCTAGTCAGGGGGCCTCAAACTCAGCTTGGGGTTTCACTTAGATTATTTTGTTGAGAGAGACGATGATATTGAAGCATATTTAAGTAGGTACGAGGTATTAGCTACAACTTATGGGCTAGAAAAGAAAAGATGGGGCCTCAAGTTATCCCAAGGTCTTAGGGGAACAGCTTATGAAGTTTTTTTTCCAAAATGAGCAGGAATGACCAAGACAATTATGACATGGTAAAGCAGGCTCTTTTACTAAGGTTTGAAAAGAACGGAGAATTTTATAGGAAAAAATTTAGAAATGCCAAGCTACTGTCGGGTGAGACCTATCACCAGTTCTCTGCACGTTTAGAGACGTGCTTGGAGAAATGGATTGCTCTGGGGAAAACCCAAGATCTTAAAGAAATGATCCTTATTGAGCCATTGAGAGAGTCTATGGTTCCAGACTTGAGAAAGTTTCTCAAGGAACAAGGTGCAGAGAGGCTGGGTGAGTTACTTAATGTCGCTGAGAGGTATCAGGCAGCCCAGGCAGAAGTAGCGGGCAGTAAAAGAAAACAGGTGGACAATAATAGAACCCCCCCCCCCCCCCCAGACCTTGGTGAATATTATAATCATAATAGGAAACCTAATCGAGGAAAACCCCATTTCGATATGCCACGCAATGACTATAAAAACAAAAACCCACAACTCAATGACAGGAAACCCTTCAGACAGGAAGGAAAATATTGTAAAATATGCAGGATGAATAATCATAATACAATTGACTGTGGTAGGAAAGTTCCTCCATATAAAGCGGCATGCATGATCACAGTGGACAAGGGGAGGAAGAAACTGACAGAGAATCATATTAATCTTCAACATCCCCCCATCTGTGAAGAAGTGACATGTAATGGTGCCAGAGTCAGGTGCCTTTACGATTCCGGCTTGGAATATGACTCGGTTGTGAGTGCAACCCTGATGCACCCTAACCAGTATACCACAGAGAAAGTGGAGATACAAGGGGATGTAAAGGGAATAGCCACCATAACACTTCCCGTAACCAACATAAATGTTAAGACTAGGTACGTGGAAGGAGTGATTATAGCAGCCGTGTGTGACGACCCTAACTACCCGTTGGTGTTAAGAAGTAAGTATGTTTTTCTAGGAAGCCCTGTAAAACCTGTGGTAATGGCCACGCTCCAGGTCAGGTCGACGCTTAGAAAGGAGGACACACCACCACCAAACATTCATCCTAAACAAATGAGAAAGGTCCAGGCAAAGGACAAAATATTACAACCTTGCTTTGGCACATTGCCAAACAGCCATACACACCCTAGAAAAGGGAAATTCTATATGAAGGAGGGACTGCTCTACAGGAAAGCTAGAGCAGGATCCAACAGGGAGGGACAGCTAGTGCTGCCCAAGAGTTATAGGGAACAAGTGATGGCACAAGCACATGTTGTACCAGACGGTGGACACTAGAAGATGGGTACCACACGCCAAAGGACATCTGTTGCATATTTCTGGCCAGGCATAGCTGAAGACATTGAAAAATTTGTTGTGGCCTGTGACCAGTGCTGCAAGGTAAATTCCACAGGGTGGAAAACTAATAATCAGATGCCCGCCAAGCATTCTGAAACACATGGGTCTTAAAAAAAAAAGGAAAGCCCACACGTTGGGAACATTATCAGGACCTACCCAAGTACTCCGGTGAAAGTAGGCCTGAAACTACTAGGAAGAATAAAAAGGAAAAGGTAGATAAAGTGAATAGGAACGCCCCTTTTCCCAACCCGACTTCCCCGAAAACCTTTACTTTAGCATCTCTGCGTATGGCACCAAGAGAACGCATAAACAAAGACCAGTCATCCCAGGCTCAGTTTGAAGCCGCTTTTCGTGAACTGGCCAACATTAGCATTGAAGATAATCCGCCAGATTTGAACCCGAAACAAAATGTTAACAGAAGAAATGTGGGGAGTGGACGAGTGAGCAATTGGGAAAATGCTCACAGCGCTTCACAATATGGCTATTAATTTAGCATTATAAGGGCACAGGTAACATTGGTAGTTAACCGACCCTACACAGTCCACGGGGAAGTATTGTACGAACCCTGGCTGGAGATCATCCACATATTATAACAATGCTAAAGCAGGGCGAATTGATTTCTGATGCAGAAATTCATTTCCCCACCTATTATATTATTTCACCAAAAATTGTTGTTAGGCGGAGAAGACAGTTGGTGAATATGGCCTCCATTTGAGTGGAACATTATAGAATCATATATGAATATTATTAAAGGATGTTTCCTAACTAAAGTCAGCTGGAGCGCAGACAAATGGTTGGCTGTGAACATTTTGGAGGAGCATAATGAATCCCTAGGTTGCCTTTTCGACTTGAGGATACTCCGAGTGTTTTATCCAGGCTGATAAAGGAATTATTGGATCCTCTACATAACTCTGCCATCACCATTTTATAGATTCTCTCCTCATAACTATTGCAAACTTGAGGGAGGTCTAGAACTTCTGGACATGTCATAAGACAAACTCAGGAAAAGGAATGGTGAAAAAGTGATTCATATACAGCATTAGACAAGCAGTAACACTTGCAGCTGTTCAGTAACATAACTGAAATAGATTCTTGGATTGCAGAGGTCTGAGGCAACCTTCGTCAGTAGTGCTTACTTTGAATTGACCCACCTGCATCAATGCATGATGAATATAAAGGCAGAGTGTTCATCAGAAAAACGCGTCGGACTTCATTTGCGCTAAGTTATCTCACAGATTGTAACCTGCAATGGATGCATGTTTTAGGAAAAGAGGTGTGTAGCGAAATCTGTGAGATAATCGCTAATTTCAGTAAGATTTTGGTCCTATGATAATAAATAACCCCGACCGCACGTGTCTGACTATTGGCATCTTCAACGCCAGTAGAGCGCTGCCTTTTGTGCAGTGGACATGCTTAAAAAAATGACCCGCCGTAAAAATCTAACACGCCTTTTAGTTTCGGTTTCGAGACGTACAATTAACAATTTAACATCGGGCCCGATCTGCCGCACGAAACTGAGGCAAGACTTATAATTAACGATCTGCCAGAACTGTGCCGCCAAACTACTATCTAAATTAACGTGGTATTTTAACATTAACGCCCAAAATTAGTAGTAACTCGGACATCTTTCAGTAGTAAGAACGAAACGACTGTAATAATTAACGCAAATACTACCAAACGTTTTGAAAAACCCCTCTTCGCTCTGCACGCGGTGCCTTTACTATATACACACTGTGGGCAAAGCCAGCAGATATAAACACGCAGACAGTTTAAATTCTCGCCGCATAGTGTATTTCTGACGTCACTCACACTAGTTGGTTTATTTGAATAATGAAAAATGATAGAGAATGAGGGGGGAAGATGGCCGACTTGTGTAAAAGTTATATTTGACGATTGACAGTGACAAAACTGAAAATCTAAACCATATTGAAACTGACCATAAAAATCATATATTTGGATAGCTTAGTGTCTCCTGATAAATAATATGTTTTAATATATATGGTAGTCCAATTAGGGTCTGCCTACCCATGCATGCGAAGACTGGATTCGATAGACTGCGCGGAAGAAACCACCTGTTGGTTCAACGGGCATGACGGCGATTACCAGCAACGCGCTGTGGAGCGTAAGGAGCACGGCGATGCACGTAGAAAGCCCTGGTCATCCATTGCACCTGACTTCATCTCCAGTCGTCTTGACTTGTCTTGCCACTGGATTGAGATGGACCCAGGCGAGAGAGTGAGGTCGACGAATTGCGAAACTCTTCCTCACTTTAATCCAAATCACCGCGCAAGTCACTCTTTCATCCATTCATCCATTCATCCATCCACTCACAACAAGTCCTGTGGCGATGGGCGAGCGGCGAAGCGGCAGGCGTGGGTACGCTGGCAGTCGTAGTCGCAGACCTACACACAGGCGGCTCAGGCCATATGGTCGTCTTCCACTGATCGGAGCAGCAGTGGGATTCGGCAGCCCCCTGAGTGTCTGAGCAGCCCTCTTTAGGAAAGCAATGCTCACCTCCGTGGCATGAGGAAGGGGCTAGAAAAGGTGCCCTAAACATTGCCTGCTTCACCATTACCTAACCAGCTTACCGCGGTTGGTGGGTACCCTACTTCGGCGGTCGACATATAAGAAAAAGAAAGGACAGATTTTTCCCCCTCATTCTAGGCGCATGGAATGTGCGCACTTTACTTGACAAAGACTTTAACGCAAACAGACCTGAGAGACGAACTGCCCTGATTGGGAGAGAACTGGCCAGGTACAACATTGACATAGCAGCACTGAGTGAAACTCGACTTGCAGGCGAGGGCCAACTTTGCGAAAAGGGTGCAGGTTATACATTCTTTTGGAGCGGAAGAGGAACTGAAGAAAGACGAGAAGCAGGGGTTGGATTTGCAATCAAAACAGCAATTGTCAGCAAGTTAGCGGGGCCCCCAAAGGGAATAAATGACCGACTCATGACGGTCAAGATCCCTCTGTTCTATGGAAGAAAACATGCCACCATCATTAGCGCGTATGCACCAACTATGACAAACCAGGATGATGTCAAGGATAAGTTTTACGAAGAACTACATGCAGTCATTGCATCAGTTCCTAAAGCAGATATGCTCATCATTCTTGGTGACTTTAATGCAAGAGTAGGCTCAGATAACATCTCCTGGAATGGCACTATTGGTAGGTACGGCGTGGGTCGCTGTAACAGTAATGGACTTCGTCTCCTCCAGACTTGCGCAGAACATGACCTCCTTGTCACCAACACCATTTTTCGACTTCCTACCCGCAACAGGACCTCCTGGATGCACCCTCGCTCAAAGCATTGGCACCTAATTGACTATGTAATTGTTAGGAAGAAGGACAGGCAAGATGTCCGGGTGACCAAGTCCATGTGTGGTGCCGAATGCTGGACTGATCATCGCCTCATTGTATCTAAACTTAAAATTTGTATCCAACCAGCCAGGCGCCCTCAGGGGAAGAAAACTCAAAAGAGGCTGGATGTCACCAAACTAAAGAAGACAAAAATCAAACAGTCATTTACTGACACCTTAGAAGACCGTCTCAAATCTATCTCGCTAGACGGCCAAAGTGTGGAAACAAATTGGGCAGCCCTAAGTGAGCAGATCTACAACACTGCTACAGAGGTCCTGGGTCCTTCCATCAAGAAACCAAATGACTGGTTTGATGAGAACTCAGATGATATAAAGCAGATGTTGGCTGAGAAACACCATCTCCATAAAGCATATTTAAATGATCCAAAATCTACATCCAAGAAAGACGCTTTCAACAACATGCGTAGAATCGTCCAACATAAACTACGCCAGATGCGGGATTCATGGCTGAGTAATAAAGCAGATGAGCTCCAAGGCTTTGCTGACAGCCATGACTTGAAAAACTTTTACCTTGCACTCAAAGCGGTCTATGGTCCAACATCATCAGGATCATTTCCCCTCCTTAATGCAGATGGAAAAACACTAATTACAGACAAGGAAAAAATGCTCCATCGCTGGGCTGAACATTTTAATAATATCTTGAACCAGCTCATCTATTAACGACGAAGCCATCATCCGCCTGCCCCAAATTCCTATAAATGAAGCATTAGATGATTGTGGTAAAGTGGGATGTTATAAATATTTATAGGGGACTTAGTGTACTGACTGAGATCAGCTGTGAAGGTATCTATATCTAATAAGGGTAGTGTATTATAGATAACCTTACTTGCTACCACATATTTCTACCTCAGTCAGAATTATACTGGAATATAGTGATGACTACGTTGAATGTCTAGGGTATGTATATGATGAAGTGTAAGTCACAACAACAACAGACGGATAAACAATTTAATTTATTCCACCACACTTGACAACACTGTGACACTCACATACATATAACACTCTATGAGAATATCTTAAATGAGTCACTGATAAATTTTCAAATATCAATATGTATTCAGTGCTGTCATTAATGTAGATGTGTCCTGATTCAAATACAAAGTGAACCAGGAATCACAATCAATTTTAATTACAAGTTATATGTACAGAATTTATCAATATGAATCTTGTAGTGACATATATTATTAATAGTATCCTATGTGTGTCAGTTGTGTAGTAGTAATATGAGATAATACTGGTTTTGTTTTGTTTTTTCAAGCTCTGTTGGTATTTGTCATCATGACTTCAATAGTTTGTTTCTGTTGGAACTAGTATTAGAGATGTTCTCAGTTCCTGGCATTAAAACAATTAATTTCCCCTCTTAAATTTTTTTTACAATGTCAGTTTAAGATGGGGGTACATAATGTTGAGCTCCATGGCCACACTTTCTTAACTTTCGTGATGACTGCAGTAAAAGACTCCTCTGCTCGATTACTTTAATGAGTTCTGGAGCCACCTCACTGGTGGCTATATGGACCAAGGAGTATGCTGTCCGCCTCTGGATTCAGCAAAGCTCTGACCAGGTGCTGCTCAATAACTTTAAGACCACGGTCCCTGAAACAAGAAGGTTGTACCTCCTACTTCAGAACTAATTTATACTCTATTTCTACACTGAGCACAATACATAACAAACCTGAGTTCAGAGCGTTAGGCCAACTGTCAGCTTCATCTGAAATACTTTACACCAGTATATTCCTCCTTAATGGTTACTACGCCTCTGCAATTCCAGCATTATTTCTTTCTAGTCAATAATCTAGGTGTCAGTGTACTGTTTGGCAATTCCATGTAGTTTTACTTTCCTCCGACACCTTCTGTTCAGGCTGGAGCACTATAGGCTTTACCTCATGTTCGCTTCTGAACCACACATATATACAGACATAAGTATCAATTTACATTCAATTTTCATTAAAAGATGTCAAATATTTCAAGCTTACCACAATTCATGGAAATATTACACAGTGACGTTGAATGGCAATGAATATAGCACAACTTCGATCTGCCGATGTCCCAGGCTTTTATTTAGAAAAAAATATACCCTGGTGCTCAACGCACTGTTTCTTAGTAGGTTTATTACAAGATGTGGCCCGGAACAGACGCCCTGAATTGAGTATATTCGCAGCTCTAACCAATCATGCCATGTCTACCCAATCGTTTGAAAAAAAAGTACTCCTACTCCCGTTTCCCTTGACAACGAAAGATAGTATTTATAGTCCGACTAATCGTGTTTAGCCTTACATTTATTGCGCTCCAATCAAATAGGAGGTAACATGTCAGCCTATTTCCCGTACAATGGTGGGGTAAAATTCTGCCACTGAGCGATTCTGAATTTGGTGTTGTCTGACACCCTCACTATTTTCTTTTGGCTATAACTTGGTAATTCCCAGACTATTTGCGTAACGTTTAACATATTCTTTGTCAGCACGTCCTAAGGAACCCAAATATACAAATTTAAAAGATCTAAGTGGCTGCGTTCAAAATATGCACTTTCTTCTACCTCCTGTTTACTCCGAATACGAGGTGTTGTCTGGGTACTGTAATGTTTTCAAACGTAAACCAGTATAATGTCATAATTCCCAATAAGCGTTTTTCAGGATTTTAAAACCTAACTCTGGTATGGGTAGTGTTTTTTATCACTGACGATTTGAAAAAAAGCCAGTGCTTGTGGCCTTACACGCGTGATGGCAGCAATTGTGTATCGCGCGACTCGTGTTAGTATTGCCTGTGTCCCTGCTTTCTGCCTCTCCCTTTCGTTATATCTTTTAGTCCATCTGTCTTTTGTTTTTGGCAACATAGTGTAGAAAAAGACATGAATGGAATTTTAAATCTAGGTCAACTTGCGTATTTCAAGGTTTTTCTTAGAAATGGAGTACACTTTTTAGTGTGTTTGGGAAACGCGTGTATGTTGCAGAAGGCTTTTACTATCAACGTGAAACGTTACAATTTGCAGACGCAGGAGAACACAAGGGGGATTTCGAGTACAGTCATTGTGACAGCACTGTTCTTTACCATTCTTCTTTCCTTTTATTGAATTTATGTGTTAGGCTTTACATTTACGTTTTAATTTATATATGTGGATTAGAATTTCTCACGACAATGATGTACCAACTCTGGAGGAAACTAAAAAAGCGATTCATCAACTGTCTAGTGGAAAGGCCCCTGGCTCCGATTCAATTCCTGTTGAGGTTTATAAAGATGGCGGTGCAGTTCTGATAGAGAAACTTCATATGATCTTCCAGCAAATGTGGCAGAGTGAAACCATCCCACACGATCTCAAAAATGCCTCAATTATAAATCTATATAAACGTAAAGGTAATCGCCAAGACTGCAACAATCATCGAGGCATCTCTCTTTTATCAATCGCTGGGAAGATATTCGCCAGAATCCTTTTGAATCGCCTTACGGCTCATCTTGACAAAGGTCTTTTACCTGAAAGTCAGTGTGGATTCCGGAAAGAACGTGGAACCACAGATATGGTGTTCGCTGCAAGACAGCTACAAGAAAAATGCCAAGAACAGCACTGTGACCTGTACACAGCTTTCATCGACTTGACAAAGGCGTTCGACACGGTCAGTAGAGAGGGTCTATGGAAGATCATGGCAAAATACGGCTGCCCAAAGAAATTTATCACAATAGTGCAGCAACTGCATGATGGAATGCAGGCTAGAGTTCAGGAAAACGGTGAGCTATCAGAGCCTTTCCCCGTCTCAAATGGAGTTAAACAAGGGTGCGTACTTGCACCGACTATGTTCAGTATCATGTTTTCTGCTATGCTGACTGATGCTTTTAGAGACGGGGACACAGGAATCGACATTAGTTATGGTATTGATGGAAAATTGTTTAACCTTAGGAGGCTTCAAGCAAAAATCAAGGTCAAATCACACACCATCAGAGATCTTCTGTTTGCTGATGATTGTGCCCTCAATGCTGGCTCAGAGGCTGATCTGCAGCATAGTGTGGATAGATTCTCCGAAGCCTTCGCCAACTTTGGGCTTACCATCAACACGAAGAAAACAGAAATCATGTACCAACCAGGTCCTGGCACAGTTTATACTGAGCCAGTCATCAAGGTTAATGGTGAGACACTGAATGTTGTGAACAGATTCACATACCTTGGTAGCACACTATCCCAGAAAATTGTCATTGATGATGAGGTGAACACCAGGATCTAGAAAGCCAGCAGCACATTTGGCAGACTATACACCAACGTTTGGCATCGAAGTGGCATTAGTCTACAGACAAAGCTGAAGGTGTACAGAGCTGCGGTGCTTCCAGTGCTTCTATATGCATGTGAAACATGGACTGTATACAGGCGCCACGTAAAGAAGCTAAACCACTTCCATACAGTCTGTCTCAGGAAGATAATGAACATCAAATGGCAAGACAAGATCCCGGATACCGCCGTTCTTGACAGAGCTGGTATCCCAAGTATTGATACTATTCTGATGCAGTCACAAATTCGCTGGGCAGGTCATGTAGTCCGCATGCCAGACCATCGACTGCCAAAGATACTCTTTTATGGTGAGATGCAGAAGGGTAAACGCTCCCATGGTGGCCAAAAGAAGCACTTCAAAGACACGTTAAAGACGTCATTGAAAACCTTTGACATAAACCCAGACACATGGGAAGCTGCTGCGCAAGACCGAACTGCTTGGCGCACATCTCTTCGTAAAGGTGCAGCAGCATGCGAATCATCCAGAAGAGCAGCAGCGGAACAGCGGAGACAAGCTAGAAAGGACCGTGAAATAAAACCTTCACATGAAGCAAACATTCCCTGCCCACACTGTCCAAGATCTTTCCAGGCCCGCATCGGGCTCTTCAGTCACCTTCGTACCCATAGACTAACCTAACATATTCTTAAATAATTGGATGAACAGAGTGGTCTTCATCACCCGTGATGGACGAACAACCAACCAGTCCAATTATTAGCAAAGTTATTGAGATAATACTATATGTCTACGCACGCTAGGACGGACAGACTGTTGTTCTTGCTCGTTACACATAACGTTATTGGGGACGCAAGTTTAAAAAAAAAGAGGCATTGGAGTAATTCAAATCCGATTGGGTGGTATAAGAGTATAGGAGTAACGGGGGGAGGTAGGAAAATGTTAACCCAAAACTAAACATCTTTTTGTATTGGCATAACTAACGCAGACTGACCAATGGACTACGAGACACATAGTTTGTTTGGAATTTTGTTTTTGGTTTTTTTCAAAACTAAATTCAAAATTTGGTAGTTGCCTGATTTCATTGGCCAGCTCTAATAGATATTGGCCAAAGGCTTAGGGGTCTCGTGGCCATTTGACAAGAAATGTTTAGATCAACAAGTACGTTGAGAGCAAATGTGATAAATTGTAAAATTAAATACTAAATTCTCAGTCTGGACAGGGCAGAGAAAACTGAGGCCATATCTTTTGCCAGTCAACGTTATTTGTGACATATTTCTTTGAATTTGTGGTAAGAATGCTTTATGTATTAATAGGCTTGATTAAAACTGTAAAAGTTAGATACTGCTATTGGGGAAAGTGAAGGACATGCCGGGAGCAAACATTATTGAGTCCTCACATTGAACTGTATTTGACTGTTGCATATTGTTATGATTTGTTTTAATATTATTGTATTAGAAGATGTTAGTAAGCCTCAGTGTTCCATGAACACTCTTCAACATGCCTAGAGCGTTTATAATTAAGAAAAGTAAAGAAAAATCATACAAAAGGAGATATGGTTTCTCCACGTTATTGTATTGAAGAAAACTATGGAAAAGTACAGTGGCGTATCTGCCATAAGGACCTGAGGTGTGGTCACAGAAAGGTGTGAGTCATATAAATTAGGGGCTAGTGCACCTGTATGCACACGAGGCTGACCCCATACCAGGCCAGGGTGTCTTTTATTGCAGGGTTTTTTATTTCCTGTTATCAGCCGGTGACAGGAAACCTGATGAGTGATTGTAAACGAAAAAGTCTCCTTTCAAAAGTTTATGCTGTCAGCAGATAGCCTGAAGGAGCTTGTAGGTGCTGATCTATATATTCTCTGCAGCTACATACTGACTTGTTATCTTCATACCAAGAATCCCAGGTGATGTGTTAACATCTGGGACATCTGACACTTTATTCAAATAAAAATTGTTATTTCCAAGAATAAACAGAATTCTATGGGGCGTGATGAAACAACAGCTCCTCCTAACAAATTACTAACACTAGTAGATATTAAAGTTTTTTAGTCTTTGAATACACCTACAGGAATAATATAGTGACATTATACTTATAGGACAAAGAGTCCAAACATTTTAGTTATTCAGTATATGTAAAATATATTTTCCTCATTTTTAAAGACCTGTCCAAAAGAGATGGCAGGACAGGCAGATTAAATTGTACAAAGAAAAGAATTCAATTTTAAAGAAAACTTTAACCACAGTCTTATTCATTTCCTTATAGTGAGTTAAAGTGTATTGTGTTGATGTACCACCATTGTCATTTCACCCCTAGACACTAGGCACATCAGACACCAGCCACTAGAATAAAAATACGGACCGTGTGAGATCTATGGAGGTAGCGTTAGGTTCCCTGATAATACGAGGGACGGTCAAAAAGTAATGCCTCGTAATTTTTAATTTCATTCAATAAGCAAGAAAACAGATAAAATTCACATTGAAATGTAGCCCCAAGTCTGAACTTCAAAAATTTATTTCTCAATGTAGTCTCCGTTATTTGTTACAGTTTTTGTCCATCTTCTCACTGTTGCGTATGGTTTTTTACAACATTTTGTTGTTGCGCATCAAAGAGCGCTGAGTTGAGTTTGGTGAAAATATTTGAAGATATGTGAATAGTACACTTAGGTGCATTATTCATGCGCGCAGAAAAAAAAAAGGATGACGTAGGAGTTTTTGTGTGTTGAAACAATGACGTAGAGAACAAAATGGACCCCAAATAAAAACAAGACGTGAACAGCGTTGTGTTTGCTGGTTTGCTTGAAAACCCGTGAAAAAAGGGTATATTGATTCGTGCCATGCATAGGAGTGCATAACAGGATGAGTACTGTGAATCAGGTATAATTTGATGCTTATACATTTGGTAGACGGGCAGGTCTATACACCGTAAAAATCGGAGTCTAAAAAAATCCTGCTTTGTCGCTAATGTGTGCTGAATTTTGGGAAATTCATGTCAATGAAGTTATATGAGTTTGAAAAGAAGGTACGGGAGAAGGGCACGGATATAATCAATACATAGAGATGTATAGAAGTATTGGGACTAATAAGCAACAATGTATTACCGTCAAGGAGTATAACACTATGTTACGAATAGGCAGAATGACATTAACTAAGGACGGTTCATCATGTCTCATGGATCATGAGTTTTCAATAAACTGTGTTGTTATGTTACCGGAACAGCATTGGCTTCTTACCTGGTTATATTTGAGCTGTTGGGCATATCTGAGACATTACTAATTCGTTATCCCTTGAGAGAGAACACTGCATAAATAATACAGGGACGATACAGTGCAGTTTTTGGCATACCCACGAATAAAACATTCGCGTGACACTTTTGTTGTATACCAATGTTCTAACATTCATATAGACACATATGGGAATAATAATGGTATACATATATCAAATGCAGACAAACTCTTTTAATACACGGGAATAAACGAACGGGCGGACAGTACCTTAACATGGTGGCCAGTATAATGTACCTTCCCGTTCTATAAATTCAGATATTTGGAGCTCAATTAATTGCCACGCATTTTGGAACAATGACACTTGTTGCATGCTCATTCAATCGATCGTTATGTCAAAGTCGTAACCTTGACTTGGAAGGTCAACGTTCGTGTGATGTACATATTCAAGTCTCCAGAGAAGTATCATAGTTGTAGCGGGGGAATGATGCTAGAGTTTTCGATTTCCATTTTCAAGTCCTGCTGTGTACATGCGGAGGTTACATTGAGTGACGTCATTCGGTAACAGATACTTTCAACCAGAGCAAATTACTGTTCGTTTTGGAGAATTGCTAACCTTGAATTCAGCTGTATGAATTTCATAACCTGTGTTGGATCGAAATATGTACGAGGAGTATTGGGATTCCCGCAGATAAGTAGACATTGTTATTATGGTGTCAGTACCCTGGTTATTATTAGTGAGCACCTTTCTTTGTCATTTTAACTCGTAAGATGCTTGTTCTTCATCATAGGTGTCCTGGGGTGTTTTCCTAGGTTGATTTCAGGTCGATGAATCGCAAAGGCTTATAGCCAGTTTCTTTGGGGTTGCTGAAATGTCGTAGATTTTTGTGTTGACGCCGTGGTTCTTTACGATATTATATCTTCTTTAATTGTTTAGGTGCGGTGATGGTCATTGCTAACGTGTATATTTCTATGTAATTGATTCTCGTCATGGATCATTAGGTTTTCAGTAGTACTATTATCTTGTATAATTTCTTAGTTGATTGATTTATAGCTGCATATTTTATTAAATAAAAGATGATCGATCTCCAGTAATGAGTATCGATAAGGTTTCGATTATAAGATATTACTTATAATACTACAGTTTATTTGATGAGGTAAATATATTAATTCAGATTCTGAAATGTCGACGGCGGAATACTTTATTAAACAGGGTAAAATTCTTGGTTTATCAGGAGACAAATTACAAGAGTTTGCTCAAACAGAATATAAAGAGGCGCAGGAAAGAGAGAAACGTCAGTTGGAATTAAAAGATAGAGAATTAGCCAACCAGGAACGTATGAAACGGTTGGAAATGGAAGATAATGAAAAAAGGAGGCAAGACGAAGATAAAAGGAGGCAAGACGAAAAGAGAATTAAACTCTTGGAGATGGAAGAGAATGAGAAAAGGAGACAATATGAAGAGAGAATGATGCTATTGGAAATGGAAAGGCAGAAGTTGCAAAATGGAAATGCTACTTGTCAATCACATACTCAGAATGATGGGCAGAAAGGTGACATTAAAATTCATCTGCCAATGTTTAAACCAGGGGTCGACGATATTACGTTCTTCTTGTCAAGATTCCAATTGGTATGCACAGAATATAAAATTGATAAAAGTAAGTGGTGTAGCAAACTAATGAATTTTTTATCAGGAGAGGCGTTAAGTGCAGTCGCTTCGTTAGAAGGCGATAGTCAAAACTATGAGGAAGCTAGAGCTACGCTATTAAAAAAATATCAGCTTACAGCTGAAGGTTATAGAAGGCGTTTTAAAGAGTTGTTGCCGGAAACAGGAAAAGAGTTCTCACAATTCATTTCGGATATTCGTTTAACTTTTAATCGTTGGATCGAACTTGAAAAGGTACAACGGAATTTTGAAGATCTTGCCGATTTAATATTACGGGATAAGGTATTATCCTCAGTAAGTGATAAGTTTTTGGCATTTTTACAGGAGCGGAATCCTAAATCGTTATCGGAAGTTGAGACCCTCGGGCGCCAGTTTTCGGTTGCTCATCCGAACTTGAATGTCAGAAACACTAAACTACATGAATCGTTACAGTCAGCGGGTGTTGCTACTGTAAATAACAGACAGGGAAAATTTAGATCGAATGGTGGTGACAGAGATAGGTTTCGTTATAGAAGTGCCAGTTCAGATCGAAATAATAATTATCAAAGAAATTTTTCTCATTTTGAAGTTGGAAATAGAAATAAATCACCAGATTTCCGAAGATGGAGAAATAAACGACCTGATAATGGTCATCACGATTATTTTGGACACAGAGAGAGAGGAAATGGGCAACTAAATAATCAACATGGTAATATTAATAATAGATCTAGTTATTCTCAGAATTACAGAAGAAATTTTTATGGCAATAATCAAGATAATGGCAGTGCATTTCGTTCAAATAGTTCGCATCGGTCTGCTCATCATGGAAATTCGGTACAGAGAGCAGAAAATGATATTACAAATAATAATAACAACGCTGTTAGTCAAGCAAATGCTTGCTGTTCATTTGACTTTGGTAATGCGGAAGAATGTTTTGAGTGCAAGAATCTATTTCAGCCTGACGTGGTATCCAGACTGAGATGTGGACACCCATTGCCGGCGTTACCTGCAATGTCAGCTCATGAAGGAACCGGGTCTTTAGAGTTTCACAAGGGCTTACTTAATGGCATGCCAGTAACTTTATTAAAGGATTCAGGTTGCACGACGGTAGGTGTGCGACAATGTTTGGTTGATCCTTCTTGTTGTACAGGCACATGGGTTAAGTGCATTACGTTTGGTGGTAGAATTGAGAAATTTCAAACTGCGGTGGTTCATATCGCGACGCCATTTTTTACGGGACAAATAAAAGTATGTTTGTTGCCGAATCCAGTTTGCGATTTAGTTCTTGGTCGCATTCACGGTTTTAAAGAGTGTACTCTTGAGCAAATAAATGATTGGGAACGAGAACACGTACACAGTGCTAATGTTGTGGTTACTCGAGCACAGGAGCAGTCTCAACATAATGTTGTGCCACTAGTTAATGATGATGTGTTACACAGTAACATAAACAAGGAAGTTTTTTCTACTTTACAAAACAGTGATGTTTCATTAAAGAAATTTTTTAGTTTAGTCCAACAGGATGATACAAATGGTCATACTTCTCACAAACAATGGTATACTATCGTAAATGACATATTAGTGCGAAGATTCAGAGATAGTAAATCTTGTCATATTACTACTCAGATCATGGTGCCTAAGGTAATGAGATCCTATATCTTGAGTCATGCTCACGATTCCCGTTGTGCAGGTCACATGGGATACTCTCGTACTAGATCTAGAATTCTGGCATCTTTTTTCTGGCCGGGAATGTCGAAAGACATTGCGATGTTTTGCCGTTCTTGTGTTACTTGTCAGGAGGTGAAGTCTAGAGGGGCACGTCATTTGGCTCCAATTCAAGCAGCCGATATTCCGGTGCGTCCATTTGAGAAGATGGCCGTGGACATTATTGGCCCACTTCCTATAATGTCATCGAGAGGACATAGATATGTATTAACTTGTATAGATTTGTGCACGCGTTGGCCAGAGGCCATACCACTCAAGAACATTACTACGCAGGATGTAGCTGATGCTTTGTTTCATATCTTTACTAGAATCGGATTTCCGAGAAAACTGTTGTCGGACAGAGGTTCTCAGTTTGTGTCAGGTGCAATGACTGAGGTTATGGCAATGTTTCATATAGACAGATCACTGAGTTCCGTATATCACGCCGCCTCAAACGGGATGGTGGAGCGTCTAAATCGATCAATAAAACAGATGTTAGGAAAGATTACAATCGATTTTCCTAAAGAGTGGGACCGAGTTTTACCAGCGGTACTTTTTGCATATCGTGAAATACCGAATGAGCATACAGGTTTCAGTCCATTTCAACTTGTATTTGGTGCTCAGCCCAGAGGTCCATTGTCCTTGATCAAAGACTTGTTGATTGATTCTTCCTTGTCGCAAGAAACTCAATCGTCTTACGAGTATGTTGTAAATCTTAGGAAAAAAAATCATGGATGCATGCCAGCTGGCAACAGATGCATCGGAAAGAGCTAAAGAAAAAGCTCGTATGTTACAGAATCACTCAAGACGTCTTCGTCTTCTTGTACCAGGCGACGAAGCATTCGTGCTTTTACCGAGCAAACAGAATCGACTACTGATAACTTGGTGTGGTCCATTCAAGATTCTGTCACGTATTTCAGATGTCGATTATGTCCTTGATGTTAAGGGACAAAGAAAGATTTTTCACATTAACATGTTGAAAGAGTTTCACTCAAGACCTGAACATCTTCAGGCAGTCTTTCACGCGGTTGATAATGTAGGTTCACATCCAATGAGCTGGGCGTCTTTATCAGTGATTCAGGAAGAAGAATCTTCTTTCCCAGCTGTATCAATGACGTTTCCTAGTCTACCGGTTCAATCTACCGAAACTTGGGAGGACGTGACAATCTGTCCGAATCTTACACTTGAGAACAAAACACATGTATCCGAATTATTACATTCGTTTCATGATGTACTTACAGATATACCAGGCAAAACAAATGTCATCACACATGACATCATTTTAAATGATGAAAAGGCTATTAGAGTGCGTCCATACCCGATACCATTACACTTTCAAGACAAAGTAAACAAAGAAATAGATGACATGCTGCAATTAGGTATAATCAGTTCTTCTCAAAGTAATTTTGCTTTTCCCATGGTTGTAATAAGAAAAAAAGACAATAACATTCGGCTCTGCATTGATTTTAGAAAATTAAATCAGGTCACAATTTTTGACGCCGAACCGTTACCATTATTGGATGATCTTTTACCAAAATTAGCAGATGCAGTATATTTCAGTAAGTTCGATCTGTCAAAAGGTTATTGGCAGGTGCCGTTGGCGGAAAGATGTAAACATTTTACGGCTTTTGCTACTCCCAGAGGGTTGTTCCAGTTCAATTTTATGTGTTTTGGACTGATGAACGCACCTGCTACGTTCACTAGAATGATGAGAATTCTCTTCTCGCATAGACAAGATATAATCTCGTACATAGATGATATTTGTTTGTTTAGCAACACTTGGGAAGAACACTTTCACGGTTTACACTCTCTATTATCCACGCTCAGATCTGCTGGGTTATCTGCTAGACCATCTAAGGTGTATATTGGATTCTCTGAGATTACTTTTCTAGGTCATAGGATTGGTCATGGGAATCTTCAAACTTTGGAGCAGAATGTTTCCAAGATTCTAAATCTTTCCATTCCTAGGACAAAAAAACAAGTCCGTAGTGTGTTAGGACTAGTGCAATATTATGGTAAATTTATTCCTAACTTATCTTCAATTACATCAGATCTGTCCACTCTACTTAGGAAAGGGGCTCCTAATGTAATTAGGTGGACTCCAGAATGCAATGCTGCTTTTCTTAAAATTAAGGATTTATTTTCATCCCCACCGATTTTAAAACTACCCAGGCTTAATAATCTTTATACTCTTCGAACAGACGCTTCGTCCAAGGGCGTTGGTGCTGTGTTGCTTCAACAATTTGATGGACATCTGCATCCGATCACGTACATTTCGAGAAAGTTAAACAAGGCGGAAATGAATTATTCGGTGTTGGAAAAGGAACTTCTCGCGGTGGTCTGGGCAGTAACCAAATTAGAGAAGTATCTGTTAGGTGTACCTTTCGTAATACAGTCAGACCAGAAGGCTTTGGCGTATTTAAAGACGAAGAACCATAAATGCGCCCGAGCAGCCCGTTATTCGATTCTGATGCAGCCGTATAATTATACTATTCAAGCAATTCGAGGGTCCGACAATGTGGTTGCAGACGTACTGTCGAGGTGCCCTCAGGAAGACAGTACACAAGTTTTTAATGACAGTTAGTTCATGGTCAACAGTAGTGGTGATATAATTGGGACATTGAATTTTTATTAGTTTTATCCGGAACCCAATTTGGTATTTATGGTGTAAGGTGCACATACAGTGTACTATAATATGACTGTACGGCAATGATATGCTATAGCGTATTTTTGCGTGTATATTATAGAGGTTCCTAGGGGCATTGACATAGGTAATTTGTAACCAATTTATGCATGTATTTGCTATTTTTTGAGGTTGGATCAGGAATAAACAGATATGGGATTTGCAGTGTACTATGTATTGGTGAGGTACACATTATTGCAATCATTTTCCTATGGATAGGTAATCCTATTAGATGTAACCATATTATATAAGTTTTGGTTCTAGTATTATTGATACTAGAGGTAATAGAGGGTGGTGTTGATTTCCCGTAATTTGTTTTAATTTAGTAATATTATTACTTCCTACATGGATTTTATTCATAAGGCAGTAGATTATATGACTTGTTTATCACCGTTTCATCTCATCGACGACTGACTGATTATATTATGAGACATTAGCTGAATTAGACTTACTGAGACTTAGGATAGTATTATGTTGGTATGGTTTTTAAAATTACCTTAAGTGATACATTTTTTGAAGAAAAAAGAAACTACGTGTCTTTTTTCTTAACGGTGGTAGGAGGTAATTGTTGCGTATGGTTTTTTACAACATTTTGTTGTTGCGCATCAAAGAGCGCTGAGTTGAGTTTGGTGAAAATATTTGAAGATATGTGAATAGTACACTTAAGTACATTATTCATGCGCGCAGAAAAAAAAAAGGATGACGTAGGAGTTTTTGTGTGTTGAAACAATGACGTAGAGAACAAAATGGACCCCAAATAAAAACAAGACGTGAACACCCTTGTGTTTGCTGGTTTGCTTGAAAACCCGTGAAAAAAGGGTATATTGATTCGTGCCATGCATAGGAGTGCATAACAGGATGAGTACAGTGAATCAGGTATAATTTGATGCTTATACATTTGGTAGACGGGCAGGTCTATACACCGTAAAAATCGGAGTCTAAAAAAATCCTGCTTTGTCGCTAATGTGTGCTGAATTTTGGGAAATTCATGTCAATGAAGTTATATGAGTTTGAAAAGAAGGTACGGGAGAAGGGCACGGATATAATCAATACACAGAGATGTATAGAAGTATTGGGACTAATAAGCAACAATGTATTACCGTCCAAGGAGTATCACTATGTTACGAATAGACAGAATGACATTAACTAAGGACGGTTCATCATGTCTCATGGATCATGAGTTTTCAATAAACTGTGTTATGTTACCGGAACAGCATTGGCTTCTTACCTGGTTATATTTGAGCTGTTGGGCATATCTGAGACATTACTAATTCGTTATCCCTTGAGAGAGAACACTGCATAAATAATACAGGGACGATACAGTGCAGTTTTTGGCATACCCACGAATAAAACATTCGCGTGACACTTTGTTGTATACCAATGTTCTAACATTCATATAGACACATATGGGAATAATAATGGTATACATATATCAAATGCAGACAAACTCTTTTAATACACGGGAATAAACGAACGGGCGGACAGTACCTTAACACTCACAAGGGCATGTATCCCTGCACGGTAAAAATTTGTGTCCTTTTTCCTAAACCACTGGCGTACGGCGCGTTTAAGGGTTTCGGTGTCCTCAAAGTGATGTCCGCGAAGATCTTCTTTCAGTTGTCCAAACAGATGAAAGTCAGAAGGTGCAAGATCGGGACTGTAAGGGGGATGTGGTAATAATGTCCAGCCAAATTCTGCAATCGCATCAATGGTGCGTTTAGCGGTGTGTGGCGTGGCATTATCGTGCAACAGTAGTGCAGTTTTCTGATCTTTTAATGGATAAAGTCGCCGAAGACGACTTCTAAGCTTCTTCAAAGTTTCAATGTAACGGTCTGCATTCACCATATTTCCCTGTTCCAAGAAGTCGAAAAGAATCACACCCTTCTCATCCCAAAACACGGAGGCCATAACTTTCCCTACAGATGGTGAACTTTTGAACTTCTTTCTTGTCGGCGATGTTGTCTGACTGTCAACATTCTGGGTACCCACCGTGCACAAACTTTTGAATAACCCAGGTCTTTAATGATGTTCTGGACACTGCCTTTACTAATGGACAACATGGAAGAAAGTTCATCCAGTGTTACCCGACGGTCACCACGAATGATGCCATCAACTCGATGAATGTTGTGTGGAGTCACTGCGGTAGATGGACGGCCAGTCTGCTTTGCGTCAGCCCTTGAGGATTGAAATACTTCAGCTTCGTCACAACGATGTACCCAACGTCGGACAATGCTAACATCCACTGTTGAATCTCCATAAACATTCTTCAAACGTTCGTGAATGCGAATTGGGGTCTCGCCTCCAGCATTGAGGAATTCTATGACATAACGTTGTTTTAACCGAACATCTTTGGCAGCCATTTTTAAACTGTTACAGTGGTGCCACCTGTTACCGAAACAGATTGGTAATGCTATACAGTGCAGAAGAGTGTTTGAGGAATCCTGCTAAATTTACAAATTGCACACCGATGCAATATTTACATACATAAAAAATAGGAGGCATTACTTTTTTACCTTCTCTCGTACATCATCATCATCATCTTTTAGAGTCAGGGGCCTACATTTGCTTGACCTCACACGGTTGACACAGACACAGCTTTCTTTCATTTTAAGTAACATCTTAACCTCCCCAGCAATTACACTTGCTACACCAGGATAGTGCCAGATAAGAGCCTGATCTTATAGGAAATACCACATTCCCTGAAAAGAGTAATGGTGTATCGATATCAAAGGTATATTCAAGCTGTATAGGTTCCTAGATGAGATGGTAATGTACTATCTAGATTCTTATGGGCTCCTATCCAGACTAACCTTAGACAATGACTCTGCTAGGGGTAATTTACTACCCAACAAGAACTTTAAACCAAATTTAAATAATTCTCTGAAGGCTCTGGGTACAATTTATAATTTATTTATATACAAGATCTTTTCTTCTTTCATTCATTCATAGCCCTCCACTCCCAAAGAAGCATAGGCCTTCAACAAACACATGCCAAGTCCTCTTGTCACGTGCCATCATCTCAAGTTCTCTCCACGTTCTCCTCATCATTTTCACCCCTGTTTCCATCTCTCTTCTCCATATGCTTTTTGGTCTACCTCTGCCTCTCTTGCCCTGGGGATTCCAGAACAAGGACTGTCTTGTAATGCTATCAACAGGTTTCCTCAGCGTATGTCCTGTCCATCGCTATCGTCGTCTTCACATCTCTTGTTCCACTGGCACTTGTTTAGTTCTTGTCATCAGTTCCACGTTGGTAACCTTATCATACCATTTTAATCCCTCTATTCCACGCAAGCACCCACCCACGAAAGTCTGTAGCTCCTTGGCCGCTGTCCCTGCCGCTCTTCATGTCTCAGAGCCATACAATAGGACTGACTCCACACTCTAGTTGAAGACTCTTATTTTTGTGTTGGATCCGATTGCTCTTGATCTCCATATATCTCCCAATGCAATGAAAGCTCCCCTTGCCCTTTGCACTCCCATTTTGACATCGCCGTCTGTCCCTCCAACTTTGTCTACACTGCTGCCAAGATATGTGTACGACCCCACATCCTGTGTTGTTGCCTCCTCAAGTTCAACCCTGTTATCATTACCTGCATTTATTCTCAATATCTTTGTCTTTTCCCTGTGCCAGATAAGAGAATGGTCTTATAAGAAATACCACATTCCCTGAAAAGAGTAATGGTGTACCGATATCAAAGGTATATTCAAGCTGTATAGGTTCCTAGATGAGATAGTAATGTACTATCTAGATTCCTATGGGCTCCTCTCGAGACTAACCTTAGACAATCACTCTGCTAGGGGTAATTTACTACACAACAAGAACTTTAAACCAAATTTAAATAATTCACTGAAGACTCTGGGTACAATTTATAATTTATTTATATACAAGATCTTTTCTTCTTTGTACTTTGTTAATTTTCAAATAAAATTTAATTGATTGTCACTTTCATATATATATATATATTTTAAAAAAACGCATTTACAGTTAATTCTTTAAACTAATATAGTTCATATTCACTGTTTTCTTGCTTCCTGATAGAATCTGTCTCTATTTCTGTGCTTTCTTGTATAGATGAATATAAATATTACTTTATGACTCATATGACTTCTATATACACCACAGTGTTTTCATCATCACATTGTTTGTTCGTAAGTGGGTTTATGGTATTTGAAAGTTGAAGTACCCCAACACTGAGATACGTATCTGAAACAAAGTTCTTCCTAGGCCTCGTACAGCAGTATGATTGGATAGAACACCACCACTGCGGGTCCTCCACTCGTCAAGATGACACAGTTAATATTGGTAAAAGCTCTGAAAAACTTGAACATCTGTTTACTGACTTGGTCACTAAATCTCTAGTATGACACTCAGGGCAGGATATAACCTGAAACAACATATACAACCTACGTAGTATCGCTCATTGTCTCCTTAGCCAGTCAAGAGGTAATATGAGACAGTTCAGACAAGCTGTGGTTAACAACATGAGACATCGTAAGTCATTAATAACACAATTCGTTCACGTTCTAGCACAATAGTTCAGTAATTCACCTGTTACAGTTTTGTCCATGATTTGTTTCTATAAAATCATACAGTCCTTATGGTAATCATTGTGTCATATATCAAATAATACAGAAAATCAATCTGTTATATTCATTCCTTCCTCTAGTTTGGATAGTCCTTTCCAGCAAGCATGATATCTTTAAAACGCTTTTCACAACCAACTTGCTCAATCCATTCGTTCTACTTAATTAGTACACAATTAAACTAAACTAACACACTAGACCAAAGTACGTTTGTTTATACTGAGCTGGCGGTTTCATTGGTCAGTTACATCCATGCGGTTTATACGGTGATAATTTTTGAATGATGCCGATATATGATTCAGACTTCATTACACTCCCACTACTCCTCTTACGCTGGGTATTCCAAAACAAGGACAGCTTTGTTTGGTTTATAATTTGGTTTGAATGACTATCTTCATTGCTCACGGACAACACCATCAGTGCTCCGATCTGCTCCATTAGATTGCACAAGGAGGATCTCAGCACAGTGCACGAACTCCGTAGCACCGGTGAGAATCCCAAAGTGTGTATATAGGAACCGCACATTCTGTAAAAGATATTTGTAGTGGGCAGGTTTCTAATTTTTAAATGTCGCCATAGCAACGGTCTTATAGCCTACTCTATACGATTTCCAACTGCCATGGGATTTTTAACATGCGCAACTTGCACACGGAAACAAATATTTTTTAGTCCTTCAGGGGAAAGTATGACATTATTAGGATCACTGGTTCTGAACAAAATTTCCATAAATTATATTCCTTGTTCTGGGAATTGAACCTGGTACCTTTATAATTCGAGTACACTTCGATAAAATACCTTAGGTAGGTAAGTAAGTTGGTAGATAGATAGACAGACAGACAGGTAGACAGATTAGACAGATTAAACAGACTAGACAGATAGACGGATAGATGGATAGATGGATGGATGGATGGATGGATGGATGGATGGATGGATGGATGGATGGATAGATAGATAGATAGGTAGGTAGGTAGGTAGGTAGGTAGGTAGGTAGGTAGGTAGGTAGATAGATAGATAGATAGATAGATAGATAGATAGATAGATAGATAGATAGATAGATAGATAGATAGATAGATAGATAGATAGATAGATAGATAGATAGATAGATAGATAGATAGATAGATAGATAGATAGATAGATAGATAGATAGATAGATAGATAGATAGATAGATAGATAGATAGATAGATAGATAGATAGATAGATAGATAGATAGATAGATAGATAGATAGATAGATAGATAGATAGATAGATAGATAGATAGATAGATAGATAGATAGCACATATTCTGACTTAAATTTAAGACCTGAACTTGTCATTAAGCAAAACTGTAGTAACGTTTCACGGGGCAAAGTTCGAGCTTATGTTGTTTTATGTTTTTTTTTCCAACATTCTTGGGACCAAAGATACACTACACAACCAAGCGTGGCCACAACATTAACTCACAAAATATCTTAGATATCTCTCGTGCGTTGGGCGCCAGGGAAATCCACCGACAAGTCCAAATCTATCTTCCGAAGAGGCTACAGGATTTAGCTTTCACAGAATTAAAAAACCTGTTGGTCCATATTGTTCCCTGTTTACAGAAAGCCTCTGAAAGGTTTGCTAAAACAGCAATTATGACTAAAACTAGGGGCAGCCTAAAGACGTCTGGTCTACGTAGTTAGAAGTGTCTTGATGTTAAGATGAAGTCGTTGTGGAAAAATGGACAAATGTTCCGTATATTTTGAGAGATCTGTCCTAGAAGATGGACATAAAGACAATAATTGTTTCGAAAGGGCAAGTGCGAAAAATTAATAAATGCTTAATAAAAGCAACAGTTAAGGGTAAGAAAAAGATACATGTTTGTTGCTACGAGTTATCAATGCTAAATTAATTCTACGAGAAGTTAAGTAATGTAATTTGTATTGTCTTTGTTTTTAAAAGTTTTTTTTTTCTTCTACACCCGCTTTGCCTTTTAAAAATACATTTTGCAATCTTTGTATTTGCTGTGCTCATAAGACTGCTTTGTTTGTTTCTAACTATGCTTTTTAACAGGTCCCCACTCCCTTTTACAGTATCTTAAGAGGCCAGGAACCCCATTATCTTCTAGATCGCAAAATATGCGAGGAATATGAAAAAAAGATAAAAGCATATCCTTTTATATGAAATGAAAAGAAACATATCATTTTTTGTTTTTCGTATTTAGTGCATATAGTGAGTCGGGAAACAGGAAAACTGGCCTTGGAAAAAAAAAGTGATTTTCACTGTTTTTGTTTGTTTGTTTGTTTGTTTTTTTTTTCATGTAGCTGTAGACACAGTGAAAGTTATTCCCTTGAATATAGCCAGCACCAATGTTCGAAACTTTTGGAACACTGAATATTTGAAGTTGAATATATAAGGTATCAGGGCGTCCGATTGACAGGTGGTTTGTCGCGGAACAGGTGCCAGGTTCGAATCATGATACCGATACTCTGCAGTCTAACCAGCAGTAAATGGGTCACTGACTCTGCTCTTTGAATTAGGACAGGAAAAAATAGCGAGGAAGGGAACTGGTCATCCCACCTGTCGATGCTGGACCTAGTACTGTGAAGTCTCTAACACTTCACTCCACTACGGCACTATGTGCTATGGAACTACCTTTATATAGGTATGTGAGGAAGATGGTTCAGGTAACAAGAAGCGACATGGTCAAAAACTGGATGATGCGTCAATGCCTCAAAACCCAGCCGCCTAGTGCACGTCCCAATTACGATGGCTTGGCCATGTCTGCGGAATGGGAGAAGATTGGCTACCGCGACAAATATGTGAAACCAAGAGCCAGGGTTCCAGACCTCTAGGACGACTCAGAGTTCGCTGGGAGGACAACATCAGAGTTCGCTGGGAGGACAACATTAGACAGTCTCTGAAGGTTGGCTAGTTTTTGGTTTTAAGGACTATCTTCATTTCACGCAGACAATGATAGGAAACTCTTTACAGAGCGATACAACAGGAAGCAATCTGATCATCAGAAGGTGTCCCCCCGTCCGACGAGTGTTTCGGCCCGATATACTCCTTCGATACCTCTTACCTACTCCGATCCCTAATCTCTGAAGGACCGAGGATTAGATAGGAACCAGGCCAGGAGGAAGAAGGCCGATATGACAGTATGGCACTCTCTCTGTGGCAAATTTCTACACCCCCACAGTAGAAGAGGGAACGACTAAGTAGTAAGTATATTCATTACTGAAGAATCACAGAGAAATATTTTAAAACATATTCGAAATTATACAAAGCGCTGGTCTCTCGTATTTTATTAAATTGATGCATAACATTTTGTTGTTTCTAAAAGCCGGCCGTACCTGTTACTTATGTTCATTTTTAAATACGATTGTTTGATTCTTGTCTTCACATTAATAATTATTAATGTATCCTTTTTGTACTTGGCACATATTTTTTTTTTAACAGCGCCTTAAAAAAAAACAACCTTAACTGGTCTCTTTGTCTGTGTATTCCAATAAATCTCTGAGTTACATTTTTACTCAAAAGACATCTAGAGTATGAAATGTCTGCATGACGCATCATGTGAAAACGTTACTACAGACAACAACCACTGCAAGAACACATACATGCTTTCATGAAGGTTTCCTGTTCGAGGACCATCTACATCGGCGGCTCCATACTACATTCAAAGCAGAAAGAACAAGAAGAAAAAGAGTCCGCAAGATTTTTGTTAGCATGTACATGGAACATGAGACATTTCTTGTGCGGGGAGTACGCTGTTCAACATCATTTAGTTATAATTTCATCATCATCATCATAATCATCATCATAATCATCATCATAATCATCATCATAATCATCATCGTGATCATCAATTTCCTTTGCGCTCCTTATGGAGCATCGAGCCACCACTGCGACCAGTCCATTTGCAGGAAGCCTGCACTAAACAGTCACATTCTCTTGCAGCAGTGATTTCATTGACAACTTGTTTCACATGATGAATTTTCCAGTCCTGCGCATTGTCAAACTTGCCGTCTTGTATTACATGAACGGGGGTCCTAGTCTGTCCTTGTCCCTTCAGAGACCCCCCGGGAACGACACGGGGCGGGTTATAATTTGGATATATAAAAATCTTCATTCAGCAAGACCAAACATGACGACGTAGACTTTCCTGGCAACGAGCCCAGCAGTAATGACCTCTTCGTGGCGCAAAAGTGAGTGACGATTAATGTACATCATGAGCAGATAATTCAGTTAAACCACCTCGTGATCTCATCGGGTTGTCAATAAGAGCACGAGCTATCCTGCTCAAAGGATCAACGTCGTTTACATTATTTAACATATGTCATGACTGTTCTATATGTGTAAAACATGTTGTGCTCTAGTCTGAGTTTAACTTGCCATGAACGAGAAGCCGTAGCATAAAACTGGTTAATATTATAACGATATAAAGTGACATAAAGCTCTTATCCACAACCGTGTTTCCCAATATTACAGTAATCGGGTCCTCCTTATGAGAGTTTAGTCTTACTGTAGTGCTTCTTATGAGAGTTTAGTCTTACTGTCGTACTTCTTATAAGAGTTTAGTCTTACTATCGTACTTCTTATGAGAGTTTAGTCTTACTGTCGTACTTCTTATGAGAGTTTAGTCCTACTGTCGTGCTTCTTATGAGAGTTTAGTCTTACTGTCGTACTTCTTATGAGAGTTTAGTCTTACTGTCGTACTTCTTATGAGAGTTTAGTCCTACTGTCGTACTTCTTATGAGAGTTTAGTCTTACTGTCGTACTTCTTATGAGAGTTTAGTCCTACTGTCGTACTTCTTATGAGAGTTTAGTCTTACTGTCGTACTTCTTATGAGAGTTTAGTCTTACTGTCGTACTTCTTATGAGAGTTTAGTCTTACTGTCGTACTTCTTATGAGAGTTTAGTCCTACTGTCGTACTTCTTATGAGAGTTTAGTCTTACTGTCGTACTTCTTATGAGAGTTTAGTCCTACTGTCGTACGTCTTATGAGAGTTTAGTCTTACTGTCGTACTTCTTATGAGAGTTTAGTCCTACAGTCGTACCTCTAAATGAGAGTTTGGTCCTACTGTCGTACCCCTTATGAGAGTTTGGTCCTATTGTCGTACCCCTTATGAGAGTTTAGTCTTACTGTCGTACTTCTTATGAGAGTTTAGTCTTACTGTCGTACTTCTTATGAGAGTTTAGTCTTACTGTCGTACTTCTTATGAGAGTTTAGTCTTACTGTCGTACTTCTTATGAGAGTTTAGTCCTACTGTCGTACTTCTTATGAGAGTTTAGTCTTACTGTCGTACTTCTTATGAGAGTTTAGTCTTACTGTCGTACTTCTTATGAGAGTTTAGTCCTACAGTCGTACCTCTGAATGATAGGTTAGTCTTACTGTCGTACCCCTTATGAGAGTTTGGTCCTACTGTTGTACCTCTAAATGAGAGTTTAGTCCTACTGTCGTACACCTTATGAGAGTTTGGTCATACTGTTATACCTCTAAATGAGAGGTTAGTCTTACTGTCGTACCCCTCTCGAGCGATATATATATATATATATATATATATATATATATATATATATATATATATATATATATATGGGACTGCGCCGCTGAGGTGACAGCCCTCAGCTGCTTATTTTCTTGGTGCTTTCAACCATTTCTCATCTCTTCTGCTTGTTGTGTGAGCTTCTTTTCGCCCAAACTGAGGTGGCGCCGCAGATATATATATCTATTTAATCATTATGATATTCATCAACATCACCACTAAAATCATCATAATCGTCGTCGACGTTATCATCATTATATCATCATAATCAACACCACAATTAACATCATCATCGTCATTATTGTCTTCATCTTTACCATCATTATTTCCCTTATCGTTTCTCGTGAAGCATGTCACCCTAACCTGCAGCCAGTCCCTTTACAGGAAGCCAGCACCAATTACTGACATGCTCTTACAGCGATAGTTTATATAGTCACGTGTTTTACATTATGAGATTGCCAGCCGCATACACATGCTCAGCTTACTTGCCTTGTACGAACCGCCTCGGCGAGAAGTAGCCGTGATCGTCGTCTTTGAGTCTCACCAGACTGTTGTACCCGCGAAATTAGAGGTTAGTCACTGTCGGCCTCTCATCGATATATATATTATTAATGGTTAATTAGTTATATATGCCAGAGATTTAACCTTCTAAACATTATACAAGTGTATATATATGTATTTATATATATCCCATCGCATATATTTGGGACTGCCAGATGAGGAGTAAAGTGCTTAGGACTTTCACCTCATCTTATGAAGTTGTGTGACTGGCCCCTACCTTGCTGGCACCTGATATTCCCTATCTATTTTCATTATGATATTCATTTACATCACCACTGGGTAAATCTATAACGTGTCGACGTTATCATCATTATACATCATTTCAACATCCGGGACCATTCGTAATTATTGCGGCATCTTTACCATCATTATTTCCCTTATCGTTTCTCGTGAAGCATGTCACCCTAACCTGCAGCCAGTTCCTTTACAGGAAGCCAGCACCAATTATTGACATGCTCTTACAGCGATAGTTTATATAGTCACGTGTTTTACATTATGAGATTGTTTGTACTGCATGTGTATGTACTTGCATGTGTATCGGCGTGAATAGCCGTGATGTTCTTCGTCTCACCAGAGACCGCGAAAATTACACTTGGTATGTCAGTTAATGGTTAATTAGTTTGTCTGCCATGTTAATGTCTAAAATGTATGTTACATGTAAAGGCAGTCCCATCGCAGATATGTGAGGGGGATGTAAAGTGTTTGACCTCTGCATGTGTATATGAATGGTATGGCCAGTACCTTGTCTCATGTGTATGTGAATGTCAAGTACCCCATTGTCAGCATGTGTATGTGAATGAACGTGTCGCTACCACATTTTGAAACCGGGACCTTGTAACTTTGCGACGAGAGGCAACGTCTTTAACCACTCTACCAACCAGACGTAAAGAAGTGTGTATGTGAATGTATGTTTGTCTGCATGTGTATATCATTGTTCTTTTCTTTATTACAGTACTATTTTTAAAAGAAAAGTGTTAACAGAATTAGTGACAACCATAGTATCTTCTCTAGAACCAGCCATAACTACGGCAGATGCTCCAACAAAAGATAAGAATGTACGTATTTAATAAATGGTGTGAAAACAGACATAATTGTTTGTAAATGATTCAGGGGAGCAAGTTGTACATAATAAAAACATTAAAAAAATTTAAGAACAGAAAACGTAAGCGGCTCGGTAAAATATTAGAAAAAGAAAGAAAGAAAGAAAAGGAGGAAGAAAGAAATTATAATGTAAAATAGCTCGGCTTTAGTGACATGCAACTTCGAAAGAAAGAGAAGAAAGGAAAGACTTGCTCTTATACGAAGAGAAGAAAAAGAGAATAGGCGTGTAGGAAGAAGATAATGAGACAGAGAATAGATCAAGATTGCCCAATATGATGAAAAAGAGATAATAAACTCAAGAACAACTATACGTGATTGTTGTTTATTTATTTATTGTCTATTGGCCTCGGGTTTCCATTCCTTATTTGTTACTGCGTCATTCGACTTTGTTTGTGACCCTACTCCGGCAGAAATAACAAATACCCCCGAGGTCAAAGGTCATCGATTGTTTAACTGACAAAAGCGCGATCTTGAATTGTATAAAGTTACTCAACCAAGAACTCTTAATGGCCTAATACTCTTACGGTGTACAAATTTCACACGCAAATCCTCAATCCTGTGCTGGGAGTTAACGGTGCTTATCGTTGTTCTCAACGTAATGCTATCTGCGGTATCAACAACAGCTTGAGGGTACATCTGTACTTCTTTGCTAGAAAATGGTGTGTGGACCACTAGTCTATAAAGTAAGCTTGTTCCCGTGGATCTACTGTCCTGGTCATGCAGGGGTACGAGGCAATGAGAGAGCTGACAGACTGGCCTCGAGAGCACCCATAGTGTGGACACTGGACATGGATAAGGGAGAGATACTAAGGGCTATTCATGATCGCCTGCTGGATAATGACACTGCAATGGATGAATCAACAAAGCTGAGACTGTTGGAGTTTGGCATCAAACGTGGGACTTGCAGAAATGGACGTGAAAGAGGATGCATCCGTCGTATGTACAATCAGCGTGCTACAGGTACAATTAGCATTCATACTCTTCGACATTTGCTGAGGGAGACTGAGCACCCATGGGTTTGCCCGGAGTACAGTGAGGTCGATTCTGATTATCTATCTATCTATCTATCTATCTATCTATCTATCTATCTATCTATCTATCTATCTATCTATCTATCTATCTATCTATCTATCATGCCTTTAAACCTCGTGAGGCGCACATACCCACAACTAGTCCATTCAAAGCCCTTCGACCCACATCCAGCTATTAGCCTTTTCTTAGTTAAAATGTTGATATAAAACCGTCTACTTTTACTTATAAGGTCACTAGATCGTGTGACCAAATTTTCAAACTCTCGGTCAAATGTTAAGCATTTAGACCTAAATATGCGAGGTATCCCCCTTCCCTCTCCCTGTATTTAAAAAAATTTGTGACAATTAGATAAAGCTTAGATTATGTTGGTGATATGCCATTTGTGTCCTTGACTTTTTTGGGTCAGTTCCCATTCAATATTGCGTGTTTCTTTTTTCTTTTGGACAGTGGTTTTTTTTTTAAATTGGTACTCTATATACCAGGGGTCGGCAACCCACGAACTTTTGGAATCTACTTTAGTAACACTGAGCATTCTAAAGAGCTACCATATATATATATATATATATATATATATATATATATATATATATATATATATATATATATATATATATATATATATATATATATATATATATATATATATATATATATATATATATATATATATATATGGGTGTATGTGTATAATTCTTAGCAAGGGAGGGGGATGATGACCATTACAAACAAAAGATGACGTTCCTATGTCATGCAGTTCACGAATATATTTTAGTAACCAGGTAGAGAGTTTTCATTGGGAATGCGGAAAAAGTACCTTTAATCCCGGGGACAAAGCGATTTTAAATGCCAGCAGGAGAGGTGTAGTTCGGAATTTCCTTAGTTTAAACGATTGTCTTCCCCACCCCCTCCCTGAGCTGCCTATAGAATCCACTGGGATTACCGGCCGACCAGGATCGAGTGGTTACCGTCACGTGCTATATGTTGTATATGGTTCGTTAACGGATTTAGTTTTTACTGATTGTAACAGGCAATCTTTTATTCTTGTTCACAGCACACTGTGCTATGATTGTTTTTTTGTTAACTCTTATTTCCTTATCCGAGTTGTGTTCAGTGCAGAAGTACTAAATATGAAGTCTTGAGTAGTACAGCCGTTATTTGCGTTGTAAACACTTGAACGGTTAGGGTATTCCGAACTTAAAGTGTATTTTACCATTAGCAGTATCTACGGAAGGGGCCCTGACACCATCACTAGAACTGCTATGCAATAGACCCCAGAAGGACGGAGAAAAGGAGAAGTAGACCACTGACAACCTGGCGGAGAACAGTGGAGGCTGAGATGTAAAGCATGAACCAGAGATGGGGCAGGGTACGAAGGATGGCCACCGACCAAGCAAAGTGGAGGTAGTTTGTTGCTGCCCCACAAGACGTCACTAGGCGTGATGGCCACTTACTGCTTTGTCAGTCAAGGGCTAAGGATCCAAGAAGAAGTGTCTGCAGACTTTCTTAAACGGGCGCATGCGTAGAATGGAAGGATTGAAGTGGAGAAGAGAACTGGATACAGGCAGGAAGAAGACATGGAAAGACTGAGCGGATGGCACAAGACATGAAGACTTAGTATAAGTTTGTTGAAGGCCTATGCTCCGTGGGGAGTTGAAAATTTGGTTTGGTTTTGGTTTTAATAACTATCTTCACTGCACACGGACAATTCCATCAATACTCCGATCTCCTCCCTTAGATCACACAAGGAGGATCTCAGCACAGTGCACGAACTCCGTAGCACCGGCGATAAACCCAATAAGTGTATACAGGAATCACTTACTTACTTACTTACTTGGTCCTTCCCTTTCTACTGTGAGGTGTAGGGGTTTGGAAGAGAGAGCGCCAGACTATCCTATCGACTGTCTTCCTCCTTTCCTGGTTCCATTCTAGTCCTCGGTCCTTCAAAGATTGTATAATGTTGCCTCCCAGCGGACTCTGGGTCCACCTGGAGGTCTGGATCCTTGGCTCTTAGTTTTCAACGCTTGTCGTGGTAGCCGATCTTCTCCCATTCTGCAGACATGGTCAAACCATCTCAGTTGGGACTGTTCTACGTGGGTCTATAGGGGGTGGGATTTTAGGCCTTGACGTATCGTCTGGTTGCGGACCATGTCTCTTCTTGTTATTTCAACCACCTTCCTCAAATACCTCATTTCTAAGGTCTGGATCTGGCTATTGTGGGTTGTAGTCGTTGCTCATGACTCGCATCCATACGTCAAGACTGGGACATAGGAGGAGCGGTATACAGCCACAGGAATCACACATTCCAAAAATATTTTTGTGATGAGTAGGTTTCTAATTTTTAAATTTTGCTGCAGCAGCGGTCTTGCGGCCTACTCTAAACGATTTCCAACTGCCGTGGGATTTTTAAAGTGCGCAACTTGTACACGGGACCTCCTGTTTTTCGCTCTTATTCGTGAAGGCTAGGCATCCGATCTCACTTCACAGGAGACCAGGACGGAGTATGGCATCATTAGGACCACTGGGAATCGAAACCGGGGAGTTGAAAGATGACTGATGAATGAAAAATGAATTGTATTTGACCATCAACGGCGTGATCTCGAAAACATCTCCATATTGATAATTGTCTGAGTGAAATGCCATGTAACGAACAATGAAAAAAAAAATCCCCCCAAACATTTTCGTGAAAATGAGGAAAAGGCGCGAATTACACTATGAAAAATAAATTGAACACTTATTAATAGAGGGCACACGCGCTGTATACATTTTGTAATGCATTAAGCATGTACAATAAGTTATGATAAGTTGGACTACAAAGATCCTATGATAAGTTGGCTAAATCCACATATATGAATTAAAAAGTAAATGTAAAGCCTAACAAATAACTTCAATAAAAGGAAAGAAGAATGGTAAAGAACAGTGCTGTCACAATGACTGTACTCGAAATCCCCCTTGTTTTCTAATTCGTCTGCAAATAGTAACGTTTTACGCTGATAGTAAAAGCCTACTGCTTCAATACCCGCTTTCTACGATAAAACGTGTACTGCCTTTCTAAGAAAAACCTTGAGATATGCAAGCTGACATATATTTAATATTCCATTCATGTCATTTTATACACTAAGTTACCATAAACGAAAGACAGATGGACTAAGGATAGAAAGAAAGGGAGGGGCTGAAAGCCGGAACGCAGGCAATACTACCACAGTCTCGCGATACACAATTACTACCATCACGCGTGTAAGGCCACAAGCACTAGCTTTTTTTCAAATCGTCAATGATAAACAACACTACCCATACGAGAGTTAGTTTTTAAAAACTTACAAAACGCTTATTAGAAAACATGACATTCTACTGTTTTATGTCTAAAATCCTGACATTAGTCTGACAGTACAGCAGGACAGGTGGCGGTTCTAAACATAAAAAATAAAAAAAACTACACGACTATCCTGGAAAATACATATTTTGAACGCAGCCCCTTAGCCCCATTAAATATATATATTTGGGTTCCTTAGGACTTGCTGACAAATACTATGTTAAACGTTACGCAAATAGTCTAGGAATTAACAAATTATAGCCAAAAGAAATAGTGAGGGATGTCAGACAACACCAAAATCAGAATCGCTCAGTGGCAGATTTTCACACCACCATTGTACGGGAAATAGGCTGACATGTTACCTCCTATTTGATTGGCGGAAAGTAAATGTAAGGCTAAACACGATTAGTCGGACTATAAATACTACTTCTTTGTTGTTAGGGGAAACGTGAGTAGGAGTACTTTTTTGAAAAGCTGTGTAAACATGGCATGATTGGTTAGACCCGCCAATATAGTCAATCAGAGGCGTCAGGTCAGCACCACATTTTCAAATAAACTTACTAAAGAACCAGTGCGTTGAGCGCCAGTGCATATTTTTCTAAATAAAAGCCTGGGACATCGGCAGATCGAAATTGTGCTATATTCATTGCCAGTCAACGTAACTGTGTATTATTCCATGAATTGTGGTAAGCTTGAAATATTTGATATCTTTTTAATGAAAATTGAATGTAAATTGATAATTTATGTCTGTATATATGTGTGGTTCAGTAGCGAACATGAGGTAAAGCCTATATAGTGCTCCAACCTGAACAGAAGGTGTCGGAGGAAAGTAAAACTACATGGAATTGCCAAACAGTACACTGACACCTATCTTATCGCTAGAAAGAAATAATGCTGGAATTGCAGAGGCGTAGTAACCATTAGGGAGGAGTATACTGGTGAAAATTGTTTCAGATGAAGATGGCCTACCGCTCTGAACTCAGTGTTTGTTATGTATTGTGTTCAGTCTGGAAATTTATTATAAATTAGTTCTGAAATAGGAGGCACAACCTTCTTGTTTCAGGGACCGTGGTCCTAAAGTTATTGAGCAGCACCTGGTCTGAGCTTTGCTGAACCTAGAGGCTGACAGCATACTCCTGGGTCCAGATAGTGACCAGTGAGGTGTCTCCAGAACACAGGGAGGCTATCGAGCAGAGGAGTCTTTCCTGCCGCCATCACGAAAGATAAGCGTCTGTGGCCAGAGGAGCTCAACATTATCCCCCCCCCCCCCCCCTCAAAATCTGACTTTATCATAAAACAGAGGGAAAATACAGTGTTTAAATTGATAGGAACTGTGAATTTTTCCCCATACTATTTCCAAGTTAAACAAACACTTGAAGTCATGATGACAAATAACAACATAGCTTGAAAAAAACAAAACCAGTATTACCTCATATTACTACTACACAACTGACACGCATAGGATAATATTAATAAAATATGTCACTACAAGATTCATATTGATAAATTCTGTACATATAAATTGTAATTAAAATTGATTGTGATTCCTGGTTCACTTTGTAGTTGAATCAGGACATATATATTAGTGAAAGTAATTAATACATATATATATTTGAAAATTTACCAGTGACTCATTTAAGATAGTCTTATAGAGTGTTAAATGTGTGTGAGTGTCACAGTGTTGTCAAGTGTGGTGGAATAAATTAAATTGTTTATCTGTCTGTTGTTGTTGTGACTTACACTTCATCATATACATACCCTAGACATTTAACGTAGTCCTCACAATATTCCAGAATAATTCTGACTGAGGTATAATGTGGTAGCAAGTAAGGTTATCTGTAAAACACTACACCTATTAGATACAGATACCTTCACAGCTGATCTCAGTCAGTACACTAAGTCCCCTATAAATATATATATAACATCCCCATTTACCACAATGACCAGGTGACAAAACGGATCGCTGGTCCAGTATTTGAGCTGCAATGTCAGTAAATTACAAGGTCACCAGAAGAGTAACTTCACATAAATTGTTGGGCCACCTATATTAGTTTTTTTTATTTTTTTTATTAATCTATCATTGTCATCCAACCTGTAAATGGGTACCTGACTTTGCTCGTGCGTTAGGGAAGAAAAATTCAGCGAGGAAAATAACTTGTCACTCCATCTATCCATGCTGTACACAGTATAGTGAAGCTCCTAATACTTAACTACGCTACGGAAGTATCTGATCTGGGATTACCTTATTTTTTTAGTGTAACCTTCCATTGAGCGTCCGATTGAAAGAGTGGTTAAATTGGTACCTAACTTTGTTAGGGAAGGAAAAAGCAACAAGGAAGGACAGTGGTCACCCCACCTCTCGATGCTGGGACCTAGTACGGCGAAGTCTCAAACACTTCACTGTCGTAGATTTCCGATAGGAGAATTAAGACTAGGTTTGGTCCCTTCTGAATAGGTTTGAATAGGTGATAGACTCAGTGAGAGTTAGTGAAAGGTAATAGAATTTCCACACACGTGAGATGATAGATTTTGATATAGTGGCTGTCTCTGAAAGCGAAAAGAATTCTTCTCTCTCTCACCTATCTTCTACAACAGTTGTTACAGCGTCAGACAGACCACACCCATATACATATTACGTATATTTCTATCACTCACAGGCACGCACATACACGTGACGACAGGTAAACACACAGACGTGGGAAAACTATAACAATGATATATATATTATCTAGAACGAGCTGACCAAACACGATTATTAAGTTCAAGAGCGATTTTATTATCAGGAAAAATCGGCTCACAACATCAAAGAAAGTACATCAAGGAAAATACATATACACAGTCATAAAAAATCAAGGAAATGTTGCAAGGATGATAGCCCCGTTATAGTGTTAACTCTAGGTTTAGCCCGGCCCCGTTAAGAGAACAGATGATGGCGCCAGAGTCACAGATACATAGGGTTTGAGTCTAAGAGTTTTTCTTTGTTTTATCTCGTAATTATATGCACAGAGTTTGAAAAAAAAAATCTGATTTAACCTAAGACAAAAACACAAGAACTCTAGCCTTAGCAACAAATTATGCAGATTGGAAAAAAAAATTAGGACAGCGACAGGGTGTCAAAGATATAATAGTGAAAATATCACTCAGACCAGTGTACACTCATTCATTCCGCCATGGCTTCTCATTCAGGTACTCACGACTTTGCTCGCTGCCTCTTGGAACACATTGATTTTAGATTTTCACACAGACTCAAAAAATGCAGTCTTCTGCCAAGAAGTCCCCAGTTCCAAAAGACGTATTAACTTGGAGTCTCCGGGAACGACTACTTGGGTATGCAAATTTGTTCAAATGTCTGATTAAGTCACCTAACAATTATTCCAGGCGCGGGAGTTAGCAGAGCACAGTGTCAATAGCGTAGGTTTCTAAAAAATGATGAATGTCAGGTCGGTGCCTTCCCTCAGTATAGGATTCACTTTAGTCACACCACAGATTTGTCCACAAGATATAATCTAGTCGGGAAATGATTGTTAATATTCACGCCACCAGGCAGCAAATTATATAGAGTTTCTAGAAGAAATTAAGTGCTGGCTCCAAGGTCCAGTATTTATCATTACAGTCTTTGAAAACCCGTTATAGGGATATTAGTATTTCTGTCTAACTTGCACCGTCAGATCAGTGTTACTTGAGAAAACCCACGTGGTTCAAAATAAGGACTGTCTATTTCTTCACAAGTATGGAAACTACTACTAGGTGCTGGTAAAGTTAGGGTCACCCCAAAACTTTCACTGTGTGGAGGAAAAATAACACATATAATATAATAAACAGAATCTGTACTGGTTAAAACTTACATTTAAACTTGCAAGCAGAGAGCTTTGCTTATCATTTAAACTTCCCGTGACGTAAGTTATATTTAAAAATCAGCATTCCTCATAAATTAGGAACACGTGCGTATCCCGTCATCATTCATGAGGCTCGATTCTAGAGTTTATACGTTAGTTTAGAAAAATACACTCGACTGAGTATTAGCAGTTAAATTAAATTTATAAATAGCTACAATTGCCGTTATAAGCTAGAAATTAAATTTTTAGTCTGCTTTCCACTGAATGCTTCCCTAGAAAATATAATAGCCTACCACTTTATTTCTCTTCTGCGCTAAAGAAATAGATTAAAATGAATTAAGCGATTTAACACTTTAACACTCACAAAATCTATATATCTATCATATTAATTACCTCAACCACAGAATTACAGGTAGTCGCACAACTTAAGAATAAAAATGCTGAAAATATTTCTGGAAGTCTAGAAGTTCGACAAATTGCCGAAACAAACTGAGATCTTCGCTAACAGCTATTCTGTTTTCGAGCGACCTATCTACTGTGGAGTCTATGAGCGAGAATGAAATTAAAGTTTCAAACTTGGCCAATATCTTAAAATCAGACAAAGGGCCCAAACTTACTTCGCCAAGCGAAATTATCTCCCCTACTCCCAACATTTACGTCCGCTTAACGCGTGTCGTAACTGTCACCTACTGACCACGATGTACGCGTGTCAGTTTCAAATCCCAGACAGCCTGACTCCATTGTAGGGCAGTTTTCACACTACAGCTGACCATGGCCCAAGTGAGCGCCGTGTCAGTTTGGGATTTTCCAGCCAAATGTCTGGATACTGACCGGTGCAGATGTAAAGTATCACACCTCACCGGGACTAATGCCGAGAAGAAGCTCGCGCGCTCGGTGAGAATGTAGACGATTTGCTACGTCCTATGTTCAGCGAACCGACTTATCACGCCTTCTGACGCCCTGCAGCCCTGACATCTACGTAATATCGTCCTAGCGCGATTCTCAGTTTTAGAGAAAGGAAAAAGGTAAAGTTTGCAAATTATATGAGAATAATATTCGCAAAACGAATGGATGAAAAATACACAGGAAAAAAAAAGTACAGAGATATTAAAAGAGAGAGTTTATGTGAAAGAATAGGAAGAAGATGTAGGAAATTAAATGAATATAAACCCTACGTGACAGAGCCTCCCCCTTTTAAGATATGGAAGCACTCCATGTCTACGTTATGGAGTTTAATTTCCTATAACCGTAGCTTTGGGGTGTCTGTCTTCTTCCTTCTCCATCTCCCCCTCCATCTCTGTCCAATTCCTACTCAAGTCCACTCCTCAAAGTTTCCTTCCCCTGGAATGTCTCCCATGCGCGCTTGAAAGAGCGTCGCCGCTTCTGACATTTTTGAAAGATTTCCTGTGATAGCGGTGGAATATCCCTGCCACTATCATCATCTTCGTCAGTTTTGGCGATCGTCAGGAGATGGTCGGAGGTTGGCACTGGTTTTCCAAGTATCTCTTTAAGAGATTTAAATGGAAAACCTTCTCCTTTCCTTCAATAGAGATCTGGTAGTTAGCCTTAGAAATCTTTTTCAGGACGGTAAACGGCCCTTGCCATCCGATCTTCAGTTGGTTGTTCTCAGTAGGGAGTAACACCAAAACTTTCTCTCCTGCTTCCAGTTCTCTCTCTTCCGCGACTTTCCTGTATCGGTTAGCGTGCTTTGTGCGAGCTCGCTTAAAGTTAGTCGTTGCTAGGTCCCACCCTAGTTTCAACCTTTCCTTTAAAACCGACACATATTTACTTGCTGAGACGACTGTCTCATCCGCCTTCTCGTCTGTCAGAGACTGAAGTAAGGCTTCAAGCGGGCCCTTAATGGGTCTGCCAAATAAGAGTGTAGCTGGCGGAAATCCTGTGGAAGTATGAGGAGATTCTCTGTAGCCAAATAATGCTGCAGGAATACAGAGATCCCAATCTTCAGGTTTCACTTGTGCCAGCTTACTTAGCATCATGGTGAGGTTTCCATTAGCACGTTCCACGAGCCCATTTCCGGCCGGAGTATATGGCTTAGTGTGGATGTGCTGGGTCCTCAAGATCTTAACGATCTCATCCATCAACAGGTTTCGGTATGGAGATCCATTATCCGTCAACACTTGCTGAGGGAATCCCAACCGAGTGAAAATCTGCACGAGGGCTTCTGCGACATGCTTGGCATCTGCGCATGTTAGCGGGATAGCTTCCGCCCCTAAAGTGCATGTATCGACTAAGGTCAGGATAAACCTGTTCCTTCTTTTAGTCCTTTCGAAAGGCCCTAAAATGTCGATCACTACCCGTTCGAATGGTGTTCCCATTATTGGCATTTCACCCATGTGGACTGGGGGTGTCCGTTGCTTGGGTGGTACCCGTTGGCACTGGGCACAGGATTTGACGTACCTGATAATATCAGTGTTTACTCCTGGCCACCAATAATGAGTGGTTATACGCTGGTTTGTGGCGTTCTGTCCCATGTGTCCGCTAAAGGGAGGAGAGTGCCCCATTTCTAGGATTTGGCTTCTGTACTGTTTCGGTACTAGGAGCTGGTTGTAACCTTGCTCAGGCTTGTCCGTTCTCCGATAAAGTACGCCGTCCTCAGAAAAAATGTCCCCGTGCTGTTTGGGTTCCTTAGCCATGGGCAGTTTCCTAAAGCAGGGTGCCAAAGTAGGGTCCTTGTATTGCGCTTCTTTAAGTTCCATAGGTAACAAATTTGGCGCAGGCTCCCGTTCCTTTTTGGTTTGCCCTCTTGTAGTTACTGCTGCCACAATCGGCTCTTCCGGTTTCCCAATACACACGTATCTCCCGCCAAGTATGACTGGGTAGATGGGGTCATCCATAACAGCCGCTTTGATCACACCTCTGACAAAGTCAGAGTGTATCTCCACCAATGCGATGGGAAGCGCTGTAGGTGCATCACTCTTACGAACTCCACAAAGTTTGACGGTCTCTCCTGTCTCTTGACCGGGTTTAACCAGGTTTCTGGCAACAATGCAATCGTAAGAAAGCCCCGTGTCAAATAAGCAAGAAGTTTGAGAACCGTTCAAAATAACAATACCTCGCGTTGAGGGTCTATCCCCAACAGGTTGGGAATCACTGTCAATAATTCCGCCTTGCGAGACTGTCAATAAGCATCCGATGCGTTTCGGCTCGGTGTGCTCGGTCTGATCATATGTCCCGTGCTCAGGGGTTTTCCCTTTGCCACCTTGTCCTTTTTGGCTGCGCTGCCATGTAGGGCGGTCGGGTTGATCAGACTGTTTGGGGTGGTTGGGGTACTTGTTCTTGTAGAACTTGGATTTTTCAGGAGGGAGGTTTTGAGGTCCAGTTTCTCTGTGGTTGTTTCGGTTAGAAGCCTGAGAAGATTGCTCTAGGTTATGTTTTCGAAAATGCTCCTCTGTCGGTTTCCGCTTTGTGGCCGGTAGTTCAGCCAGCGCATTGTGATAACGCTCAGACTTTTCCAAAATGTCTTCAAGTTTTTCTGCCCCCTGCTCAGCGAGAAATCTCCGGGTATCAGCAGACAAAGTGTTCTTTATTTGTTCAGTTAGAACAAGTTCCTCAAGACCTTCATAGGTAGAGGGGAGCTGCGAAAGCTCAAGGCACTTTGTTAGATATCCCTTAAGACGAGATGAGAACTGGTGAAAAGTTTCAGAATTCTCTTTCCGGCTGTTGCGAAACAGTTGCAAAAACTTGCGAGCGTTCATTTCAAAACGCTCCAGTAACGCTTTCTTCAACACATCGTAGTCGTCTTGTTGGCTACTTTCCAGCTTAGAATAAACATCATAAGCAGAACCTTTTAGGGCCTGGGAAAGTTTCATATTCCAACGCGACCTCTCTAACCCGTACAGAGTTGCAATTTTCTCAAATTTTTCTAACCATGTGTCAATCTTCTCATTTGGACAAGGGAAAGACTCAAGAGTGAAAGACATTGCATTTAGTGGAAGAGATTGAGTGTTAGCAGGGTCAGTTAAGGAAGAATGAGGAGAAGACTCTCCATTGCTGGAGGTAGAGGCAGCACCACGACTTTGGAATTCTAGAGTTTTAAGAGCCAACTCATGCTGTCTCTCTTCTCTCTCCTTCTCATGCTGTCTCTCCTTCTCTTTTTCCTCATGCTGCATCCTGCGAATTTCCATTTCCTCCTCAATCTTCTTCTGCTGTAATAGCCGGTCTTCTGCTTCTTTCCTCCTAGCTTCTTCTGCTTTCCTCTCCGCATCATATCTCTCAAGTTCGTCCCTGACAAAAGCTTTCGCTTCCTCTCCTTCCCGTCCCTCCTCTCTCGCTTCGTCCCTGAGAAGTTGTCTAAGCTTTGCCCTCTCGGCCATATTATGTCAGTGACTGAGACACGTGGAGATAGAAAATAGGAAAAAGAATACACTGGTTCCTACCACTTACGAGAAAAAAAAATTACCAAAAATCAAAAGATGATATCCTTAACCCTGGGATACCTCCTCCAAAATAAAATCTAACTATCGCTGCTATTATCGGCAATAAAGCACTCAATGCAAAACACGACTACGCCAAATAAATGGTAGTTAAGATTACTTCTGAAAAATAAGTTGCTACAGTGGAAAAGCAAAAGAATATTGCAAACATTAAAGAGAAAAATAATCCCTTAATTTTTAAAAATCCACTATAAGTTCGCCCCTGAAGTCAGATCGGGTAAGGGAGGGAATTAATCTGGACAAAAAGTCCGAAACACACTCCTTAACTTAGTTCAAACGCCGTTCTGCCTCAGTACCCAGTGAATGTTATACACTCACCACTTTACCAGCATTTAGTATTACAATCAGCAGTTAACATATATCCCGACAATCAACCTGTAACCAAAATGTATATTATTCAAAGATGCTGTGGAAAAAAAACTTATTAGTTTGTGTGGTCAGCACGCCCGTAAACAGATCGCTAGTCTAGGGGGTAATTATTTTTAAAAAGATACACAGTCACAAGACATCACACTCTTACTCTATATCAGAATACAGAATCTTAAGTACAAAATCCAGATAGACGAGTCCACGTTTGTCGTACTCGTCTTCCTATTCTAAGTTCAAAGACCGGAAACGAGTCCCCATTTGTCGTAGATTTCCGATAGGAGAATTAAGACTAGGTTTGGTCCCTTCTGAATAGGTTTGAATAGGTGATAGACTCAGTGAGAGTTAGTGAAAGGTAATAGAATTTCCACACACGTGAGATGATAGATTTTGATATAGTGGCTGTCTCTGAAAGCGAAAAGAATTCTTCTCTCTCTCACCTATCTTCTACAACAGTTGTTACAGCGTCAGACAGACTACACCCATATACATATTACGTATATTTCTATCACTCACAGGCACGCACATACACGTGACGACAGGTAAACACACAGACGTGGGAAAACTATAACAATGATATATATATTATCTAGAACGAGCTGACCAAACACGATTATTAAGTTCAAGAGCGATTTTATTATCAGGAAAAATCGGCTCACAACATCAAAGAAAAGTACATCAAGGAAAATACATATACACAGTCATAAAAAATCAAGGAAATGTTGCAAGGATGATAGCCCCGTTATAGTGTTAACTCTAGGTTTAGCCCGGCCCCGTTAAGAGAACAGATGATGGCGCCAGAGTCACAGATACATAGGGTTTGAGTCTAAGAGTTTTTCTTTGTTTTATCTCGTAATTATATGCACAGAGTTTGAAAAAAAAAAATCTGATTTAACCTAAGACAAAAACACAAGAACTCTAGCCTTAGCAACAAATTATGCAGATTGGAAAAAAAAATTAGGACAGCGACAGGGTGTCAAAGATATAATAGTGAAAATATCACTCAGACCAGTGTACACTCATTCATTCCGCCATGGCTTCTCATTCAGGTACTCACGACTTTGCTCGCTGCCTCTTGGAACACATTGATTTTAGATTTTCACACAGACTCAAAAAATGCAGTCTTCTGCCAAGAAGTCCCCAGTTCCAAAAGACGTATTAACTTGGAGTCTCCGGGAACGACTACTTGGGTATGCAAATTTGTTCAAATGTCTGATTAAGTCACCTAACAATTATTCCAGGCGCGGGAGTTAGCAGAGCACAGTGTCAATAGCGTAGGTTTCTAAAAAATGATGAATGTCAGGTCGGTGCCTTCCCTCAGTATAGGATTCACTTTAGTCACACCACAGATTTGTCCACAAGATATAATCTAGTCGGGAAATGATTGTTAATATTCACGCCACCAGGCAGCAAATTATATAGAGTTTCTAGAAGAAATTAAGTGCTGGCTCCAAGGTCCAGTATTTATCATTACAGTCTTTGAAAACCCGTTATAGGGATATTAGTATTTCTGTCTAACTTGCACCGTCAGATCAGTGTTACTTGAGAAAACCCACGTGGTTCAAAATAAGGACTGTCTATTTCTTCACAAGTATGGAAACTACTACTAGGTGCTGGTAAAGTTAGGGTCACCCCAAAACTTTCACTGTGTGGAGGAAAAATAACACATATAATATAATAAACAGAATCTGTACTGGTTAAAACTTACATTTAAACTTGCAAGCAGAGAGCTTTGCTTATCATTTAAACTTCCCGTGACGTAAGTTATATTTAAAAATCAGCATTCCTCATAAATTAGGAACACGTGCGTATCCCGTCATCATTCATGAGGCTCGATTCTAGAGTTTATACGTTAGTTTAGAAAAATACACTCGACTGAGTATTAGCAGTTAAATTAAATTTATAAATAGCTACAATTGCCGTTATAAGCTAGAAATTAAATTTTTAGTCTGCTTCGCGATTCTCAGTTTCAGAGAAAGGAAAAAGGTAAAGTTTGCAAATTATATGAGAATAATATTCGCAAAACGAATGGATGAAAAATACACAGGAAAAAAAAGTACAGAGATATTAAAAGAGAGAGTTTATGTGAAAGAATAGGAAGAAGATGTAGGGAATTAAATGAATATAAACCCTACGTGACATTCACTCCCCTGTGGCCGTATCTGCTATGGGACTACCTTTACCTTTCATTGCAGTGACTTCTGTGTGACGCAGCGTGATCGCCATTCAGAAACCTAACACAGAAACCTAACACAGAAACCTAACACAGAAACCTAACACAGAAACCTAACACAGGTGAACTGTTCAGGGTGTCTGATTATTTTTCACAGGATTATAAAGTTCACAAACCTTGAGCAGTTAAGTTACCAATGTTGCGGATACATGATATACAATTGGTCACATTCGATGCTTTCAAAATAAAAAAACCCCAGATATATACTGTTCAAAAAAAGAAACGCATAGCTATCCGAGGGCGCGTTTTTATGAGTTTGTAAGTAAAATTTGGTGCTAGGGTATATAAAAACCAGCCTCAAATGTTCTTTACAGTGTCAAATGCACGTGTTGACCTGAATTGCGTTCGTTTTTGTAATCGTTACAACGCAGTGGTCAATAGTGTTTATAACGCAATTTTTGACCACAGCTCATGTTGCGCTCAAAATTTGGGGTGACACTGACTACGCAACTGAAACCCTATAAAAGGATAACGCTACACACACACAAATTCAGTTCATTTTCAAGCAGACACTTATGGCGTCTCTATCGATAAATTTAAGGAATATTGCTATTGGCCGACTGCATGCAGGCGAAAGTCAAAGTCATGTTGCCAGGCATCTAAACGTGCATCAGAGTACCATCAGTCGACTTTGGCACCGCTTCCAAGCCACTGGCTCAGTTGAAGACCGGCATCGCAGTGGACGACCCAGTGACAACAGCAGCGGAGGATCGCTTTATTCGGCTTCGTCACCTCAGAGGCAGGTTTACAACAGCTTCCTCAACTGCCCAGTCATTGCCTGCAGGACGCCATTTGTCTGACCAAACTGTCCGGAATAGACTGCATGACGCTAGACTTTGGGCACAACGACCTCACCGAGGACCTGTCCTTACGCGCCGCCATCGCCAAAATCGACTTCTTTAGGCCAACCAGCATCATCCCTGGGCAGCTGACAATCAATGGAGACGTGTCTGGTTTAGTGACGAATCTTTCTTTTTGTTGCAGCGTCATGAAAGACGGCGTAGGGTCTACCGTAGGCGAAATGAACGTTTTGCCCAAAATTGCGTTGATGAAGTTCCGCCGCACGATGGTGGAGGTGCAATGGTGTGGGGAATGATCAGATACAACGGAAGGAATCAATTGGTGCACATTGAAGGAGGCTTGAATGCGCAACGATACGTCAATGAAATTCTTCGACCCCATGTCCTTCCACTTTTGGCTGCCCAAAGGTCTGTGTTTCAATAGGACAACGCCAGACCCCATTGTGCACGGTTGACCACGCAGTTCCTGACTGCCAACAACATTCTCACCCTTCCCTGGCCATCCCTGTCTCCAAACATGAGTCCGATTGAGCACCTGTGGGATGAGCTGCATAGACGTGTTTGTCGCCGAGACGTTGCTCCAGCCAATCGTCGTGATTTTTTCCAGGCACTCCAGGAAAAGTGGGCAGCCATTCCACAGGCCCACATCAGACGTCTGATCGCATCCATGCCCATGAGATGCCAGTCGCTGATCGATGCAAGAGGATGCCACACATCATAATAACGGGAAAGCCCGTACGCCAAAAAACTCTCGTGACCCAGATGCAAAACAACTGTCAATTGATTGGTTGAACCCTAAGGTATTCTTGTGTGCAATTTGAACAATTAACTCATTAAATTAAAAAAGTTATTGAATGTCAAAATTATGGCTATGTGTGTGCCTTCAGTAGCTATGCGTTTCCTTTTTTGAACAGTATAGTTTATCAATGTCTCTTCGTGTGCACCCTTTGTAAGTTTTTTTTGGTTTGAGGGACCATCTTCACTGCACACGGACAACTCCATCAGTACTCCGATCTCCTCCATTAGATCACACAAGGAGGATCTCAGCACGGTGCACGAACTCTGTAACACCGGCCAAGATTCCAGTGTGTATTTACAGGAATAAAAAATTCCAATCATATATATATATATATATATATATATATATATATATATATATATATATATATATATATATATATATATATATATATATATATATATATATATATATATATATATTTTTTTTTTTTTTTGTGGTGGGTGGCTTTTCTATTTTTTTAAGTTATGCTTGGACAGGGCGGTATGGCATACTCTTTCAGATTTTTAACTGCCGATGTATTTTTAACGTGCGCAGTATCCACACGTGACCTCCTATTTGTTCGTCATTAGCTGAGAAGGCTAGGCATTCGATCTTACTATTAGGAGATGGGGGGGGGGGGGGGGTGCATGACATCATTCGGAACCACTGGTTCGGAAAAGGATGTCCATCATTTATATTCTTATACTGGGAGCGAACCGGGGAACCTTTATAATTAGAGACGGGCGCCATACCGCTTAGCCACTCCGACACTTCTGTTCCTGCCACGTGTTTTGGAACAGAACAAGTGCAATCAATTACAATGAAAGTGACCAATAAAATTCCTTTGGCTTAAAGCTGCACATACAGTATCTTTAAATTATCAGTAATAATGGCATCTGCTCAAGGTTTTTGAACTTCATAATCCTGTAAAGAACTCTCCGACACCCAGACAGTTCTAAATCAGCGGGGAATACGGTATGAAATTGAATGTGCACACGTGGTTCAAATGTGCAGATCTGTATGCATTATATCGTAGGATTATCAGACACCCACCTGATAATTTCAATGTGTATGAAGTATTATTTTATTTCATGCGTTTAAATAAATGATCGTTTCTATCGTGTTCGGTTACATGTAATTTATATACAATGATCCGATATTAACGCCAAGCAAAACTTTGGTTTTTATTTTGTTAATGTTTCTGTCCAGTTTTTAGTGCAGGGCAAAAAGGTGAAACATCTAGACCAGAGGTTCTGAACCTTTTTACGATTACAGACCCCCTAATGGATTGCCTTAACTGTCCTGCTGCAGTATCTGCTATGGGACAGCCTTGAATGTATAAAAGCCCGTGAGGTTCAACTGTGGAGACATTGAAACAATCAGAAATGTCGGAACAGGCGCTTGCAGAACTTATTCAGGTATAACAACTTGCTACGGAAATCACCACTGTATGAGTACATGAATTATATGGTGATGATCTCATGCAAGGAGATCAACTGCAGGGGTTGATTCATGCTTAATAATAAGCAAACCGGAAAAGGTTGATGATGATAGTGAGGATGATGACGGTGATGATGATGATAATGATGGTGATGAAGGAATGAAAATTGTGTGTATAGATTATCCATTTTCGCCTTGAAGCTTCACTGAAGCGTTTTCCTTTATTAATTATGCCACTGACATTCTGCTCCAGGTTTTCTGTGTCATCTTTGCCTTTCTTTTTTCTACTTTCTTTGCCCCTGTTTTCTTCCTCTTTTTCTTTTTCCACTTGAAGCTTGAAGCTATCAGTGGTGCTTATTGCTTTGCAGGAAACCTGCATCAAAGCGCGCATGTGCTCTACCAGTGTGACAGTATGGGGCGACTGTGACGTGTAATGGAAAAGAGTCTACAGTAATCTGACAGCCTGTTGTAAACTCATAGCTGCTCTGTGATTTGCTACCTAAAACCAAGCATTATACTGTCTGTCTTTACTTACACAGCTTACTCTTTTGTCATCGCCTCTTTTCTTTTAACACGAGCTAACAAAGTGTTTACAAACTTCGTGACCTGTCAGTCATAACAGGAAAACCAATCAGGCTTTATATATATATATATATATATATATATATATATATATATATATATATATATATATATATATATATATATATATATATATATATATATATATATATATATATATATTGTGATAGGGTGGGCGCGATGCTGATGATGAATATATTGTGATATGTTTGATCACTCTCTTGTCACACTCGCACCGACCCGAACAACAATAAAACTCTTGATTCTAGAGGCAGGGGCTGTATTTATTTTTACAACCCATTCAGGGACTAAGCAAGCATTAAACAAATAAACTAGCGAACATAACAAAACAAAACACCCAGCATGTGCCCGATTGCTAATCTGAAGACGCAAACAAAGCAACAACTGGTTAAAATCATAGTTAAATAATGATACTCTCACCTGCCAAACAGTCCTTCCACGTATACTACCTGACACCCTCAACTATCACACACGCACACACTCATGCGTGTTGTCCAATGCGACTAGTAAGGTGTTGTGCATGAGGCTGGCAACCTCACCATGTAACACAGATTGCTACCGAAACTACTACTGCACGAGCATCTGAATGCTTCATACGGATGAAACCACACTGGTAGCCCCATGCTCCCTCAGGAGCGGAGAAGAGAAATATATATCTCCAAGTGAGCCCACGCGCTCTCACAAACCATTCTTCACATAACCATAATTAAATAATAATACAATGGACATAAAATAATATTCTTCATCTACATGTACATCAAATACTCTCAGTAATAAGAGTAAACCACCACCTCGAACTGATCAATCTCAATATTCGTCACTGCCCTCTGAACATGTCGTAAGTGGCGACTGGTGCGCCTGGTAACAAGCGTGTCGTATATGACCACTGATGAGATTGGGAACTCATCACACGAAACACATCGTTACCGTCACCGAAACAACCACAGCAATAGCCTCAAAATGCTTATTGTGGGCCTGTAATGGACACCAGCTGCATTGGTGTTTCCATGCTCCGCCGAGAGCAAACAGAGAAACACCTGTCTCAACGTGCCTTACGCCTTACGCACGCTCTCCAGAAATCTAAATATATATTCTCACCTCAAAGTAACCCACCAAAGATAAACAGTAGGATATTGATAAGTAAGGCTATCGTGAAATACACTTAAATGCTTTTACATAAAGAATAAAATATAATTATTCTCGACTTAAACAAAACTGGAACTAAATACACAATGTGTCACATGGCGTAACATTTACCACGCGGGGCGTGTTATTCAGACTCGCTGTCGCCGCTTTTTATACAGTCCTCGCCACGTGGGTGCCATCTTGCTATTGTTAATCTTATCTAAATTCCAGTGAAATAGCTTCATACTATATCTGCCTTTCTGATAAATGAAATAATCGCTCTTAAACTTTCACATCTATCTATCTTTCTTTCTCATTAAACATTAAAATAGCCACATCGAAATAATTTCCGAATTATAGAAAACTAATTTAAATTAACTCACGTGCTCAAGGCATTTACAGCTTGGCTCTGTGTGTCTTACTTCATCTGTTCTCTCTGGGCGGCTGATCTTCAAATGGGCTGGTTTGATGCTCGCTATTTCTTTATATAAACCGCTAAGCCTAAACACTCAACTTAGTCCGCGCTGCGCGAATTAATTTAGCCACTTAAATGACACTCGCGATCTTGCTTTACCAGGCCGACAACAGAAATATACACAACTATTTCTAGAGCAAAAAACAATTCTACACCACAACTTAATTTCTAGGCATTATTATGGCCTTTTCATCAATCTTGAAGACTTTTTACATCCCAGCATGCTTCGCGCACATCGAAAATATGGGCGATAAATATGCCAAAAACAGGAAGGGGGCGGGTGTCTTTTCCGCCCTATCACATATATATATATATATATATATATATATATATATATATATATATATATATATATATATATATATATATATATATATATATATATATATATATATATATATATATATATATATATATATATATATTATCATGTGAATATTAAAATGTGAAACTCGCTAGTGGTTGTCCAAATTATTTGAAGCTGGCAACCTCAGCGTATGGAATGATGATTTCATGAACCACCACTGCACGGGCTGGTGATTGCTTTATTGCTAATTTCTTAAAGAAAACTAAAACATAAAGTAGTCCCAGGTTCCATATGGAGCAGGGAGGGGAAAGATGAAAGAAATGATGTACATTTTAATTATAATACTTACAGTTTCAAATCAGTGGAAATGTAAATATAAATATATTCTATCTGTACTTTGAACCACCTTGTTGGCAGCCAACTACTCCCATAGTAAGAACTGAGCTCTCTGACCCCTCAGCAGACAAGAACACTCTAGGACCACTACTGAAAACCATCGCTTTCGAAACTATAGACTCATATCCACAAGACATCATCCATGTCTACACAGATGGATCTGCATTTAAAGCTACCATCAATGCTGGATATGGCGCAGTGATAAAATACCCCAACCTGCACCCAGAAGACCACCCTCACATCTTTGGCCCTTGCGGAGAAATTTGTTCCAGCTATGATGCAGAAATAACAGCACTAGAAAAAGCATTGTGCCGGATAATCTCAGACTTTGAAAGTGGCATCACTCCACCAGAGGATATTGTTATATTCTCAGACTCAAAATCAGCACGCCAAGCCCCACAAAGCAAAATAATTCCTAATATTATTAACATCTGCAGATTAATTGACCAACTGTTCACTTCCTATTGCGTGGAAGTTACACTCCAGGGATCTCTGTGCATGTCGGAGTCCCAGGAAATGAAAAAGCCAATAAACTATCCAAAAGAGGAGAGGCACTGCCCCAGTTCCCACCTAGTACCACACCGCAAACCTGCCAACAGATCATGAGAAACAATTATAGGCAAGAATGGCTAAACCAGTGGGCTACCTACCTCCCAGACAGCATGTCCATTCTTCAAACATCAAGCTAAACCAAACCCTCAAGATCCAGTTAAACAACTGAAAAGAAGAGATCAGAGTCTAATTTTCCAGCTGAGAACAGACCATGCCCCCGTCAATTAACATTTAAATAGAATAGACCCACTACGTGAACCAAACTGTAAGCACTGCCACCACCATGAGGAATCAGTTGAACACCTACTATTACAGTGCCCAAGACTAACTGACCTGCGACACCAGCTACTCCCATCGCCCCCAACCATCCACAATACACTCTACACATCATCACAACAACTGAGGAAGACTTGCACTTTTGTCAGAGAGGCAATGGGCTGTCAAGAGCTACCTGCTCACATCTAAAGGGATTATATCATCATCATCATTTGTACTGTTAACCTTTTCATTTAAATGTAATGTAAAGCTTAAGCTATTCAATTTAAATGTAAAGAAAGTGTTATCCCAAGGGATTAAATGTAATTCTCATCGAGGGTAAATTCTGAGTAACTAGGATGGTGGAATAAGAAAGGAGACACATAACTATGTGTCGGTAAACGCAATACTCAGGAGATCGTTTGGTTTCTATTCTTTATCATAGTTATTGGTGGTACCAGCAGAAAGTACTATCTCTGGAACAAGAAGGACCAGTGGCGTAAGCTTTAAGACGAGGGACCAACTTTGTAGACTCTCCCTGACGTTTCCGGGAAACGATCTACACCCGACAACCTTGACCAGCGACGAGCGCAAGCAGTATAAAAAGAACCAACCCATCAGAAGGAGCAGAACTGTCATTGGCAGCTAAGTTCAATATATAAGCTGCCAAAGTGAACCTTCTTCATAAGAATTCTTTCATAAATCAGTGATGGATCCTTTCTGTTAAAATTTTCAAATTATTTTCAAACTTCTAAAACTTAAGTGATTATTAAATTTTGTTATTTGTAATTTTACAAATTTAACTTCGATTTAATCCTTTTAAATGTACTGCATGTTTGTCTCAGTCAATTTACTAAACACACTCTAAACAGAGCTATACCAGAATAATAAGATTTCCATTGAGTAAATCAGAGGTGGGAGCTTGAACGAGCTAAAATTAATCATTGCATAATTCTTCACAAAAGCAGCATTGTTTTCGCTTATCTGAATATCTGGTGAAAACTCCCTTGTGATAGAAGTGCCATTACCCTTCTATCTACATCTCTGCCAAGAGTAATCTTGTGAGAAGGTAGACACCTTTGAAGGCCCTTACTAGATACTCTTTAGTTTTGACCACTGTTGGACCACTACTGTAAAGCAGGGGAGACAATACCGTCACAACCAGTATGATGTCGGTAAGCATGTGTTTTTACATTATGTAGTTGCCAGCCCGAAGCACAATCTCGTATTAGTTGCCTTTTACGACATGTATGTTGCTTATGTATATGTGTGTGTAAAAGAAATGAAGAACTACTGATTAACGCTAAGTGCTCGTCTATTTTTATTCTGTGCAAATACAATGTAGGAAACATTTATTTTCCGCTATTATGTTTTTTGTAACAACAATAAAATTGGTTCATAAAACATATTTTTTCCATTATTTGTTCGATCTACGAAAGTTGTGTTCATTTTCAACACGGATTATTCTGTCATTGGTTGTTTGGTATATCGTGCCAGCAACCGTTTTAAGAATTCTGCATACTTTGCCCGGAAGCGGAAATCTTTATTAAACATCAAATTCAAACTCAAGCTATGGAACCAGTTACCCGAAGATACTCACATTGACCCGGAGCAATACGTCGTGTATGATAAGTGTCCTTGAACATCGCGTACTTCCGGGTAAAAGTAAAATATTCCCATGCGTGCGGGGGAGGTTGGCAATTAGCACGGATCTATGCCTCCATGTTGAACGTATTTGCACCACCATTACCGCGAGTCGCGCAACCATTAATTGACTACCCGGAAATCGATGTAACGAGGAATGCAAGACGCAGTGGAGCGTTACTTGTTGAAGGCAAGGCAAATCCAGTGTGATCTGCAGTCTGTGAAACGCTGGTAGATTACTGTTATGTCACTTGTCTTGGTAAAACGTGCTGTAGTTACTGATGGCACTTCCACAGTGTGCATAAATTATCTTCCAATATGTAGAGGTGGATATCCATCGTAGGCATAAATTATCTTCCAATATGTAGAGGTGGATATCCATCGTAGGCATAAATTATCTTCCAATATGTAGAGGTGGATATCCATCGTAGGCATAAATTATCTTCCAATATGTAGAGGTGGATATCCATCGTAGGCATAAATTATCTTCCAATATGTAGAGGTGGATATCCATCGTAGGCATAAATTATCTTCAAACGAGACTGAAATCTCCACCGTAACACATGCCTCTTGTAATTATTCTTCCTCCTCTAAGTTCTCTAGTATTATGCCAACTAGCATAACCATCATCAATCATCATCAATTTTCTTTGCGCTGCCTACGGAGATACAGAGAGAGCCTGTGACAGTATTGCCTCCCCTGCTTTGCAGTAGTGGTCCAACAGTGGCCAAAACTCAAGAGTATCTATTATAGGCTTTAATGGAGTCTATCTTTACACAAGATTTTTCTTGGCAGAAATGTAGATAAAAGAGTAGTAAAGCTTTTATCACATGGGAGTCTTCATAAGATATTCAGATAAGCAATGCTGGCTGTTGCTGAGCACGTTAATTCTGTGTCGGCAGACACCTTTTATGAAGAATTTAAGCTATGGTTTATTCTAGCTCGTTAAGCCCCCACCACTGAGTTAGTCAGTGGAATTATTATTATAATATAGCTCTGTTTAGAGTGTGTGTTTAGTAACTTTGACTGAGACAAACATGTAGTACATTTTAAATGATTGAATCGAAGTTAAATTGGTATAATTACAAATAACAAAATTTAATAATCACTTTAATTTTAACAGTTTAAAAGAAAAGAATAATAGTTAATTACAAAATAAAGTTTTCATCACTCGGGTGATAGTTTTTTATAAGAGGTTCAAGTGGCAGCATATAGGTTAACTTAGCTTTCAGTGATGATTCTAATCCTCCTCCTGATGGGTAGGTTTTCTGCACACTGCTGTCACTCGTCTCTGGTCAAAGTTCAGGCGCCGCACGTTCCCAGAACGTCAAAGAGTAGCGGCCAAGCTGATCCTGCGTCTGTCTATAAGACCCTCTTATGATCGCGTCTCGCACAACGTCAGTCCACTTCTACCTTCACTTGGTTCCAGAGATAGTACTTTCTGCTGGTACCACCAAAACTGGTAATAGAAATAGAAACGAAACGCTCTTCTGAGTATGGCGTTTTCCGACACATATGTACCCCCCTCTTCTATTCTACAATCCCATGTCGGAATTTACTCTCGATGAGAATTAAATTTAATCCCTCGGGATAAAACTTCCTTTATAATTAAACTGAATAGCTTTAGCTTTACATTACATTTAAATGAAAAGGTTAAACGTACAGATATAATATGTTTTACATTTACATCTCCACTGTTCGACAAGTGTTCACAATATAAATTCATTTATGTTTCATTTACATTTACACTTGTGGAAAAGTTTGAAACTTCTATTAATTTTAAAATGAATATGTTTTTTCGTTTACATTTAAGCTGAGTAAAAAGCTTTGAAACTGTAAGTATTATTCTTAGAATGTACATCAATTCTTTCATCTTTCCCTCCACAATCCATAGGGAACCTTGAACTACTTTATGCCTTTAGTTCTCTTTACGAAACTATCAATAAAGCAATCACCAGCCCGTGCAGTGGTGGTTCATGAATCATCATTCTATACGCTGAGGTTGCCAGCCTCAAATGACTTTGACATCCAATAGCGAGTTTCACATATTAAAATTCACATGGTAATATATATACATATATATACGTTAGTATTTTTGTTAGTAATAAAACAGAATGAAAATGCACTACTTACGCCTATCTTGGCTACAGACTTGTTGCTCAGATGAATAAAAGAGATGAGTCGGTCTCTTACACGCGTCAGAGGGAGGGGAGCGGGGGGGGGGGGGCTCTTTATTTTTTACAATAGATTCCCTCTCTGACTCCGTATGTTTCTTCAGTTTTCCTTAGTCCTGATTTTCCTTGTTACAATGCAAGAGATTTCCTGGGCTGTTTTTTGTAAGTCTTTTTGGAATACTCTGATGAAAGGTCCTGTCCGATAAAAGGAATTATGAATCTAGTCTTCACCCTGGCGAGGTCTGATGTTGTCTTGACGAGCGTGAAGTTCACAGTGAAATAAAACTGCGAAATAGTCAGACTATATTCCTATTTTCCCAAGCGTTCGTTTGCTATGGAGTTAAATAAACACTCCAATCATATTCAAACCGGTCGGGTGTGGTACTTTCAAAATATTTCCGACATGGAAAAATGTTGCAAAGGTGACGTCTCCCATTTATGGTAATATGATGTCCGATGCCCTTGTGTACAAACTTCCACACACCTTTGTCCATTATAATAATGTGACCGTGTTTTTTCTGGCGTAATGACTCAGGGATGGTCGCTAGTCACCTGTGTTTCGCCAGACAAACAAATCTGGTTCTATTCAGCACTCCTGCCCAACACAAGCTTGGATAAACAAGCACCGTTGCTTGAAAAGATGGTCAGACAGATTACGCGATAAAATATTGTCGCTGACCGACACTAATAGCCTAAGAATTACTCCCGTAGCAAATACTGTCATAGGGGAGTGGCGTGTTAGAGACTTTCCCCATTTGCTCATCATAGATGAAGCTTCTATGCCTTCGTGCCACTGTTTTCATTCATCTGAAGCGAAATGAAAATGAATGAAATGACCATAGGATAATTTAGCGCTCATCTCGTCATTAGGGCATGCAGCAAAAAGAGCAAATCATTACTATTGCCCGCCATGTTTTGGTGAATGACTTGTAATAATAATTACAATAATTACAATAATCGCCATAATCAAGTCGCGTGCTGATTATTGATCGTCCTCTACTGCTACAAGCACTGATCGTTACAACAGTTTTGTTACTGTAGCTCTCTCTTTTCTGTCAAGTAGACTTCTTTTCTTCTCATCTCTTTATTGTCCTCTTTATGAGGCACTGGGCCGCTACCTCTTATAACTCTAATTGGATGGCGCCTACGCCAAGGCAGTTATGTGCTCTTGTAGTGGTAGTTTCTGTAACAGGTTGTTTTAAATTTGTTGGATGTCAGCCCCATACACTGTCTCACCTTAGTCGCCTTTTACGACATGTCTGGTTTTTCTAAACTGTCTAGTAGTGTTCTCACTTGCAGCTCTCTACCTCAGGCTAGAGCGCTGGTCTCTAGCGGCAAAGGTGCCGAACTCAATTCACGAACTCCAGCTGTGAATGGGTATCTGACTTTGCTCTTTTTAGGGAAGAAAAAGACAGCGAAAAAAGGGAATTATTCACCCCCCCCCCCCCCCCCCTCTCTCGATGCTGGACATAGTAAAGTGACATCTGTAACACTTACCTGCCTTACGGCTACCTGTATTTCTTCTAACCTTGTGCACTCCAGAACCAACAATACCTTGTGGCGCCGCCACATTACTTCCTCAATATATGCCCCAACCTTTACCGACCTCTTTTCCTCACATCGTGGTTCAAGTGATATTATAATTTCGGTGTCTCCGCTAATACACAATTTTTTTATTTTATTTCACATGAAATTTCTACACGATAAACTATTTCAGCCTGTTAATTACACGTTTTACAGTAAATACCAAGCCGTATTAAGCTTTGTAATATACGTGTGTGAGTCTCATACCGCGTGATTAACATTCAGATGTCGAGTACAATTAAAATCTGCATACATCAAAGCTAAGATATGCGGCAAAGTACATTTGTTAACTAAATAAAAATTGTACAGTACACATGCCCTGTGGTCATAGTCCAACAAACTCTAACCTTCAAGACTTGTTTTTAACTTACAACCCACATGCACGTAATGCTATATAATATGTTTTATACAATCATTCCGAATATGAAATTCAGTAAATTCCGGAAAATAAACTGCATCATATGTTGCTATGGTGACGTGAGAGAATAAAGGTAGCTAGCGTCTCAGTAAGACAAAGAAGAAAAAAAATGATCTGCGCCTCCACAATAAGGTCTTCGTCGGAGATAAACGATCAAAAATAGAAGAGAAATAACAGGGTCAAAGTATATAAATTATGGCTGGGATCTTCAACGATTAATTACTCGATTAATCGGTTACATTTTATTTAACTGATTAATTAATAAAACAAATTTTAATAGATCATTCCATTTTAAGCAATGTTTATTTATTATTTTTTTTTTTGCTTAAATGCGAGAGCATTTAATATGTTAGAGGTTTGCAATAGTTAATTTAGCAAGTTATGGTCAATAACAAAAAATTGTTTGGTTGTAACTTTTCAATATTTTCAATAAATTTTCAGGACGACGTTGCCCTGTAACAAGTAAAATAAATAAAGTTTTAGTGACTTAAAAAGCCACTTGTTATTTACGATTTTCAAAATAATTTTTCAAATTGTTCGAAATTGATCATTAATCTTCTATTAAATAAATTCGATTAATCGATTGAAATTTTTTTTAATCAACCCCTGCCCTCAATTTTTTTAATGATCACAACTTTTTTATGAATAAAATGAATGAATTCAATAAATGATCCATAAATTTAATGTGTACCATTAATTTTAAGTGATACGAAGATTTTTCTGGAAGAAACACCACTACGAGATGTAGAATCACACATACAGCTTAGCAGCAACGTAAGCGCATTTGTAGGGACAGACAATGATATCAAAATACTTACTTAGTCGTTCCTCTTCTACCATGAGGTGTAGAGGTTTGGAAGAGAGAGCGCCATACTATCCTATCGGCTGTCTTTCTCCTGGCCTGGTTCCATTCTAGTCCTCGATCTTTCAGATTTTTTCTAATGTTGTCCTCCCAGCAGATTCTGCAGAATGGGAGATATCAAAATCTTCTTCTTCTTCTTCGTTCGTCCTGAAAAGGACGATGGTTGCGTTGTGTCCGTTTTGCGCCTTTCGGCCGACACATCCGACTTCAGCACGGCATTTTTTTAGACCGGGTTAGCCTTCCTACTTCGATCCCTACTCCCTCAGCCAGACTGCAGTGAGGCAGCATGTTTCCAGGAACACCACTTGGAGGTGGAGTAGGGTCTTGGTCAGCTCTGATTCGCTGACCCTTACGCAAGCAGTCAAGCTATGGGTCGCTGACTGCATTTATGACTGTTGCTGCGTCTTAGGTCCAAGATATCAAAATAAGAATACAATAGGCTAGATGAGCGTTCATTGCATCGGACAATATATGGCGATAACAATGTTCAGCACAAAAATTATAATTTTCTATTCAAATGTCAACTCAGTCCTATTGTATGGATCTAAAACATGGAGCACAACAAAAACAACAATCAAAACGCAACGGATTTTCATAAATGGATGCTTGCTAGAATATAAGAATTGAAATGCTATGACAAGATCAGTAATATGGAACTGATAACAAGAACCAGACAGGCGCCAGTGGAACAAGAGATGAGAAGACGCTGAAGATAGACAGGAAACACATTGAGGAAACCCATTGATAGCATTACCAGGCTGTCCTTGTTCTGTCCAGGGTAACACACGTAAAAGAAGACCAAAGAAGACATGGAGAAGAGAACTGTAGACAGATATGAAGGGTATGAAGAAGACAAAGAGAAGAGAACTGTAGACAGACATGAAGGGTATGAAGAAGACATGGAGAAGAGAACTGTAGACAGACATGAAGGGTATGAAGAAGTCATGGAGAAGAGAACTGTAGACAGACATGAAGGGTATGAAGAAGACAAAGAGAAGAGAACTGTAGACAGACATGAAGGGTATGAAGAAGACAAAGAGAAGAGAACTGTAGACAGACATGAAGGGTATGAAGAACACATGGACAGACCTTGAGCTGATGGCACGGGACAGGAGTTTGTTATGTAGCTAATGTCCTTGAGGAGTTGAAAGGTCATATTTACCGTACATATAACCAATTGAGATCAAAACAAGAATAATAATAATAATAACCCCTTCACTCGTTACTGACTGTGGGAATGCGCCGCTGAGGTCACAATCCTCAGCTGTTTTGTTTCCCTCGTGTTCTTTGCCACATTGTTTCCTCTCTTCGGCTTGCCATGAGAGCTAAAACCAATAACAAGTATGCATATATGATGTTTTTGTTGTTCTCCATGTCTCAGAGCCATACAATAGGACTGACTTCACATTTGAGTTGAAGATTCTTATTTTCAACCAAAAAGCTACAGACTTTTATAAACGGGTGCTTGCGTAGAATAGAATGACTGAAATGGTATGACAAAGTCACAAATGTGGAATTGATGACAAGAACCAGACATGTGCCAGTGGAACAAGAGTTGAGAAGAAGACGCTGGCGATGGATAGGACACACATTGAGGAAACCTGTTGATAGCATTACAAGGCAGTCCTTGTTCTGGAATGCACACGGAAAGAGAGGCAGAGGTAGACCAAAAAACACATGGAGAAGAGAACTGGAAACGGAGGTGAAAATGATGAGGAAAACATGGAAAGAACTTGAGCGGATGGCACAGGACAGGAAGACTTGGCATGTGTTTGTTGAAGGCATATGCTCCTTGGGGAGCTAAAGGGTATTGATTGATTGATATATAATGTGATTTAATAAGCTATCCCTTGAGCTGATTATAGTACAAGCTTTTTTTTAAATACCAAACATACATTCCGAAAGACTTGTTTGTTCAAGTAAGGGTTTACCGTACCTCAAACCAGATGAGATCTAAAAAACGTACAGCATGTACTGTTAATAGCACAATTATGTTTTATTGTACTGTTAGAAATTTGTTTGTGTTTTCAAACAATTGTTTGTTTGACGTAAAGTACACGTCGAGTTGGCCTTAAAGACCACAGGTCTTTTATATGTGCGCATGCGCCCTAATATAACCGACGGACATTGTGTCTAGGTTGAACAGGCCGCTTCATCAAAACGAGGTAAAACTCTTTTATTTTTTTTTTTTTTATGTCGATATTTGATTGCACCCGTGTCGGAACTGTATAAATTTAAAAAAATAAATAAACGTATTAAACAAAGAAACAAACAAATATCAAAAGAATTTTGAAGTTACACTCTACACAAAAGTTGATGATAACAAGTTTCATTTGTGAAAGGTAAAACTAACAGAATTATGGTAAACAATTTTTGTTGTTGTTAGAAAAAGATATCTCATTTAAAACCAGATCAGGCATATACCTTGTATATCACCATCGTTATTCTATCATCTTTTCTCGCATGATGGAAAGTGAAGTCAACATTGCAGATGCCCCTCCTCCCCAATTAGGAAGCCTGTATCAAAGCATATGCTGTTGGTTTCTATAGAAACGTGTTTTACACGATGAAGTAGCCAGAGCCATGCAGATACTTATAGTAGTCGTCGTTTATGACTTGCCTGTATATTGACAGAGTCCGATTGACAGACTGGTTAGAGCGCTGGTCTCTCGCGGCAAAAGTACCGTGTTCGAATCACGGTACCGACACGCTCCAGTCTACCCAGTTGTAAATGGGTACCTGACTCTGCTCTCTGAGTTAAGGAAGGAAAAGGCAGCGATGAAGGGAACTGGTCATCCCACCTCTCGATGCTGGACCTAGTATGGTGAAGTCTCTAACACGTCACTCCCCTACGGATGCATCTGCTATGGAACTACCTTTCCTCCTCATGTCCTGAGGATAACACCATTTCTCCTGTGATCAATCTTCTCTTCTCTATGCCTTTCCACCGTGTATCACAGAGACCCAGGATATCAATCCTGTAATTTGTCATTTCTGCTGCTACCTGTGCAGTTTTCCCTTGTTCACACAGAGTGCGAACATTCCAGGTGCCAATCCTGGAGATTTTCCTAGACGAAAAAAGGTTAGTCGGCAACCCAGACTCCTTTCGGCTTTCTCTGGGTTGTTTCATGCGCCTCCTTTCCAGAGGACCTTCTTCTGTCTTGGACGGCTAAGTTGATTTATATTCTTTATTTGACTTGTCCATATTTGTTGAAGTTTTTGTGGTAAAAAGTTTTTTACGGGATGGGGTAACCAGCCCCATGCCCAACCCTCCCTAGTCGCTTTTTACGACATGCCTGGTAGGGTACAGCGTTATTATTCTGTGCTCCCCTTTCTGGCCCCGGTAATACACGGGTAAACTACCTTTTTGTGCATTACTGTGATTTGTTGTAGTGTATTTCGTTGGCCTGTATTTCAGATTGTATGACGTAATTTCATTGCGTCATCTCAATCTTCTTATTCTTTAGCTTTTCATGGTAAAAGGGTAAAGGATCCCGTTACACGCCCATTGAGGCATATTGGGAATTATGGTTATAGGGCCATATTTTCTTGACCATCGGCACACTAGAGGTGATGTGGTCAGCATCACGCCGGCCGCCTTCTTCTTCTTCTTTGATCCATAACCGCCAACCGTCAAAGCAGTCAGCGGCCATCACGCCTGGTGGCGTCTTGTAGGGCAGCAACAAATTGATTCCACTTTGCTCGGTCGGCGGCCATCCTTCGTACAGTGCCCCAACTGTGGTTCATTCTTTGCATCTCAGCTTCCACAGTTCTCCGCCAAGTTGTTTTTGGTCGGCCTCTCTTTCGCTTTCCCTCGGGGGTCCATAGCATAGCTGTTCTTGCGATGGTATCAGGGTCCCTTCTGAGGACATGGCCAACCCAACTCCAGCGTCTGCCAGCTATGATGGTGTGCATGTCCTCCTGGTTACTCCGAATAAGTAGTTCTTGGTTGCTGATGGTGTTTGGCCAAAAGATTCGGAGAATTTTCCTTAGGCAGATTGTGTGGAAGGAGGACAGTTTCAACATTTCCTTCTCTGTTACTCTCCAACATTCCGCACCATAGAGAAGCACAGAAAGTACGCAGCTCTCATACAGTCTTAATTTGGTGTTTGTGCTGTACTGGGAAGACTTCCAAATGTTGTTGAGAATAGCAAAGGCTGTTCTCGCTTTATTCATTCTGTTGTTAATGTCCTTGCTTGTTCCGCCGTCAGGTGTTACTATGCTTCCTAGGTAAGTAAATGTGTCTGTCTGTTCTAACTTCTGGTTCCTTACTGTTATTGGCTCAGGATTGCCCACATTTAGTGTCATGACCTCTGTCTTCTTCAGATTGATGTTCAGGCCAACCTGCTGGCCATACTTATTCAGTCTATCAGTTTTGTCTTGAATGTGTTGGTGTGAATGCGCGAGCAGTGCAATGTCATCTGCATATTCCAAATCTTCCAGTGTAGAAAACGTTGTCCATCTAATTCCCCTTGGACTGCCCTCTGTTGTCTGGCGCATCACCCAATCTATGACTGTCATAAATAATGTTGTTGATAAGGGGCATCCCTGTCGTACTCCTTTTTTCACTTCGAAAGTTACATTACTCGATCCAACACTGCACGTAAAGTTAGAATAGAGGCTTTTTATAATGGAAACAATGCGGCTGGGAATTCCATAAGCCCTCAGAATTTTCCATAGGCTGTCCCTGTGTATGCTGTCGAAAGCCTTTTCGAAATCAACAAAGTTAATGTACAGCTGTCTCTGCCATTCTGAGCACTGCTCTATAATGTTCCTGAGGGCAAATATATGATCTGCACATCTTCTGTTCTTTCTGAAGCCCGCTTGTTCTTTCCTCAGTTTATGGTCAACTGCTTTGAAATTCTCTGGATGATTATCCTGCCTAGTATTTTGCTGGGAACTGAGAGGAGGGTAATTCCTCTCCAGTTGTTGCAGTCTGCAAGGTCGCCCTTCTTGGGCAATTTGACAATTGTTCCTTTACTCCACTCTGTTGGTGTTGTCTCAGTTTCCCAGACTTGTGCAAATAGTGGTTCTAATAGTTCTGCTGCTAGTTCAGGGTCTGTCTTGAATAGCTCAGCATTCAGATTGTCGTGACCAGGCGCTTTTCCATTTTTTTGCCCTTTGATAGCTGTGATAATTTCTTCTTTTCGTGGAATGTCTGTATTTACGTCTAAGTCACTTTCAGCCTCAGGAACATTCAGCTGCCGGCCGCCTTAACCTTCCCAGAATAGCTCTGGTACCCAATTCATGAGGCTGGGTCGACCCCGGAGCCGTTTGCGGTCTAAAAATCCCACCTCAACTGGGGATCGAACCATAGACCTCCGAGCTAGGAAGCCAGTGCACTAACCATTTCGCTACCGTGGCTCCTAGCTTGTCATGATATTTGTATTATTTCTAGTAAGACTTTATTTGTCATTCGTGTTCCTGCATCACCTATTAGCTCCCCACGGAGTATAGGCCTTCAACAAACGTATGCCAAGTCTTCTTGTCCTGTGCCATCCGCTTAAGATCTTTCCATGTGTTCTTCACCCCTGTCATGTCTGTCTCCAGTTCTCTTCTCCATGTGTTCTCTTGTCTCCCTCTACGAGACTTTTACAAGTTTTTATACGTATGTCCTTTTCGTCCGTCTTTTTTTTAAAAACTTTTTTAGTTACAGCTTCTATTTTTTTTCCATGAATAAGTTACTCTAATATCTATTTCCTCCTGGATACCGATTGGTTTGCCTATCCGTGGCGTTCGTGTCCGCGAATACCTGAGGCTCGAAGAGAAAAGCAAACAATGATAGCATTGTACCCGATCACTCTTGATGTTTGGCGACCAAACATGGTAGGGAATGAGTCAGCCAGCCGCTTTTTATTCGCTGGCTAATATTATAAGCCCACAAAGGACCTCAACAACAACTTGAATAAGTCACCCGAAACGAGTTATTCGGGTAAATCTACTCAGCCATCCAAGACGGACGAAGGTCATCTAACCCCGGATGTTTATGACGCCGTCCAGAAAAAGCCGAAAACAGACTACACTGGTCACGCCTCTTATTTTTTGTTGTCTTCTAGGAAAATCTCAGGTAGATGTTCAAAATAAGAACAAGAAAGATAAGAGGAAATTTCAATGAATTGGGAAATATATAAAATTAAAAAAATAATAATAATCATAAACATACGAATTATCGTCATCTGCTGTCATCTCCACGGCGATGCTTGGTTGTAATGGATCTCCAACGTCTTCTGTCTCTTGTCTTGGTGGTGCACTCTGATAGACTCTTTCCTGTCCATCTCTTGATGTTATCTTCCAACTTATAGCGCTGTCTTCTCCTTGCACGTTAGCCTTCAACTCTCCCTTCTATTAATGGTCTTCTGCAATGTGTTAGGTCTTTTTATTTTAACTAAACTCACTATAAAGAAGAACCTTAAACAAAAATATCCAGGCTGTTTGGCACTAAAACACGAAGAAGAACAAAACCAATAACCGAAAAGTTACAGACTTTCATAAACAGATATTTTGGCAGAATAGAACAAATGAAGATGTACGACAAGATCGCAAATTTGGAAAGAACCAGAACCAGTGGAGCAAGAAGTGAGAGAATAATGTTGGCGTAGGATAGACAAACATTGGAGGAAATCAGTTGATTGCATTACACGACAGTCATTTTTACTGGAATCCTCAAAGTAATATAAATGGAAGACAAAACCAACTCACACGCACAGAGAAAAGACAATTGAAGACAGGTTTAAAAAGGATAAAGAAAACGCCAAATAATCTCTAACGGATGGCACAAGACAAGGAAGCTTCCAATGAAATATTTGAAGTTCTATGCTGCACAGGCAGCTCAAGTATAATGAATCGTCATCATCAACATCAGCAACTTCTTTTGCGCTTTTTACAGAGCATACAGCCATCACTGCAGCTGATCCCGAAAAGTAATGAATGAAGACCAAGTGTTCAACCTTCCATCTCTCGTCATGTCTCAATGACGTCTCACTCTACCTCCTCCTGTGTCCATTAGTATTACTTTCCGCCCTTTCATTCATACCTACTCGCACATAACGTTACTTTGTTAAGTTATTAATTCTTGCCTTTGCAATATTATTAGTCGTAATCTGTATCGTCTTGGTTTGGTTGGTTTCGAATTCATCTTTCCTGTATGCTTGCCAACTGACGCAAACAGTTGTGTCGCCACGCCTGACTTATTATGCGATCATGTCTCGGAAAGATGATATATATGATTTCATATTGCACTTATTCTATATTATACTTATCGCGTGTAACTTGTCTGCTTCATTTTTGCCTTGACCTTGATTTTGAGGCCAGCTGAATTTCCATCACTTCGAGATTCTTCCTTTTTTTTTGTTTTTAAACTACATTCTTAGCGTACGCGTGTCCTCTGAAGCTTTCAACCATATCCGAGAAAATCTTTTTTTTTCCCCCTGGGATGTTTACTTTGTCTTCACATCGCCACACGTCTTTCAGCGACGGACATGTGTCCTTCGGTTTTTTATATGCTGTAAAATATTTCCAGATAATGTTGAAGCAGGTAGTTTCGTATTGTATCTCTGGGTGGTGTTTTTGTATTGTATCTCTGGGTGGTGTTTTTGTATTGTATCTCTGGGTGGTGTTTTTGTATTGTATCTCTGGGTGGTGTTTTCTTATTGTATCTCTGGGTGGTGTTTTTGTATTGTATCTCTGGGTGGTGTTTTTGTATTGTATCTCTGGGTGGTGTTTTTGTATTGTATCTCTGGGTGGTGTTTTCTTATTGTATCTCTGGGTGGTGTTTTTGTATTGTATCTCTGGGTGGTGTTTTTGTATTGTATCTCTTTGTGGTGTTTTCGTACTTCATATAGTGCTACTACTGAAGATATTGTCAGATTCTGTAGCGTTGCTGGTGCCTGGGGTCTGAGTATTTCAGTGCCTTACTGTCTTCATGCAAGGGTCAAGGCTGTTGAGGTAGGTGCAAGAGGTGTCGTGGCTGCCTTGATGTATGATCTACTGAAACTGCTGGGGTTGAGGGGACAGTCAAAAACAAGGGAACAAGATGCTCAGCAGAACTGCGGAAAGGGCGTCGTGCTGGCTGTGGAAGAATCGCAACGGGTTATGGAATTCAGGACAGTAATTTGTTACCAACATACGGGTTACTTTCACAATTGCGTCCAGCTGGCAGACAACAGGAGTGAAGTTGAAAGCTGCAACCAATGTGGAGTGGGTTCAGTTCTCTGCACAAGACAACAGGATGCTGACACTTGGGAGTCATGACCCAAGTGGGCCCGTCCATCTTAGAGTGTAAAGGAGATTAAGGAGCCGAAACACTTGATCGACGGGGGAACTATTTTTGATGATCAGATTGCCTCTTGTTGTATCGTTCTGTATAGAGCTTCCTATCAAGCATTATACTTCAAGTCATCAAGAACATGAGTAGGCCTTCAATTAACTTTTGCCCAATATCTCTCCGTGACTTTTTTTTACCCTTCTCATTTCTTCTCCCAGCTCTCTTCTCAGTGTGTTGTTCTGTCTCCTACCTACAGTACACAGGGGAGAGTTTTTGTGAACACGTGTAATAGCTTGAGTACAAATGATATTCCCAAGCCATGTATATCTTCAGTATAATCCTTTGCTTAGCTTTGTACCTCGAAAAATAATCCGAACACTCTCAAATGTTCATGTACAAACATTGCCTGGCTTTGTTTCGTAACGTTTTCTGCTTGTTAGGGTCATCAACTCTATACATAATTTGTATGATATATAAATCTGTGGTTCGGAAAGCTGCAATAGATCATTCTTTAGAGGGAGGGCATTGGAGCCGCGCTGGTGTAATGGTTACCACATTGCGCTGGCGATCACGTGTTCAAGGTTCAAGCCCGGGCGCGGGCATTTGAAGCAGTGTCATTGACCGGGATTTTGACTGAATAATCTGAACGGCTCCTGAGATAAACCCTCTGTGGATGGGAAGAGCAAAGTTCCTGACCGGGTTGGAAGGAAAGTCCACAGGCTCCCCAGCCTCGCAATGACATGTCATTGGCCGAAGGGCTGAAAGCCCAAGTGCCGCTGGTTAAGGGAAAAAAAGAGAGTGGGCACTGCTCTTTGGAGGTCTTGGAGTGGAATATAGCACCCAAGAATACTGTTTCTTCAGACGCCTTCAGATGTTCTATTTGGTCTCCTCACGCGTCCTCACGCTTTAGTCAGAGGCATGTCTCGTTATACTGTTTGGATGTGTCCCTAAACTGTGCCAATATACGTCTCAACTTTCTCCTTATAATCTCAATCCGTATTAATTGTTATCTTGGTCTATTTCATAGTTTCTGTATTTGTTATGCAATCTGCCCTTGAGTATAAGAGTGAGATCCATCTTTGTTTCATAGATCTGGAAAAGGCGTTTGACAGGGTCCCCTGGAGCAAACTTTGGGACTGTTTGGCAAGGAAGAATATTCCAGCACCTCTGATTCATGCTATACAGAGCTTCTACAAGTCTTGCAGAAATTATGTGAGGACAGCAAACCATAAGTCAGAAGAGTTCAGGACCACCACTGGTGTAAGACAAGGTGATATCCTATCACCTTACCTCTTCATACTCCTTATGGACGATGTCATCAAGGCATGTAAGGAGAGAACAAGAAAGTATTCAGTGGGGTACTGGAAGATGAGACAGGTCTATATTTCGGAGCTGGACATTTGCTGATGATGTTGCCCTGATTGCTAAATCAGAGGCACATCTCCAATCCAACCTGCAAGTCTGGAAGGAAGAGCTGGAGAAGAGAGGGATGGTCATAAGCAGCTCTAAAACAAAATCCATGGTGATATCACGAGAAGAAAGAAAACATCAGATTAAGTTGGGAGAACAGGTCCTGGAGCAGGTCGACCACTTTAAATATCTCGGAGCTATTATAGACCGAAAGGGAGGCATCAAAGAAGAGTTGGCCACTCGGAAAGCAGCGGCTGGGAGACTTTTTTCAGGCCATAAATCGTGGATTCCTCAGCAAGAAAGAGGTTGGTAAGAAAACGAAGATGGCTGTATACCGCTCCACCTATGTCCCAGTCTTGACATATGGATGCGAGTCATGGGCAATGACTACAACCCACAAAAGCCAGATCCAGACCTCAGAAATGAGGTATCTGAGGAAAGTGGTTGAAGTAACAAGAAGAGACATGGTCCGCAACCAGACGATCCGTCAAGGCCTAAAATCCCATCCGCTGCAGACCCAAATAGAACAGTCCCAACTAAGATGGTCTGGCCATGTCTGCAGAATGGGAGAAGATCGGCTACCACGACAAGCATGGGAAACAAAGAGCCAGGGATCCAGACCTCCAGGACGACCTAGAGTCCGCTGGGAGGACAACATTAGACAATCTTTGAAGGACCGAGGACTAGAATGGAACCAGGCCAGGAAGAAGACAGCTGATAGAATGGTCTGGCGCTCTCTCTTCCAAACCTCTACACCTCACGGTAGAAGGGGAACGACTAAGTAAGTAAGTTATGCAATCTGGCCATTTGTTCTGGAGGAGACCTGGGCGTCATTTATTGATGAATGTCTGAAGTTTGCACGTGAAGTTTTTAGGTAGCATGCCACACTTCTGCACCACAGAATCATCTTCTTTTTCGCTCCTTATAGAGCAGGCGTCGGGAACCAGTCGATCCCGATCTACCGGTAGATCACAGTGGATGATTTAGCAGATCTTTATGCAACTTGGGGGAGGAAGAGGGAAAGACCTTTTAAACTTGAAAATTCTTCGACTAGACCTCTCCCGCCGGCATTTAAAACCGCGGTGTCCCTGGATCAAACGTATCTGTTCGGCATTTCAATGAAAACTATTTATTTATTTGAAAACTATCGAGCTGGCTACTGAAATATATTCTTGAGCTACGTGAGATACCAACCTGATCTTTTCACTTAAAGGTTCATCATCACCTTTTTCCCCGCTTAAAATCACACACACACAAGCATATATATATATATATATATATATATATATATATTATATATATATATATATATATATATATATATATATATATATATATATATATATATATGGTAGATCGTTAGAGGGCTCAGTGTTAGTAATGTAGATCCCAAAAGCTTTTGGGTTGCCCACTCCTGTTATAGAGCGTGGGGCCATCAATGATGACCCCCGTGGGAAGCCTACGCAAAAGCATAAACTCTTGCACCTGTGGTTTCGGAAGAAATTTGTTTTACATCATCAGACGGCCAGCTCCAGGCACTACGTCATAACACTCACCTGTTATGTTATGGCCGGTAACCCTGTGTAGTTTGTGAGGGTCTCTTGTAAGACTGATTAAGAATATGGCTACCGCTTCCTTATGCATGTCGTACAAGGCGAATAATAGGAGGTTGTGGATGAGGTTGGCAACCTCGTCATACAAAACACATTGATACAGTAACCGCCGCTGTAAGGGCATGTGAATGATTTGTGCAGACTTCCTGTAAAGTGGAAGTAAACAGGAAAACGATGAAATGCTCAATGAAATCATGCCCGAGGACGCAGTGATCTGATTCTCTCGTTGTCTGGACCAGTGGTTCTCAGCGTGAGCGATGCCATATTTCTAGGGGCCACAGTATAATGGTAAAGTACCTTCTTTTCCAGCTAACATCGACTATGGTAGGGGGAGACACACAGGTAAATGAGGTTCAGAAGGGGGAGACACACAGGTAAAGGAGGTTTAGAAGGGGGAGACACACAGGTAAATGAGGTTCAGAAGGGGGAGACACACAGGTAAATGAGGTTTAGAAGGGGGAGACACACAGGTAAATGAGGTTTAGAAGGGGAGACACACAGGTAAATGAGGTTTAGAAGGGGGAGACACACAGGTAAAAGAGGTTTAGAAGGAGAGACATACAGGTAAATGAGCTTTAGAAGGGGGAGACACACAGATAAATGAGGTTTAGAAGGGGGAGACACACAGGTAAATGAGGTTTAGAAGGGGGACCATGAGCAGAAAAAAGGTTGAGAACCCCTGGTCTTGACCATATAATATCACAGGACAAGAAAAACCTACGTTGCGGCCACAAGGCCTTCGTCAGGGACAGAAGTAGGTTTTTCTTGTCCTTTTTCTTTGTAAGACGTATTGCTATTTGTAATTTTTTTTTCATTCCACCGTTTTACCCCCGTCTTACGGCAGTTCTACTCATATACTCATAGAATATGACACATTTTGACATTTGTGTTGAATGAACTGATTGTGTGTTTTTGTGAGGGACTAGCCAGCAAGTTTAAAGTGATGTCACATACCTAAGTCTACAGTAATAACATTCAGGACCTGATACTTATTTTCATTGTTGACATTTCATTAACAAAGCCGACAGATACAGGTCAGGAATGACAATTCAAATGTCATAATGTTGCAGTGTCACTGTCAGTGTCAGCTACATGCCAGAAAATGTTATCGTTGTTGTTTACGTGTGTGTGTGTGTAGTGCGTTTCTCTTTCTAGGAGGGAGGGGGAAGATAGTAGATTATTATTGGTGTGCTGGGATGTAGGATAAAGAGAGAGGGATAGTACCTCACGGTGAGAGACAGCCATGTCCTTTTTAGGATAGTCAGGATCCTATTTGGTTCTCCTCTCTTTGTCTAGCTCATGTATGGCTCCTAGAATACCGCTTGTGTACGGCGGTGACCACATCCCGGGCAACAGTCTTGGCTGACTGGCTAAACTACATGGGTGGAGTAGGAGCAATCTTACTCAAGGGAATCTCCATCCCTAGTACACAAAGACTGAGACGGTGAGTGAGGCGGAGGAATCTGAGAAGATCAACGGCTCGCAAAGCGAAACAGCAAAGTGTGTGGCGCACTAGAGGCATGTCGGACATAGAAAAAGACAATGGCTAGCCACCGTGGAAGAGATTGGGGCCTTACCACGTACTTCCTACAGAAAGTAATGGAATCACAACAACAAGATAAGAACCGATATGTAGAGAACTCTCTGTCCCCTGGGGAAGAATCTACTGTACAAATTAACAGGGAAGAGGCAACTCCTCTAATGAGTAAGGAAGTACATAATGACGAGTGTTCCTTAAATTCTGTTGAAAGGGAGCATTCTGAGAAAGACCACCTAAAAACTAGTAGGAGAAGCCTAAAAATAGGAACATGGAATGTTAGAACTTTAAACGGAGAAGGAAAGCTGGACAATCTTATATTAGAGGCAACCGACATGAAACTCGATATACTGGGAGTTGCAGAGGCAAGACTTTTGGATACAGGCTACATAACAAGAGACCAGTACACGCTTATACACTCAGGAGGAGAAAAACACGAAGAGGGGTAGGAATGTTGATAAAGAAGGAGTTAGAAAAATACGTATGTGGATACTGGACACACAATGACAGAATGATGTTACTAAAGATGAGAGCAAAGCCATTCGACATATCAATCTTACAAACTTATGCACCAACTAAAGATTACAGCGAGGAAGAAATAGAAGAATACTATGAAGAGCTACAACACACACTTAAACCAGTCAAATCTACAGATGTGTTGATAGTAATGGGTGATATGAATGCAAAAGTAGGAAAAGGAAAATACAAGAAAATAGTAGGACAGTATGGATTAGGGACAAGAAATGATAGAGGAGACAGACTTATCCAGTTCTGTGAAGAAAACCAGCTGGTCATATGTAACACCTTTTTTGAACATCACCCAAGGAAATTATACACATGGAAAAGCCCAGGAGATGTAACACGTAATCAAATCGACTATATCATGATAAAACATAGATTTAAGAACAGTGTCACAAGTGCAAAGACACATCCTGGCGCCGACATAAATTCAGATCACAATCCAGTTGTCATCAAAGTAAATATAAAGCTGAAAAGAGCAGGAAACAGAAGACAGGAGGAACCCCAGATAGAAATATCAGCGCTGAAACAACCAGATATAAAACAGAAATATTTAATCGAAGTCAAAAATAAATACCAACAGTTATTGACAGAAAGCATGGAGCAGTATAGAAGAGAAAACCCAGAAGAAAAAGCAACCGCAAAATGGGAATGCTTAAAAACAAGCATACAATCAGCAAATGCAAATTTACCTAAAAAGGAGTCTAAGAAAAATCAAATTTGGATGACAGATGACATCTTGAATAAAATGGCAGAAAGAAAGAAAGCAAAAAATACTCCAGAATATAAAACAATAGACAATGACATACGTACTATGTGTAGAGAAGCAAAAGAACGGTGGATAGAAACAAAATGTAAGGAAATAGAAGACTTGGAAGCGAAGCACATGACAAGAGATATGCATGAAGAAATAAAGAAATTATCAAATCGGTCGCGGTTTGCACAAGGAGGAAGCTGTATCAAGAACAAAAATGGTGTAATATTACTTGATGAGAAAGACATATCAAACAGATGGGCAGAATACGTAAAAGAACTATTCGAGGACAACAGAGGTAAAAAACCATCACCAGATTCTAATGAACCAACGGGCTGATCACCCGTTTGCCAGTCACTTCGATTACGGAAACAACAGCAGATGGATTGATTTGCCGTTGCCCTAAAGACGCCAATAGGCGTGATGGGAAACAATGGCAAAGAAAACCTATCTGCTGTTGCCCTAAGACGCCACTAGGCGTAATGGCCACTGACTGCTTTGACGGTCGGTGGCTAAGGACGGAAGAAGAAGAAGAAGAAGAAGATTCTAATGAAGGCCCACACATTCTCAGATCAGAAGTAGAGAATGCCATTCATATGATACAAAAAGGAAGATCAGCAGGCATGGATAACATAAACATTGAAATGATAGAAGCTCTGGAGAGCTTTGGTATAGATACAATCACAGAAATATGCAATGATATATACAATACAGGATATTTACCACACGACATGAAGACATCAGTTTTTATAACATTGCCCAAAAAACCAAATGCAACAGAATGTTCAGACTTCAGAACAATCAGCCTGATGAGTCATGCAATTAAGATACTGCTCAAAATCATACAGGAAAGAATAAAAAGTAAAGTAGACAGCGAAATCCAAGAAGAACAGTTTGGTTTTAGACGGAACAGTGGAACAAGAGAGGCAATATTTTGCCTAAGAAGATTAGCAGAAAAATATACAGAGGTCCAAAAAAGTATGTATATGTGCTTCATTGACTATAAGAAGGCTTTTGACAGAATCCATCATGAGAAAATAATTGAATGCCTCAAAGACATAGGTATTGATGGAAAAGATATAAGAATACTCAGTAACCTTTATTGGGAGCAAACTGCCACAGTAAGATCGGGAAGGAATTATTCACCATACATAGACATAAAAAGAGGTGTCAGACAAGGTTGTGTGCTGTCCCCCTGCCTATTTAATTTATACACCGAAAAAATTTTCAAACAGATACAGGAAATACCAGGACTGAACATCAGTGGAAGATCAATAAACAACCTTAGATATGCAGATGATACCGTGTTGTTAGCTGAAAGCGAACAGGAGTTACAAGAACTAGTGAAGCAAGTGAACAGTATAAGTCATGAATATGGACTCGACATTAATATTGAGAAAACTAATAATAATAATAATAGCCCCTTCAGTCATAACTGACTATGGGAATGCGCCCCTGAGGTGACAGCCCTCAGCTGCTTATTTTCCTGGTGCTCCTTCCGACGTTTTCTTCTCACCTCTGCTTCTTGTGTGAGCCTCTCTTCGCCCAATCTGAGGTGGCGCCGTAAATAGCATCGCCACTTAGTGCGATCGGCAGCTTCATCCTCCCATGTTGCTGGATCCATGTCCAGTCCCCTCATATCTCTCTTGCACACATCTTTGAACCTCAGCTGTGGTCGCCCAACTGTTCTCTTGCCATCTGCTAATTGTCCGTAGAAGATATCTTTTGGGATGCGACCATCTTCCATGCGGCGAACATGGCCAAGCCAGCGAAGTCTGCGTTGTCTAAGAAGCGTATACATACTTTGAAGGCCAGCACGTGACAACACCTCAACATTTGTCACTTTATCTTTCCACGAGATGCCGAGGATGCGGCGTAGACACCGCAAATGGAAGGTATTGAGCCTTTTTTCTTGCTTAGCATAGGTCGTCCAGGTCTCGCTGCCATATAGGAGTGTGCTGGTGACGCAGGCATTATATACCGCAGCTTTGGTCTTCATTGTGAGTTTAGAGTTTCCCCAAACACGCGATGTGAGGCGGGCAAAGGTAGCTGCAGCTTTGCCAATGCGGCTGTCGATTTCTGTATCCAGTGAGAGTTTGTCATTGATGGTAGACCCTAGGTATGTGAAGTGGTGCACCACTGCCAATTCATAGTTATCGATAGTGATAACTGGTGCAGCACCCACATCCTGACTCAGCACATTCGTTTTCTTTAGACTTATTGTGAGGCCAAAGTCCTTGCATGCTTTAGTGAAGCGATTCATCAAGCTCTGAAGCTCCTGTTGGCTTTGAGTGACGACTGCAGCATCATCAGCGAACAACAAGTCTCTTATAGTGACCCTTCTGATTTTTGTTTTTGCCTTCAGCCTTGAAAGATTAAACAGACGGCCATCTGACCTAGTGTGAAGGCATATTCCTTCAGTTGCATCTCTGAATGCATGTTTCAAGAGTAAGGCAAAGAAGATTCCGAAGAGGGTCGGAGCCAGAACACAGCCTTGTTTAACGCCACTTTGTATATCAAAGGGCTGTGACGTGCTTCCAGCATATTGGACTGTTCCCTTCATGCCGTCATGGAATGACTTTATCATTTCCAGCATTTTAGAAGGGCAGCCTATTTTCAGGAGGATTTTAAAGAGTCCATCCCTACTAACCAGGTCGAATGCTTTTGTGAGGTCTATAAAGGCGATATATAATGGTCTTTTCTGCTCTCTTGATTTTTCCTGAAGCTGGCGGAGAGAGAAGATCATGTCTGTTGTTGATCTGCCAGCTCGGAATCCACACTGTGACTTTGGATATATGCGCTCAGCTAACTTGTGTAGTCGCATTAAGATGACTTTGGCAAAAACCTTACCAACAATACTAAGAAGAGAGATGCCTCTGTAGTTATTGCAATCACTTCTGTCTCCTTTATTTTTATACAGTGTTACAATCTTGGCATCTCGCATGTCTTGAGGAATAGTTGTCTCTTCCCAGCACTGGCACAGCATCCTATGCAGGGGATGTAATAGCGTGCTCTTACAGCATTTGATTAAATCAGGAGGAATCCCATCACTGCCTGGTGCTTTGCCAGAGGCCAAGCTATCAATGGCCTTGCTGAGTTCCTCTAATGTTGGTTCGGCATCCAGCTCCTCCATAGTTGGCAGACTGTTGACACCATCAAGGGCTGCAGGCGTAACGGTATTGTCTCTAGCGTAAAGCTTAGAGTAGTGCTCGACCCACCTCTCCATCTGCTTACCTTTATCGGTTAGCTTCTCTCCGCTGATGGTTTTTAGCGGTGCCGTCTTACTTTTATGGGGGCCAAGTGCTTTCTTTATACCGTCATACATTTGTCTAATGTTGCCTGTTTGCGCTGCAATCTGGATGCTCTCACTGAGCTGGAGCCAGTAGTCATTTGCACAGCGTCGAGCAGTTTGTTGAACTTTGCTTCTCGTAGCCCTCAGGATCTGTAGGGTTCTGGCACTCGGTGAACGTTTGTATTCATTCATAGCACTGCGCTTAGCTTCAATGACAGGTGCCATCACATCTGATGAAGCATCAAACCAGTCATTTGACTTGGCTGTTTTCTTACCAAAGGTGGCAAGTGCAGTACTTTGAATGGTGTTCCGTAGATGCTCCCAGTTCTCTGTAATAGTATCACCATGCTGAGGGCTACTGAGCACTTTCTCGAAGGTCGCAGTGAATTGAGCGATCATGAAAGGGTCTGACATCTTGCTGGTATCAATGCGTGGTTTCCCTTCATGTCTGACACGATAGAGTTTTCTTGGTTGTGCTCTGATTTTGCAGCAAACCAAGGAGTGATCTGTATCACAGTCTGCACTATGGTACGAGCGCGTGGAGAGCACAGACCTGAGGAGTGGCCTTCTGACGAGAATCAGGTCAAGTTGGTGCCAGTGCTTGGATCGTGGGTGTCTCCATGACACCTTATGCTGGGGTTTTGTCTGAAAGTAGGTGTTGGTCACGCAGAGGTCATGGTGGACGCACAACTCTAAGAGCCGTTGTCCATTTTCATTCATCTTGCCAATACCAAACCTGCCCAGACATGAAGGCCATGAAACATTATCGGCACCCACTCTAGCGTTAAAGTCACCAAGGAGAACAAGCTGTTCTTGCCTAGGTATGCTTTTGATAATTGCTGTTAGATTCTCGTAGAACTCATCTTTAGCTTCTGAGGCAGAGTACAGAGTAGGAGCATACACACTGACAAGGGTGATGGGACCTGTGCTAGTTTGCAGGCGGAGCGTTAACAGGCGTTCTGATCCATTCTCGCCTGGTTCAACCATTTTAGTTAGCGATTTTTTGACCGCAAAACCTACTCCGTGTTCTCTAGCTTTATTAAGATCTTTCCCTTGCCAATAAAATGTGTAGTCCTTCTCGCTCACCGTTCCAGAGCCCGCCAGGCGCGTTTCCTGAAGTGCAGCTATATCCACCTGAAGTCGTTTAAGCTCATCATTAATTATGGCTGTCTTCCTTACATCGTTTACATCCTGTAGGTTTTCGGATAGTCCAGTCAACATAGTCCGGACGTTCCAGCATCCCAATCTGAGAGTTTGCTTATTTCTATTTTTTCGATAATTGCTTGGTGCAAAATTTTCTGTCCACAGTTCGGGTTAGACCCTAATCCCCATGCACCCAATGGGGAAAGCAGACAGTGGCGGGACAACACCTTATTGACTGGGGGCTGCCCAGCTTGAAGCGGGCGGTAGCTGTCCAGTGAGATCCTAGAACCTCTCCCACTGTCGGAAGTAGCCCCTGGCGCCATGCCCTACGCCAATTGGGCAAAAAGCTTATAACCGGTAACTGCTACTTCCCGTGTTTTGCCGACACCTATAGGGTGAAGCTGGAGTGTCCTCTCCAGGGCGCGAGCTTGGGCACAGTTATATGGAGATCAAGCTGTTGCCCATGCAGCATGTTCCCCCTCTCCACACAGCCGGTAGATCCAAAGGAACGGCAGTAGCCGATACAGTTTGGTACTAGCCATGTCGCAGGAGTTGCCAGAATAATGTCGAATCGACATTAGACTGCCTTAGGGACTCCGACTCCGGATTTATCCTCAGGGTTTACTCCCGAAGCCAATTCCATAAATGGATATTCCCGCAAGGCAGCGGTGGTTTGAATTCAGAGTTCCTTCTCTTAGATAAGCTACCAACCAAGGATCACGAGCCCTATCTGCCCGAAGCTGCTGGTTTTAAGGCGCCAGTCGCTCGCCTTTGCCCCTTCTCCCGTCAGTGGAAACAGTTCCGCCGGGCTCAAATTGAGCCACACGTGAAGGCCGGGAGCTGGACTTGGTTGTCAGAGGCTGTTTGAGGCGCGTGCCATAGAAGTATTTTGAGAAAACTAAAACTATGATAATTAGCAAAACAGACGATAAACCCACATTAAAGATAAGCGTAAATGGGAAAATCCTGGAACAAGTCAAGAGCTACGCATATCTTGGTCATATAATAACAGAAGATGGCAGATGTGAAACAGAAATCAAGAAGAGAATAGGAATGGCCAAAGCTACATTCAACAACATGAAACATATATTGACATCCAAACAGTTATCTCATAAATTAAAACTGAGAATCATGAAGTGTTATATATATTCTGCATTTCTGTATGGTGCAGAAACATGGACGATGAATAAGCATTTGGAAGAAAGAATTGAGGCTCTTGAAATGTGGATATATAGAAGAATGGGGCGTATCTCATGGAAAGAGATGAAAACAAATAAGGAGGTCCTAGAAAATCTAGGTATGAAAAGAGAACTAATGAGAGAGGTCAAAGTTCGGCAGCTAAAATACTTTGGCCACATAAAAAGGCATAACACCTTGCAGAAGACCATAACAGAAGGGAGAGTTGAAGGTAAACGTGCAAGGGGAAGACATCGCTATAAGTGGGAAGATAACATCAAGAGATGGACGGGAAAGAGTCTATCAGAGTGTACCACCAAGACAAGAGACAGAAGACGTTGGAGATCCATTACAGCCAACCTCCGTTGTGGAGATGGCAACTGATGATGATGATGGGTTTCTCCGGATTAATGTTGTCTAATGTTTTTAATTATATTTTACGATCACCATTTCTACCTTACAATTCAATGAAAATAAGAGACTGGTTTGGTTTGGTTTGGTTTTGAAGGACTATCTTCATTGCACACGGAGAAGTTCATCAGCGCTCCGATCTCCTCACTTAGATCACACAAGGAGGATCTCAGCACAGTGCACGAACTCCGAACTACTTGGGTAGTGAGATCGGATTGCTAGGCTTCTCGGATAAGGGCGAAAAAATAGGAGGTCCCGTGTGCAAGTTGCGCACGTTAAAAATCCCTTGGCAGTAGGAAATCCTAAAGAGAGGCCTATCAGGCCGCTGCCCTGGCAAAATTTAAAAAATAGAAACCTACCAACCACAAAAATATTTATAAAATGTGTGATTCTTTTATATACACATTCGGGTTATCTTATGAAGTGACTTGTGATATAACGAGAATCTCGAGTGAAGGGAAAGATTCTCGTTATTTCACAAGTCACTTCATTCACCAATATAAATTATGAGGTGACTTATTGGCTAGGACTCTGAATGTTGAGATTACTTCAGTTCATTACTAGAATCTCGTGTGGTGACCTTGTGGCAATATAATAATGAAGTGATGGGCGTATTTTGCAACAGTATGGTGAGGAAGGTTACAACAACAAGTGCCTTAAATATCAGCGTCGTCCTGAATGTTGTTATCATTCTTATCGGTGTTATCCTCGTCGTTTCTCTTCCGCTCATTTTAATATGATGAGCTCCATTCCGATAGTTAGCGCTCATAGCAATATCTAATAAAATTTAGACTAAAATAATACTAAAGCTCCCTGTTAGACAAAGATTAGAACCGTTGCTCCCTACAGGCATGGTGTAGGAAACGGCTACGGTGAGGATGCAACCCACCATGAGAAATTAATTACTCCAGAAAACATATAGGGGCTACCGTCGTGATGCTCCCATATTCCATGAGGAACGAATAAAAGACAAGAATCGCGAACATAATTTGTCTTAATTTTATTTCCTCCCAATAAAGTTAATATGTTCCACAAAGTTCACGAATTGGGTGTGCCTTCTTTTCTTTACTGTCGCTTCAGTCTTTCTTCATCTTCTTCTTCGTACACTCTCAGATGTCTACTTGAATGTTGTCAAAGAAAGTAGTAGTCAGCTTGAGGCTATTTGCATCTCCGTAGAGCTTTTCCACGAAAGATGTTTAGGGGTTCGATGTTTATATTTTGCCACCACGTTCTTCTTTAGTCCAATCTTTTATTATCGTTTTTGGTTTAAAGTAATGTTCCTAAAATGAATAATTACCTGCGCCCTGTGTTCGATACGGCCTTAAAAACGAATTCAGAGACACTGTAATAAGAGGTAAGGGTTAGGGTTGAGTAAATCCTAAATCCGACGCTACACATAGTGCCGTATAAAAAAATTAAATTTTTTGCTACAGCCACTAGAAAAGTAGTCCCATTGTTGATACTGCTGTAGGGGAGGGAAGTGTTAGGGACTTCATCATACTAGATCCAGTTACGGCGGGATGACCATTTTCATTCGTCGCTGCCTTTTGACTAAGAGCTATCCATTGCAGAATCAGATGCCATTTGTATAACAAATTGAAAATCGGACAGATATGTGCCCGTGTGGCTATGACAAACAAACAGTACAACACGTACTTCAAAACTGTTGTCTCCACGAGAGGAGCAGGGTGACAGCATGACCTTCTCCAACCTTGTTGAGGGAGAAACTGTACTTTAACGGAAGAAACCTGAGACGCACTTCCAGCTTTATAAGAGACATAGATATGGTTATTTGAGAGCGATGCTGGGTATCACTCAACCTTAGCTCGGCAGCGTTGGCGTAGCTGGCGAGTCCCTTTTGGGGCTTAACGCTAGCAGATAAATAATGTTAGTCCTTTTTCATGACTTAGTATCTATCAACGCTGATCGGGTTAGCAGTGAACGGAGTTCATTTATTTTTGGATGGTAAATGCGCGCTGATATAACCAAATAAGTTGAAAGGAACGCGCCTCGCCACAAGAAGGCAAAAACTGAACAAAACCAAAAATTATTTGAGAGCGAACGAGAAGAAGAAAGAAGTCAGGCTAGCATTAACATCTGGGTAGGCTGGAGCGTGACGCTACTAAGTTTCGAAATAAAAGCACTAGATTAGCCAAATGTTTACAAACATCAGTAGACTGTGGAGAGAAGAGTGAGGGGAAAAAAAAAAAAAAAAAGAATATCCGATCCTTTCAATCAAAGTTTTACTCTGTATTACGTAAACACAAGTAGAGGGGTGTTTGTACTTTTAAAATTGCACGTCTTGATGGACACGTCACGCGTCAATGAGTCTGAGTGAGGCCGTTGGGCCCATAAAAGGAACCATCAAGAATAAGTTATCTCTCATCTGCCAATGTACCTTTTTTTCTTAGCTAGGATATATATATATATGTGTGTGAGTGTGTGTGTGTGTGTGGTGTGTGGGTGGATGTGTGTGTGTGTGGGTGTGTGTGTATGTGTGTGAGGGTGTGTGTGTGTGTGCGTGTGTGTGATGTGTGTGTACGTGTGTGTGTGCGCGCGCGCGCGTGTGTGTGTGTGTGTGTGTGTGTGTGTGTGTGTGCGCGCGCGCACGTTTGTATGTGTGTGGGGAATTTTTCTATGCACGTGGAAATTTTTTTCTTCTCATACCTGCATTGAGCCGACAAAGAGATACACAAACACGCACACACACACATGCTGAATGATGTACTGTTTTAGCATTGATACCTTGGTAGCGTCAACCTCCACACAGTATATCCAATCATAAATGTGTACATGAATCTGCTCTTGAGTTAGGGAAGGCAAAAACAGCGCTGTTGAGTAATGCTTCTCCACCTCGTAAAGCTGATACCTATTATAGAAAGTCTCTAACACTTCACTCCACTAGTTCAGTATCTGCAAGGAATCTAATTTTACATTTACAGTTATTAAGCATCTAGTGATCGCCTTGTGTGATCTTCTTCTTCGTTCGTCCTGAAAAGGACGTTGGTTGCGTTGTGTCCGTTTACAGCGAAGCTGCTATATTTGCGCCTTTCGGCCGTCACATCCGACTTCAGCACGGCATGTTTGGGACCGGGTTAGCCTTCCCTCTTCGATCCCTACTCACTCAGCCAGACTGCAGTGATGCAGCCTGTTTCCAGGACCACCACTTGGAGGTGGAGTAGGGTCTTGGTCAGCTCTGGTTCGCTGACCCTGACGCAGGCAGTCTAGCTATGGGTCGCTGACTCCATTCCTCACTTTTGACGCGTCTTAGGTCCCCTTGTGTGATCTAACGGAGGAGATCAGAGCACTGATAGAGTTGTTCGTGTGCAATGAAGATAGTCCTTCAAAACCAAACCAAACCAAAGCAAACCAAACCAAACCAAACATGCAGGCCTGATAAAATCATTCCTTATCTTCTATTTTAAAGCATAAGCAAATTAGAAGAGGGGAAAATTACTAAAACACGAAATCATTCGCCTTGTAGGTCTTTGACCTCGCATTGGCTCAAAGCAGGAATATCGTTAATCAGTATCTGCTATGAAACTACCTTTATGATAGGAAACTCTATACAGAGCGATACAACAGGAGGCAATCTGATCATCAGAAGCAGTCCCCCCGTCGAACAAGTGTTTTGGCTCTGTATACTCCTTTACACTCTAAGAGGGGCGGGCCCACTTGGGTCATGACTCCCAAGTGTCTCAGCCTCATGTTGTCTTGTATGGAAAATGAACCCATTTCACTTTGGTAGCAACTTTAAAATCCACAACTCCGCCAGCCGTGGGAGGCAATTATGAAAGTAACAAAGAAAAGACAAATTATTCCGTTCGTTCCGCCGCACACCACGACTAGGGACAGACACTGACACACCTGCGCGAAGTCGACGAGGCTAGCCATTGCGCTAGCAACTGAAATTTTGTGCCCAACACCTCTTATAATAAACGCCGCGTGTTGCCCGTCAGTCACAGCCCTTTCACCAGTACACCGAAAACTCAACGTAATGTAGACTTAGAAAAATTCCTGATGTTTTCTGTACCGCAGTATTTACTGTCCTAACATACCTTTTATGTTTGTCTCATATTAATTTAGAATATACTGTCCCGAGTTCCATATCCCATTGCGGTTGTTCCACAGCAAGCATCATCCCTTTTCCGCAGTTTCTCTAAGCCTCTTCAGTGCCCTTGTTCTCGACTCTCCCCTCAGCCCCAACATTTTCAATAAATCATACACTGATGCAGCCACGAGCCCTCTTGCACCCACCTCAACAGCCATGACCCTTGCTACGCTCCCTGCTTGATGCCTTGGACCACCAGCGGATGTCTCCATGACCAAATTCCCGTCTATTCGTTTGTGTGTATCCGATTACCTCCTTCAGTTTGAGCGACTCTTGGGCAGCATCAACAGCTTCTTCCACTCTCCACTTCCTTCCCGTTTTCAGTGTGGGCTGAATGACTTAACCACGTCATCTGCTGACTCGCGTAGCATCATTGTAAGCCTTGCCTTTCCAACTTTGTACTCTTGAACAACTGACTTGAAGGAAAGCAGAAGTTTTGAATTTTTGCAGTTCAGTGCTACATCTGATAGACCTGGTGGTACCCCTAGCCATTTTCTCATGAACTTGTTGACCTTCTGCTCTATAGCTTCTACTGTACGTGTGCTTATTTCATATAAAAGCAGTGGCCAGGTATCAACATGAACTGGAGGCACCACAGTTTGAATTTTCCTAGGAGTCTGCTTTTGTCTATGATCTGTAATCCTCTGTCTGCCATTTCTATTGTCTGTTTCACTGCCTTCGAGTCTTTTAATGAGGCGTCGTACACCCTGCCAAGACTTTTAACAGGTTCCTCAATGACAGTAGGGATTCTTTGGTTGGCAACTATGAATATGACCTCTGCTATCTTCCCTTTCCTGACTGATAGGCTTCTTGACTTCTTGGGTTTGAAGCTCATTCTGCACCAGCTGACTAGTTCATCCAGGCGTGCTAACATCCTCCGGACCTGATGTTCATCTGATGTCAGAATTGTTGTGTCATCCATGAATGCTTTGAGCGGTGGCATGTGACACATTCCACCAAGCGTTGGACCTATAGCCATTCCTTCAGCCGCATTGAGGATTACCTGCATAGCCATCACGATTAGTATCTGAGAGATGGTACATCCCATCACAATTCCAACTTCAAGGCCAATCCACTTCGTTGTGTACTCTCTGGTTGAAAATCTGACAGAGAACCCTGCGAAATACAGCTTCAGTGTTGCTGCAATCTCTTGTGGAACATGATACATTTCTAGGACCTGCCACAACATCTGGTGTGGAACGGATCCATAAGCATTTGCTAGATCCAACCTTATTACATGGAGGTTTGTTCTGTCAGACTTTGCCTATTGAATTGCTTCCCATATCATTGTGGCATGCTCTAGACATCCTGGTGTATATGAATCCCTCCTTTCTGAATGGTAGTGTCCATGTACCCATTTGCCAGGAGGTATGTAGTGAGCCTTTTCGCCATCACTGAGAAGAATATCTTCCCTTCCTCGTTAAGTAGTGAGATTGGCCTGAACTGACTGATGTCTGTGAAATGTTGTTCCTTCGGGATGTAGAATCCGTTCGCCTATCTTCATTCCTTTCTTACAAGCTGGGTTTTCCACGCATTCTTCAGTAAACGGAGCAGTCGTTTGAGCACCTCAGGGTATCTCTTATACACAACATGTGGAACACCATTTGGACCAGGAGCTGACTTGCACCGAGTTTTCTTGACAATGCTTTCTACCTCTTGCATCATTGGGGACTTGGTGTTAAATTCAGCTCCTGGCTTACTCGGCCATTTAAGGCCTGCCAAGCTGCTGAGCGGCTCATCTTTGCGACCATCTGAATATGTCATTCTAAGGTGTTCTTCCGTGTCTTCTTTCCTGATGTTTAACGTACCCGACCGTGGCTGCTCAAACAGTTCTTTGGCAAACTTGAATCTTTCCCTATCCCTTCGAGTCTTCTTTCTCTTCCTGCACAACCTTTCTGCTCTACAAAGGGCATTATGTTGGCCTTTCAGGTGCTCCAAAACCTGTCGTAACCCTTCCTTCTCTGTAGCAACTGCGTTCTTGAACAGTTTTCGGGCATGCTTCTTCTGTTTCCTGATTTCTTCTATTTTAATTTGTCTTCTACTTTTTCGCGGTGGGTTACTTTCCCTTGCCTGCCTGACTCCGAACACTTTGCGACAGTGAAGATATATTATGTCGCCGAAGATTTCCAGCTTTTTCTCCAAAGTTATCTGCTTCAGATTGTTATCCAACTCTTTTGCCAAGGTTTCGTCCAGCTGTTTCCAAAGCTCTTTTGCACTGGCAGGTGGAAACTTGATTGCATCTCTCTTCCCGTCCAAGAAGTGTGTGAGATCATCATCAGGCAGATCAACTTGAATGTACTCAGCACTGTGGATTGACTCCTGGCTGCGTTCTTTAAACGTTTTACCCGTCGAGACAGAGTGCTGTTGATCTCCCCCTGATGAGCTCCCACACCCCTTTTTCGTTCTGTGGATCTTCATTCCTCTCTGAGTAGAGAATTTCCAACTACAGGCACATGGAAATTCCAGCCGTTGTTCAGAGCTCGAAGACCGTGTAACGGGCGTGGTCGATTCCAATGAGGCGTCTGTGGATTCATCATTCTCCCCCCCCCCCCCTTTTTTTTCGGTGAATCCTGGTTGCATCTATCATTGTTGGGTCCTGTAGCAATTGAATACAGCTTACGGGGTGCTAACCCGGTCAGCCGGTTTCTAGTCTTTCCCAACGCCATCCTTTCCCTTCTAATATTACCCCCAATTGGCGTTGGTACTAAATCATTCGCTAAGCGTTGCTCGAAGTTTAAATGGCAACCTACTTTACTTCGTTGGACATGCAAGGTCGCGTATCTTTGTCACATGAAAAATACAGCCAATTCGTCCATCTATCTTTGTCTTGTTCTCGTCTGTGGTGTATTTTCTGAGGATCTGGAATGTATGTTTAGTGATGGTGGTCAGCCATTTGTCATTCTGACTAGATGTCCAAACTATTTCAATCCGTGCTGCTCCAGGATTCTGGGTATAACATGCAGCATTAGCCCATGTTGTATTATTCCTAATGCTATTTTTCTTATATTGTTGGTCATCTTTCTCATCATCATATCTCATACATAAGAGCATAGGGCTTCAATAAATACCTTCTTAACCCTCCTGTCCCGTACCATCCGCTCACGGTCGTTTCATGTATTCTTCATCATTTCATTTCTGTCTCCAGCTCTCTTCCCCGTGTTTTTTTGTCTGGTATCCCCACAGCTTTTCTTATCTTGAGGATTCACCAATAAAAGCTGTATTGCAATGCTATCAACAGGCTTCTTCAACGTCTGCAACTACTTGTTTGTTGTTTTTGTTGTTGTCCGTGTTTAAAAGCCATGCTATAGAACTGACTATAATTTGTGTCATCTCTCAGAACAAGCTGAATACATTCGAGAACAAATGTCTTAGAAAACTCATGAACATCAGTTGGAAAGAATTCAAGACTAATCGACAAATAAGAGAAGACTCTAGGCAGAAATATGTCTCCGACTATATAAGGAAAAGACGATGGTCATATATCGGTCATGTCCTACGAATGCAAAACAACAGAATACCACTACAGGCGCTCACTTGGGTTCCTGAGGGTAAGCGGAAAAAAGGAAGACCAAAAGAAACACTCAGAAGAACAATAATAAGAGAAGGAAGAACGTTGGGCCTAAATAATGTGCAAGAGCTAAGAGGAGTGGCGTCACAACGAACAACCTGGAGAGCACTGGTTTCTGCCTTATGCGCCGTGTTTGGCGCTTAAAGAATTTATTATTATTATTATTATAGAACTGACTAATCATTAGAGTTGAAGATTCTTTTTTTTTTCTTGTGTTGGACTTTTGATGTCTTTTTATTACCATAATCTTCTCAATGAAATGAAAGTGCCTCTTGCCTGCTGAATTCTCGTAGTCTTATTCTGATATCAATATCATTCTCAGGCAGTGCATTGTTTTTTTTAGTTTTTTTGAAGGGGAGGGGAAGGGGGGGGGGGGGGGGGGGGGTGGGGTAGTGTTGTGAGTCACCTTTTTTTAAAATAAGTTAAATATTGTGTCTGCTTCTCACCTCACGAAACAGTGTTGGTAGGAAGATGGCATTGACAATTTGCTGTTTTGTTGACACAGAAAGCAATGCCGGTAAGGGACATCGTTGTATTTGCATCTCAGGTTACGGCATTACTTTAATCGGAAGATGAAGAGTGCACAATCTATGGATTACAACATGTATAGCTTATCAGTCACTAGTGCTAAAGAGTGCACAATCTATGGATTACAACATGTAGGCCTATAGCTTATCAGTCACTAGTGCTAAAGAGTGCACAATCTATGGATTACAACATGTAGGCCTATAGCTTATCAGTCACTAGTGCTAAAGAGTGCACAATCTATGGATTACAACATGTAGGCCTATAGCTTATCAGTCACTAGTGCTAAAGAGTGCACAATCTATGGATTACAACATGTATAGCTTATCAGTCACCAGTGCTAAAGAGTGCACAATCTATGGATTACAACATGTATAGCTTATCAGCCACCAGTGCTAAAGAGTGCACAATCTATAGATTACAACACGTATAGCTTATCAGTCACCAGTGCTAAAGAGTGCACAATCTATGGATTACAACATGTATAGCTTATCAGTCACCAGTGCTAAAGAGTGCACAATCTATGGATTACAACATGTATAGCTTATCAGCCACCAGTGCTAAAGAGTGCACAATCTATGGATTACAACATGTATAGCTTATCAGCCACCAGTGCTAAAGAGTGCACAATCTATGGATTACAACATGTATAGCTTATCAGTCACCAGTGCTAAAGAGTGCACAATCTATGGATTACAACATGTATAGCTTATCAGTCACCAGTGCTAAAGAACTCGGGGTCTTGTTTCGTAGACACGGAACTATAACAGCGGCTGAGAAAAGAACATGTTTTTCTTCCTGTCACCAGATATTGCGCCTTAGAAAATTGCAATGACATATTTTTAAAATATGATGTGGAAATAAAGATTCGTATTGTAGGAACGGTTATCACACAAAATGTGGTTTTCTGTCTTTCTAAAGTGGTGTACAGTATCTTGGTTCTTGGTGTGATTACTGTCGGCTTGGATAGTCCGTCTTACCAAAGTGGTGTCCTGAAGAAGTTCCTGATTGGATAATGGGCTTCAGAGCCTAAAATAGTTACCTTAGAAACAAAGTAGTTCCTAGGTGTCGGTCGTTTTAAACAAAAGTATGGCAGTTGTGGTTTTCAAAGTATGAGCGTTTTCCCTAGAAAGAGCGTTTCTGTCTGTTTGTCTCTCTGTCTGCTAATCTGTCTGTCCTGTTAATCAACGTACACCCAAAGTAAACGCGGCAAAGTACAAACACTAAAACACATATGATTTTTTTCATATACGTAGGATGTAATTATATATATATTTTAAATGTATATCTCCGGTTGCCTTTGTGCGTATACAGTGATGGCTACGTCAATAGATTTTATGTGGCAACTTGCAGCATAATACAAATTTAAAATGACTACGGTATTTTGTTCAGTTTTTAAGGTGTACTTAATGTGAACTATCAGCTATGAACTATATACTTCTGTGTCATTGATATCTATATTTTCGTTGGATTTAATAATAGCAACGGTGCAACGAAACTTTAATTCTCAAAGTTACACCAAACACGTAACCAGTATCAATGAAATCACGAATGTACTCGTGTGTTATCCGAAGAACATTCCCCTTGGCCAGATTATAAGACATGGAGGCTTGCATAAGATGCTTTCTATGATTTCAAAGAATGTACTAAACCAGACCGTGGCAATTGTAAAGAATAATTTCATGATGTACTTTTGAAAGTGTCGTACAAATTTTATGAAATGAACTTGCCTGCTTCATTGAATGTCAATAACTCCGTAGCGTTCCGCTGGGCTACACAGAGGCAAAAGGCTAGAGCCGACGCCAGCTGCTTTCGTGGAAAAGCTTTACGGGGATTCAAATAGCCTCAAACTGACTACTGCTTTCTTTGAGAACATTCAAGTGGACGTCTGAGAGTGTACGATGAAGAAGAAGAATGCAGATGTTTTGGCTGAATTGATTCTGCGAAGTCATGTACAAGGTTATTGGACATTAATGTCTAGTCTTCAAGAAAGTTAATACAGTTGTTGGTCGAATTACTAGCAATCTTTATCAGGGTTAGCTAGTCCTTTTTAGGGTTTCATAATGCTAGCTTATATGCACTAATATTCCTTTTCATGGCTTAGTATTTATCAATGTCACATTATAATTCAGACGTTACCCAAATTATAACCCACATGGGGTCGACCTGTGTATCCAGTGCATAAGCCAAACTCCAGTTTTTCTGTGCATGAACCAAAAACCAAACCATGTTCATCATTGCGCTGTGCTATCACTGAACGTTTGGTTTGGTTTTAAGGACTATCTTCATTGCACACGGACTACTCCATCAGTGCTCAGATCTCCTCCCTTAGATCACACAAGGAAGATCTCAGCACAGTGCACGAACTCCGTAGCATCGGCGAGAATCCCACTGTGTGTATATAGGAATCACACATTCTATAAACATTTTTATGGTGGGTAGGTTTTTAATTTTTAAATTGTTGCCAGGGCAGCGGCCTGATAGGCCTACTCTTTACGATTTCCAACTGCCGTGGGATTTTTAACGTGCGCAACTTGCACACGGGACCTCCTATTTTTTTGCCCTTATTCGAAAAGGCTATGCATCCGATCTCACTACCCAGGAGACCAGAGGGGAGTATGTCATCATTAGGACCACTGGTTCTGAATAAAATGTTCCACAAATTATATTCCCACAACTGGGAATCGAACCCGGTACCTCTAGAGCTCGAGGCGGACGCCATACCTCTTAGCCACTCCAAACCCCTATCACTGAACGACTTCAGCCTAATCCCATGCACAAGGCCAACCCCAGTTTTCCTATGCACTAACCAAAAACCAAACCAAGTTCAGACGTAGGGTTCTCATCAATGTTTGTTTTTTTTGGCTCGTCATTGCGCTGAGCTGTTACTGAAAGACTTCAGCTTTGTTGAAAGAGCCGTGCCACGCCACATGACAGCAAACCCTTCAAAGAAGTTTCTGCGTTCAACAGAAGCTTCTATCCGCTACTCGTACTTGAGAATATGACAATAATGACATAATATACCAATATACTACATCATGTTCATGATGTTGTTGAATTTTATTTTTTGGCTTAAAATTTTTACAGGATGGGGTAACTGGTCCCATGTCTAACCTTCCTTAGTCGCCTACTACGACATGCCATAATAGGGCACACTGTTGCTGTTTTTCCCCCCCATCCTGGTAATACATCAAGTATTATCCGTGGGTTCTTGCGTAAAATCGAGGGAATACAACGGTTTGACAAGATCACCAATGTGAAACTAATGAAAAGAATTAAACAAATACCAATGGAACAGGAGGTCAGAAGGAGGCGCTGGTAGTGGATAGGATACACATTGAGGAAGGCATCTGAAAATTGTCTCACCGCCACGAATTTTTTTTTTTTTTCTTAAATAGGCGATAATATAACCAAATTATCTGCGCATGTATATTATAAGACTTGTTTGCGAGAATAACTGTCGCCAGTTACTTCCAGACGACTACATTCAGGACACCGTCATGTATATATATATATATATATATATATATATATATATATATATATATATATATATATATATATATATATATATATATATATATATATATATATATATATATATATATATATATATATATATATATATAATCTTCTTCTTTGATCCTTAGCCGCCGACCGTCAAAGCAGTCAGTGGCCATTACGCCTGGTGGCGTCTTGTAGGGCAACAACAAATTGATTCGACTCTGCTCGGTCGGCGGCCATCCCTCGCACAGTGCCCCAACTCCGGTTCACTCCCCGCATCTCAGCCTCCACAGCCCCCCGCCAAGCTGTCCCTGGTCGGCCTCTCTTTCGTTTTCCCTCAGGTAGCTTCAGAAAGTCCCCGGAATTTATGTATTGTTTAGAAAGAAGTAACTGTAGTGAAATTGACAGAGATACAACGGTAAAATACCTCCAAGGATAACATATAAGGATAAAAACATAATGCGTAGGCTGCTGATAGACATGATCGCCCAGACCGCGGGTCATCACCCTCCATAAGAATTGACTTGCTAGACAGGAGGGGAACGGCGGATGAAAGGAAAAAAATATGACTGGAAAGATTGCGTGAGACTAGAAAGGCTAAGGAGACGCAATTGGGGGGGAAACGGAGAAAAGTCACGTTTCCCAAGTTGACATAAAAAGTAAGCAACTCGACAGAAGGGACCATAGATATGTTACGCCACAGTCATTTATTGGACGCTTTTGCGCGATACCAAGCCTTTGATTTGAATTCAGCGGCTAAACGCAGATGTTCGAAATATTACAAAATTTAAAAAGTACTTTTTTCTTAATATTAATGTTAGGAATATAAAAATTAGCTGGCCGGATGGCCCATTCTGAGCAGTGAACTAATATGGTCTTAATTTTACAGACGGATAGATAATATTGAAGATAATGACAAAAGACAGTGTTGTTCACATCATCGACAGACTGTATTGAATCTAAAAGTGTCGCTAATTGCACAAAAAAACACGACCTCGAGACGCAGGTGTTCAAATCTACTTAGTATGGAAGAGACGGGATAGTGTGGTGGCTGTGTCTAAATATAACTTTTAACGACAAAATTTTGGAGGGGAGAGAAAGGTTGGTTCAAAAATCAAGTACATTTTGTAGAAACACAAGTAGAGACGGACAGACTAACAGATAACCATCCATACTTGACTGAAGCATGACTGAAATGACTTTAGTGTAGGAAATTTGAATTTAAAATAAACCTAGGCAGTGATTGGCCACAGACAATCATATCATTAGCGCTCAGACGCGAAAGTGGGGCCATTCTTCAATAGTTGTTCAGTGATAGACACAGATTTTAAAGTGTGGTGATTTCCATATGAAAGAAAGTGAAAGAAATTTAGGGACGCCATACTATAGCCAGCAGCTCAGCTGAGTTTTGCTAGCAATTCTGTGTTATTTATTCATAATCTGGTAAGATTGAAATTATTTCCTTATATATTTTGAATATTGTTTCATGTTCGAGTGATTTGATACTGCCATATCGAAATCTAGCCTTACAAACAAGTAGGGATTTGCTCTAGACCCCCCGCCCTAGTCAGGGTCTAGGGACCAACAATATACATAAACTCCAGCAAGGGTTAGGCAAGACAGATCAAGTGTTGAGAATAATGAAACATATTACCTATCCTCTTTTAGGGCAGAAAACTAATAAATATTTTTCAGAATCTATGGTCTGGGAGGATCTATCTGATGTAAAACCACCATGGTAAATGTGCTGTTTGGTCAGAGAGATCTGACCTGTCTGTATGATGTGGTTGTTGTGTCAGTGTTGTGTCCAGACGTGGGTAGAGAATAGATTTTGACACATGGCCCATACTTTGATTGCAGAGCTGTGAGTTTTCTGTTGTCAACAAAGCAGTGTCTATTCAGTTGGTGACTTTACTCGAGTGTATCTGTGCAGTACTTGTGACAGAGACCACCATTATTGCCCGCCAGCACGGAGAGGTGGGACCACCTGATTTCAGCACCAGAGCTACAACTACAAGATGAGTGAGCCTCTGGTCTGCTGGACATTCACCAACGCTGTGTAGTTACTAATACCCCCATAAAAATTCCCACCATTTTCTGGACACTGTGTAGTCAATATAGACAGGTGTGATGAGGCCACCCCAACAGCACAAACATTAACTATCCTCCCAAGTAGATGACTACTAGAACATTTTAATAAAACTAACTAGTATAGTACATATATATGTACACTATTGCATTTATGATATAATATTCCATGCATTTCTTTCATAATCTCTAAATCCTTTTAAGTTCTGGTCAACCTAAAAAATTGATCCAGAACAAAATAAATGTAATTCTATCAAAAAATTTTACACACGTGAGTTAGTTCAGTGTATTTTAACATTTATTAATATTATTAGTCTTGTTAAATATCTGTGGGTATATCTATAACCTATTACACCACACTACATATCATAACCCTAGACACTTTACGTAGCCACATTCATTAAAAAAAATTAAGTGTGAGGTCGTAGTGGTAGCAAGAAAGGCCTTCTGACAATTCTCAACTACATTTTATCTCAGGAGCCTTCACAGCTGGCCTCATACAATTACATTTAGTAATATCAACATCATACAATACCATCAAACACCACTACATAAATTGGGGTCTTGTCCAGGGATAATTAGCCCAACAGTAATATTAGGATCTCCTGGTGGGAGAAATAAAGGTAGGGAAATAAATTGTAAAATTCCCTTTAAAATTAAAAGTGTCCCTGCAGATAAAAGTTGGTGAATCTTCACAGCCAGTAATAATTAATTAGTTAACTGGTTAGTTAGAATTGGTTAGACTATAGTCATAAGAAGTACTTAGAGTATTTACTGGTTAGAGATTTATCTTGTATATTATTATATTGTCAAAAAAGTATGGCGGAGCTGGCAAAATTTAGATCAGCTGCTGTGCTCACCGCGAAGGAGATGGGAATGGATGGTCAAATTTTAATTCAATACGTAACGGCTGAATGTGATAAATATATTGAACGGGAAGAAAGGAGATTAGAAAAAGAGGCTGAAAGAAAATTAGAGGCTGAAAGGTTAGCTGAAGAAAAGAGGTTACAAATTGAGGCTGAGACAAAGAGGCTGCAGATTGAGGCAGAAGAAAAACGACAGCAAAGGGAGGCAGAAGATAAAAAGGCCGAAAGGGAGGCAGAAGATAGAAGGTTGCAAAGGGAGCACGAATTACGACTAAGGGAGCTGGAATTACAAGGCCAGGCTCCTGAAAATGGTGCCAGCCCTTTTGCCTCAGATGCTACGCCCAGTCTGGGAGCCTCAAACTCCGCTATGGGGTTTCATTTAGACCATTTTGTTGAAAAAGACGATGACATAGAGGGGTACCTAGGACGTTTTGAGTTATTAGCTACTACATATGGGTTAGAGAGAGAGAGGTGGAGTTTAAAGCTATCACAAGGATTGAGAGGTACTTCTTATGAAGTATTTGCTAAAATGAACAGGGAAGACCAAGACAATTATGACATGTTAAAGCAGGCTTTGTTATTAAGGTACGAGAAGAATGGTGAATTTTATCGTAAGAAATTTAGAAATGCCAAACTGTTGTCTGGGGAGACATACCACCAATTCTCGGCTAGACTAGAAACCTATTTGGAGAAATGGACGGCTCTGGGGAAGACCCAAGATCTTAAAGAAATGATCATGATTGAGCAATTGAGAGAGTCCATGGCTCCAGACATGAGAAAATTTCTCATGGAACAAGGTGCAGAGAAGTTGGGGGAAATTTTAAATGTGCTGAGAGGTATCAGGCAGCCCAGGCAGAGGTAAGTGGTGCTAAGAAGAAGCACATAGACAATTTTAAAGCTCCACAGCAATTTAATAAATTTGATAATAGAGAGCAGGGAAATAAAGGTAGGACAAACTTTGAGCGGCCAAGAAATGACTATCGCGACAGAAACTCACAGTTCAATGACCAAAAGTTCAGTGAAAGAAAACCGTTGAACCAAGGAAAAAGATGGTGTAAATGGTGCAAGAAGGATAACCATAACACCGAATTTTGTAGAAGGAAACCTTCAAACATTGCTGCAATGAAGTCGGGGACGCAAAGATTAAAGGTTAATCCTAAGGGACAACAGGAACCTTATCACCCCCCAGTTTGTGAGGATGTTATTTGTAATGGGGTCACCATAAGGTGCCTTTATGATACAGGTTTGGATTATGATTCAGTTGTGAAGTCTAGCCTAGTGGACCCAAGTCAGTATACCACAGAAACAGTGGAAATACAAGGGGCGACCAAGGACATACCACTCATGACACTTCCCATCGCAAGGATAACGGTGAAAACTCGCTATGTGGAAGGAGAAATCAGAGCAGCAGTGATAGATGAACCAATCTACCCTCTGATATTGGGGTGTAGATACGTTTTCTTGGGGAATCCCGAGAAACCTGTGATCATGGCGACAGTGCAGACCAGGTCACAGAAGGAGGAGGAAGAAGGTGAACCTATAAATGCTCATCCAGAGGAGATGAGGAAGGCGCAGGCTGAGGATAGGACACTCAAGCCCTGTTTTAAAAAATTGCCCAAATGCCACACACCTCCGAGCAAGGGGGAATATTTCATGAAGAACAAACTCTTATACAGGAAGGCCGGAACTGGAACAAATGGTCACAACCAGCTGGTTCTTCCCACTTCATATAGAGATAAAGTGATGGAACTCGGGCATGCGATTCCCTTCAGTGGTCACATGGGGATCAGCGCCACAGGACAGCGTATAGCTTGTCATTACTTCTGGCCAGGGATAACGGAGGATATAAAAAAGATATGTCAAATCCTGCCCAGAATGTCAAAGGGTAGCTCCTAAGCACTGGACTGCTCCTGCAACTCTAGGGGAAATGCCCATAGTGGGAACACCTTTTGAGAGGGTTGCAGTGGATATTGTAGGACCTCTCACTCGGACCAAGAGGAGGAACAGTTACATCCTTACTCTGGTGGACACTTGTTCTATGTGGGGAGAGGCGGTAGCCCTGCCATCAATTGATTCAAAACATGTAGCAGAGGCACTACTTACAATATTTACCCGATTAGGATTCCCGCATCAAATCTTGACGGATAATGGTTCTCAGTTCAAGGGGAAACTAACGGAAGAAGTTTTTAAGCTATTTCAAGCCAGGCACTTTCATTGTAGTCCGTACCATCCACAAGGGAACGGCCAGGTAGAGAGGTTCAACGGGACTCTCATTTCTATCCTGAGAAAGCTGGCACACGAAAAACCGGATCTGTGGGATCAATTCCTGCCCGCCGCATTGTTTGCGTACCGGGAGGTACCACATAGTTCAACCGGGATGGCTCCCGCAACTCTGCTATTTGGGAGGCCAATAAAAGGTCCTTTAGAAGCTTTATTAAGGACCTGGACAGATGAGAAGGCGGAAGAGACTGTTACCTCATCGTATCAATACGTGAACGAACTGACCACTCGTTTGAAAGCTGGATGGAAACTGGCAAATGATAATTTGAAACAAGCCAGGAAGAAACATGCAGCATATTTTAATAGGAAGGCAAAGGACAGGGAACTGGCAGTCGGAGAGAAGGTGCTGCTTCTACTACCCGGAAGCCAGAATAAATTACAAATTGGTTGGCAAGGTCCATATACGGTTCTAGAGAAGGTGTCTAGAACAAACTATAAAATTGACAAAAAGGGGAAGGAAAAAGTTTATCATGTAAACCTGTTAAAGAAGTATCTGGACAGACCACTCCAGGAAAGCACCCCCTTATTGACCTTAGCTATTGCAACCCAGATGCAAAAAGAACCACTCACCTCACATGAATACCCATTACATCCTTGTGAAACAGCAGCACAGGTAAAAGTCAGTAAGCACCTGACTAAAAACCAGAGGGAGAGAGTTCAACAAGTTCTGGAGGAACATACAGATGTATTAACAGATAAACCAGGCCATACAAATTTGCTACAGTATGACATGAAACTGGTAGACTCAAACCCAATCTGTATGAGAGCCTATTCTATTCCGTTCGCGAAGGAGAAGGCATTGAAGGAAGAAATAGATTATTTATTGAAGGAGGGGATTATTTCGCACAGTGAATCATCTTTTAGTTCTAGTGTCGTTTTGTTGAGAAAACCGTCTGGGGAACACAGACTGTGCATAGATTACAGGAAACTGAATGCTGTCACAGAAGGACAAGTGGATCCATTACCAGACACCAAACAGTTATTTGCCAGACTGAACAAGGCAAAATACTTTTCAAAAGTGGATCTTAGTAAAGGCTATTACCAGATCCCAGTGAAGCCTGAAGTGAGACCTTATTTGGCTTTTAGCACTTCGGATGGACATTATGAATTCAATATGCTACCATTCGGACTGAAAAATGCTCCGAGTGTGTTTTCAAGGATGATGCGCAAATTGTTGGATCCCCTGAATAACCCATGTATCACAAATTTCATGGATGATATTCTCGTCGCCACCGAGACATTTGAAGAACACATTGAAGCTCTGGAGATGTTGTTTGATAGACTTCGGGAGGCGAATTTGACTGCTAGGCCAACAAAATGTTGTATTGGATGTAAAGAGTTGGAATTCTTGGGACACACTGTATATCAGGGTAATATGACCCCTGATCCTAAGAATTTGGAAAAACTGCAGAGAGCACCTAGGCCGCAAACAAAAAAAGACGTGCGATCATTCGTGTCGTTATGCGGATTTTATCAGAAATACATCAAAAATTTTAACGCTATATGTGCTCCTCTGACTGATTTGACTCGCAAGGGACTTCCAGATAAAATTATTTGGACTGCACAATGTGAACTAGCGTTCCAAGAGTTAAAGGAAAAACTCACTAGCAAGCCTATTCTCAAACTGCCTGATTTGACACAGGACTTTGTCTTAAGAACCGATGCAAGTAATGTAGGACTAGGAGGGGCTTTGTTGCAAAGATCAGCTTCACCTGATGGGGAACTTAAACCAGTCGCTTATGCCAGCCGCAAATTGAATAAGGCGGAACAAGGATACTCCACAAGCGAAAAAGAATGTTTAGCGTTAATCTGGGCAATAAAGAAGTTTCAAATCTATCTGTATGGTAGGACTTTTGTGGTGGAGACGGACCATCAGCCTCTCGTGTTCTTGTCTCAGGCTAGGCATGAAAACGCAAGATTGTTGAGGTGGTCTTTGTTGCTTCAACCTTATCAGTTTAGTATCCAATATATCCCAGGCAAATTGAATGTCGGTGCAGATTTCCTCAGTCGGCACCCCTGTGATCAAAATTAGAGTAGTGGGAGACGTGAGGAGTAATTTTACCTATGTGTATCGCTGGTTTTGGAACTTGCCATAGGCATGTTTTCAAGTGGGGAGATGTGTAGTGAAATTGACAGAGATACAACGGTAAAATACCTCCAAGGATAACATATAAGGATAAAAACATAATGCGTAGGCTGCTGATAGACATGATCGCCCAGACCGCGGGTCATCACCCTCCATAAGAATTGACTTGCTAGACAGGAGGGGAACGGCGGATGAAAGGAAAAAAATATGACTGGAAAGATTGCGTGAGACTAGAAAGGCTAAGGAGACGCAATTGGGGGGGAAACGGAGAAAAGTCACGTTTCCCAAGTTGACATAAAAAGTAAGCAACTCGACAGAAGGGACCATAGATATGTTACGCCACAGTCATTTATTGGACGCTTTTGCGCGATACCAAGCCTTTGATTTGAATTCAGCGGCTAAACGCAGATGTTCGAAATATTACAAAAATTAAAAAGTACTTTTTTCTTAATATTAATGTTAGGAATATAAAAATTAGCTGGCCGGATGGCCCATTCTGAGCAGTGAACTAATATGGTCTTAATTTTACAGACGGATAGATAATATTGAAGATAATGACAAAAGACAGTGTTGTTCACATCATCGACAGACTGTATTGAATCTAAAAGTGTCGCTAATTGCACAAAAAAAAAACACGACCTCGAGACGCAGGTGTTCAAATCTACTTAGTATGGAAGAGACGGGATAGTGTGGTGGCTGTGTCTAAATATAACTTTTAACGACAAAATTTTGGAGGGGAGAGAAAGGTTGGTTCAAAAAATCAAGTACATTTTGTAGAAACACAAGTAGAGACGGACAGACTAACAGATAACCATCCATACTTGACTGAAGCATGACTGAAATGACTTTAGTGTAGGAAATTTGAATTTAAAATAAACCTAGGCAGTGATTGGCCACAGACAATCATATCATTAGCGCTCAGACGCGAAAGTGGGGCCATTCTTCAATAGTTGTTCAGTGATAGACACAGATTTTAAAGTGTGGTGATTTCCATATGAAAGAAAGTGAAAGAAATTTAGGGACGCCATACTATAGCCAGCAGCTCAGCTGAGTTTTGCTAGCAATTCTGTGTTATTTATTCATAATCTGGTAAGATTGAAATTATTTCCTTATATATTTTGAATATTGTTTCATGTTCGAGTGATTTGATACTGCCATATCGAAATCTAGCCTTACAAACAAGTAGGGATTTGCTCTAGACCCCCCGCCCTAGTCAGGGTCTAGGGACCAACAATATACATAAACTCCAGCAAGGGTTAGGCAAGACAGATCAAGTGTTGAGAATAATGAAACATATTACCTATCCTCTTTTAGGGCAGAAAACTAATAAATATTTTTCAGAATCTATGGTCTGGGAGGATCTATCTGATGTAAAACCACCATGGTAAATGTGCTGTTTGGTCAGAGAGATCTGACCTGTCTGTATGATGTGGTTGTTGTGTCAGTGTTGTGTCCAGACGTGGGTAGAGAATAGATTTTGACACATGGCCCATACTTTGATTGCAGAGCTGTGAGTTTCTGTTGTCAACAAAGCAGTGTCTATTCAGTTGGTGACTTTACTCGAGTGTATCTGTGCAGTACTTGTGACAGAGACCACCATTATTGCCCGCCAGCACGGAGAGGTGGGACCACCTGATTTCAGCACCAGAGCTACAACTACAAGATGAGTGAGCCTCTGGTCTGCTGGACATTCACCAACGCTGTGTAGTTACTAATACCCCCATAAAAATTCCCACCATTTTCTGGACACTGTGTAGTCAATATAGACAGGTGTGATGAGGCCACCCCAACAGCACAAACATTAACTATCCTCCCAAGTAGATGACTACTAGAACATTTTAATAAAACTAACTAGTATAGTACATATATATGTACACTATTGCATTTGTGATATAATATTCCATGCATTTCTTTCATAATCTCTAAATCCTTTTAACTTCTGGTCAACCTAAAAAATTGATCCAGAACAAAATAAATGTAATTCTATCAAAAAATTTTACACACGTGAGTTAGTTCAGTGTATTTTAACATTTATTAATATTATTAGTCTTGTTAAATATCTGTGGGTATATCTATAACCTATTACACCACACTACATATCATAACCCTAGACACTTTACGTAGCCACATTCATTAAAAAAAATTAAGTGTGAGGTCGTAGTGGTAGCAAGAAAGGCCTTCTGACAATTCTCAACTACATTTTATCTCAGGAGCCTTCACAGCTGGCCTCATACAATTACATTTAGTAATATCAACATCATACAATACCATCAAACACCACTACAGTAACAATACAATTATTTACACTACATTTCCTTCAAAATAGTTCCCTTCGGCAACTACACACTTTTGCCAACGTCCATACAGCTGTTTGAAACATCCCTGGAACCGATTCTTTGACACCTCTCTCAGCTGCTTTGTCGCATTGGTGATAGCGTCCTCGGCATCCTTGAATCTCTGCCCTTTCAGTGCCGATTTTATGCAAGGGAACAAGAAAAAAAATCAGGTGGTGCCAGGTCGGGAGAATGTGGAGGATGTTCCAGGGCAGTCACATTGTGCGTTGCGAGATACTGATTCACCAGTAGGGATCGATGTGCTGGCTCATTGTCATGCAGCAGGACCCAACTGTCTGTTCTCCATTTTTCTGGGCGATTTTGGGAACCATGTGTTGACAAACACGGTGCATGTGCAGTTCATTGTGGAGAATACTGTGGCAACTTCCAACTGATATTTCAACTTCTGAGGCTATTTTCTCTACACTAAGTCTTCTGTCAACACGAACAACGTTCCGAACAAGCTCAATGTTTTCATTGTTTATCGAAGTAGGTGCTCGTCCGCTACGGGGATCATCATCGACACTAGCACGACCTTCACGGAAACGATTGTGCCACACAAAAACTTGCGATTTCTTCATTGCGGTATCACCATATGCTTTATTAAGCAAGGTTACTGCCTCTGAGGGTGACTTCTCAAGGAAAACACAAAATTTGACATTTGTACGTTGTTTAATCAAGGACAACTTTAAAACAACTCCGACGATGCTCTGGCAAGGTAATACTGTACAGTATATGCAAGGTAATACTGTTAAGTAAAAAAAATAATGTAAAATACTGTATACTGTACATAGGCTAATATTTTTTCTTTGTTCTTAAGGATCGTCGTGACTGTCGAGTGCGACATGCCCAAATCACGAGCTATAGCATTCACTGGCTTTCAACCTTCGTGATGTTTAATTATCTTTTGTTTTACTTCAAAATCGATACTTTTTCTTGGTCTCTTGCTGCTGCTATCACTAGAACTGGTTTTGCTGTGTTTGGGAGCCATGATGCACTTCACGGTAATGTATTTTCGAAAGTTCACATTATAATAACGATTGTAAGTACAGTACGGTACATACATAGGCTAGTAACATAGGCGTTTATTATGACTATCAAGACATATGTACTGTATTATATGTTATATATGTACTGTATCATTATATGCCTGGTATCGCAATCGCTTTGTACTGTATACAAGAGACATGAGATACACATGTTGCGTGGGGGAAGCTGTTGCTTTTGGTACGTCCGGTTACGTCCGCTTCGTTCTGTTCTCCGATCGGGATTTCTGAACTCTATTTTAACCTTATGGGACCACGGACGTATATGCGGTCGGACGTTGTCCGAACGGACGTTATGCGGCGCATGACTGTATATATATATATATATATATATATATATATATATATATATATATATATATATATATATATATATCTTCTTCTTCTTTGATCCAAAGCCACCGACCGTCAAAGCAGTCAGTGACCATCACGCCTGGTGGCGTCTTGTAGGGCAGCAACAAATTGATTCCACTTTGCTCGGTCGGCGGCCATCCTTCGTACAGTGCCCCAGCTCTGGTTCATTTTTTGCATCTCGGCTTCCACAGTTCTCCGTCAAGTTGTTTTTGGTCGGCCTCTCTTTCGCTTTCATTCGGGGGTCCATAGCATAGCTGTTCCTGTAATGGTATCAGGGTCCCTTCTGAGGACGTGGCCAAACCAACTCCAGCGTCTGCCAGCTATGATGGTGTGCATGTCCTCCTGGTTACACCGAATAAGTAGTTCTTGGTTGCTGATGGTAATCTGCCAAAAGATTATATAACCTATATGTATGTATATATATCCTAGGTTTACTTACCTAGGATATATATACATAAATATAGGTTATATCATTATAATTTTCTTCCGTTCTAATTTTTCCTATAGTTTATAAAAGCCTTGTTTGTTTGATTTTTTTTTTTTTTTTTTTCAAATCACGAATTGATGTACAACTCTAAGTCCACCAAGCGAGTGAGTCTTTGTTTCAGTGAGTTTTCTTGTTTTATCGGTTTTATATCATTGTTTTTGGTGAGGTGGCATTTTTGTATTTGGTATATTTTTACAGCGGCAGGAAAGAAGACACCAGATTAAGCTGGAAGTACAGGTCTTGGAGCAGGTCGACCACTTAAATACCTCGGAGCTGTCATAGACCGGAAGGAAGGCATCAATGAAGAGTTGCTACCCGAAGAGCAGCAGATGGGAGACTTTGTCAGGCCTTTAATCGAGGATTCCGCAGCAAGAGAAAAGTTGGCAAGAAGACGAAGAGGGCTGTATACCGCACCTACTATGTCCCAGTCTTGACGTATGGATGCGAGTCATGGGCAATGACTACAACCTACAAAAACCAGATCCTCAGAAATGAGGTATCTGAGGAAGGTGATTGAAGTAACAAGAAGAGACATGGTCCGCAACCAGACGATTCGTCAAGGTCTAAAAACCCAACTCCTGCACACCCAAGTAGAACAGTCCTAACTAAGATGGTTTGGCCATGTCTGCAGAATGGGAGAAGATTGGCTACCACGTAAAGCATGGGAAACTAAGAGCCAGGGATCCAGACCGCCAGGACGACCCATTGTCCGCTGGGAGGACCACATTAGACAATCTTTGAAGGACCGAGGACTAGAATGGAAATAGGCCAGGAGGAAGACAGCAAATGGGATAGTATGGCGCTCTCTCTTCCAAATCTCTACACCTCACGGTAGAAGAGGAACGACTAAGTAAGTGAGTAAGTAAATATTTTTACAGCTATGTTTAGATTCTACTTTGTGCTTCTGTAAAACTGGCTATACAATTTCTTTCTGCTCTAGTATTTCTAAGTCCAATCGAAAGGCGTACCAATTTGCATTTTATATTTCAAAGTGGGTTTCTTCCCCCCCCCCCCCCCACACACACACACACACACATATACTTTTTGTTTTGGTACCAAGTAGTCATTCAGGGCTACTGGGATGGGAAAATTGGTCTGAAATTGCGTCCTGTGTCACTTTCTACTTTTCATTAGCTAAACTGTTGGTCACCAAGCTTTTATCGATTGCTACCGTCGTCTGTCACCTCGTCTATGTGTTCGTAATCAAACGTTCTTCGGCAGTGAGTTCTCGGTTGCTCAAATTCTAGCTCAATGTCAAATTCAATTATCAACGTTTTTTTTTTACCTCATCTAACTGTATTTTTACTCTTTTCGACTGTTTATACGTTTTTGATAGCAATAAGACAGCGTGCGAGTAATTTACATTAACATCTTGATGAAATTCGAGTGTGTTGTTCAATTTGCTTTGAACATTATACCAGGACAACTTGGACATCCCCTGTGTAGTTCGTGGAGATCTCTACCAGGACAACTTGGACATCCCCTGTGTAGTTCGTGGAGATCTCTACCAGGACAACTTGGACATCTCCTGTGTAGTTCGTGGAGATCTCTGAGGAGACAAAGAGATTATCGGACCCCTGTACCCTCAGGCATGTCGTACAACTCCACTAGTATGAGATTTTACAAAGGGCTGGCAACCTCATCGTGTACACAATTGCCACAGAAGCCACCACAAAAAGAGCATGTGCCTGTTTGGTGTAGTCTTCCTGCAAGGGGATCAGCTGCAGTTGTAGCTCTATGCTCCGTAAGGAGCGCAAAGAATATTGATGACGAAACCTTAAAATCCGACAAGAATGGCTATACCTTATTTCACACCATTGGTTCATCGTCTGACCATTTTGAGATCTCATCTTACGCCATCTGATTGACAACAACCAATCATATTCTTCAGTGGCTATCATCTGCCTTATTGAGCTCTCGTCTGATTACGACGAGATTTCGCCAATCTACTGTTCTTTTCTTTATTAAAACGTTTTGGCATTAGTTTCCCTTGACGGGGAGGGGATTTTCTACCCATTCCATCCCCAGGTATGTTGAAAAACTACACGCTCTATTTATTTGCGCCAATGTTGTGGTTCCCTTTTTTTTCTCCTTCCTTTTTTTTTAAAGTTAAAATTGTGAGGAGTTTGGGGGGGGGGGAGAAGGGGGGGGGGGAAGGGGGGGGGGTTGGAAGGGGGGTTCAAAACCTGTTATAGTAGATACATTCCATTTTCAACCTCACACCTCGACGCCCAAGCCAATATCACATTGTTTCGTCCCCTCCGAAACTCATCTGTGATATTTTAATAAACGAGGGACTGTCCACAGCCCCGGCTGGGGTACATACAGCAGCAATCTGAAGCAAAGGAGAAGTCCTGTTCAGGACAAGTCCTTTTTCAGGGCTTCATCTTACTAGCAGGCAGATAGTGGTAGTCCTTTTCAGGACTCAGTATCTATCAACACTGGACAGGCTAGCAGTCCATTTCAGGATTAGCCCTTTTTAGGGCTACTTCGTATTAGCTGATAATATCTAGTAGTGCTTTTCGTGGCTTAGTTTTTATCAACACTACGTTTCAGTCTTCCCAGTACTGTACAAACATTAAATCAAAAATATACGAGTGCTGTGTAATTTCTGCACTTCTGTACGGTGCAGAATGCTGGAGAGTAAAAAAAAAAAAGGAAATATCCAAACGGTCCTCTTTCCACACAAACTGCCTAAGGAAAATTCTTCGAATTTTATGTTCAAGCACCATCACCAACCAAGAACTACTAACTAGGAGCCCCCAAGAAGACATGTGCATCATCATAGCGGGTAGATGCTGGAATTAGGTTGGCCACATCCTCAAAAAAGACCCTGACACCATCACCAGTACTGCCATGCTATGGACTCCAGAAGACAAGCTAATGTAAGGCCAGCCAAAAGCTACCTGGCGAAGAACTGTAAGATCAGAGATGTCAAGCATGAACCAGAGCTGGGGCACCACGTGAAGGATAGCTGCAGACAGAGCAAAGTGGAGACAATTTGTTGCTGCTCTACAAGACGCCACCAGGCGTGATGGTCACTGAATCCGTTGTCAGTCAGCGACCAAGGACCAAAGAAGAAGAAAGAAGACGACACTTCAGTTAACGGAGTTAACATACTTTTAAGCGGCAAATTGTGCTCTGATATAACCAAAGTCTAATTAAAAGGAACATGCCTCGCCACAAAAAGGCGGGGAAAAATACGAGAGATTGGGACAGCGTTGGCGTAGCTAGCAATCCGTTTAAGAAATTTTAACAATAGTTAAGAATTCACACAAAAATACACTTGCTGTAGAGCATCAGTATACTCTCTGTAACAAGCGAAAACAACAACCGATGAAATTGTATTCTTGTTTATGCAATGCATACACTGTAAATGTTATTTTTTTTAAAAAGCAAGCAAGACAAGATAGTACAAGCATAGACTAAATGAGAGCCCGTATCTGGATACAGAAACATCCATTTCGTTGTTGTTAAACTGTGTCATTGTCCCCAATATCAAAGCGGTTATTTGAATATCTCCAGGTATTGTTATTCTCGCTAAAGTACAGTTAGTCTCACCACAGATGTCACAGTTACTCTGATTCACACGTGTCAGTCTCCGAACTTTTAATTATAAATGAGATGAAGCAGAGACAGTAAAAGTGCAAAAGGCGGAGTTATAGCAGTTCAGTTGTCTTGTTTTTGGATAGATGCTTCTTTACCCGTGTTTTATTATCGTTTTATTTCTCTGTCACTGACTGTATTTGTCTGTCCTTTATTTAATTGTAGAATTTTGTTTCGATTTATTTTCTTTAAAAGATTTTGTCCCGTAAAGTTACCGGAGGTCTCTGGAGAGACAAGGGAAGATTAGGACTACTGAGCCCTAAAAGTGGCGTACAAGACGACTAATATGAGGTTGTGTATGAGGCTGACAACCTCATCATGTAATACAAAATGCCACAGAAACCCCTGCTGCAACAGCGTGTTTGGGTGCAGGCCTTCCTGCAAAGGCATTAGCTGCGGTGGTGGCTCCATGCTACGAAAGGAGCGCAAAGGAAATGATGATGATGCTGATGATGATGATGATGATGTTAATGACGATGATGGATGTTAGATACTCTTGATTTATTGAAATAATTACTTTCGCAAAGTGTGTTGAGTAACTCTTGAGTACTCATAACAAGTGTTTCCATTCAGATTTGTGTGCCATTTGTGTTCCAACTTTAAATGTAAAACAAACATTACATGAACCATTTTGCAGAACCACATCTAACCACGTATCGGTCATTCAGCAGTCATTTGGCAAACGTACGAGTAATACAAACTGACATAAATGGACGGGACGGTAAAATGCTAAAATGCACAATGATCATCAAATACCATAATTCCCGCCGTAAGGTACTTCGGTCGGTCGGTCGGTCTGTCACACTTTGCACACCGTCGTTTCCGCACTTTTTTCTATTTTCGAGAGAGTGCATTATCTGTCGACCACAGCTATGGAGGTGCAACTGTGGTTGAAAGCTAGACAACAATTGTATTGTTTCCCCTTATATGTACTCTCCCGAAAATAGCCAAGTGTGACGGTGTGCATTAAATCAACAGACAATCAAGATACTCTTCTGTCCAGTTTCATTCGGGAAACGGATTTAACTCCTCATTTTTCTTAAAAGCAAGCGAGACTATAGAAGAAGCAGCAATGTAATACGTGTAACAGAAACAACACACTATAATTAAAAACCTGCCAATTTTGGCGGGTTGTTGCTAGTTATCAGAATAAATGAAAAGCCTAGCCAAATGTTTCAAGAAGTGCACAATCCAGTGGATACAAGCCCATTGCAACTGTTACACCGCTTTTTGTGCACCGCAATGCGTTCAAGATGTTGGAAGCATCGCGGTGCTCAAAATGGAGCGCTGCTTGATTAAAAATAATAGACTGGTAACGCTACTAACAAACGGAGCGCCTCTTGATTAAAAACTGACGTCACCTTAAACAATTACGAAAAAGCGTGTGCAGAGCAGAAGTAGAGATCTTTTTGGCTGTGTTCTTGAGCCGGAAGGCTGTTTGTGTGAAAGCTCCGATTTATCTAATTGATGTCCGTTGATGTGTGACAGTGTCACAAGTGCAAAGACACATCCTGGCGATGACATAAATTCAGATCACAATCCAGTCGTCATCAAAGTAAATATAAAGCTGATGTGGCCGGGGGAGTGGACGGGAACGGCACCAAATCAAGTTAGATGTGACCGGGCTTGGTCACGGTGACAAATCAAGTCTAGTGTGACAGGGTGAGAATGGGGTGGAATCTTTTATCAATGTTCATCTGTTGTTTTACTGGCGACTGCCAGAGATGGTGATTACAGAATAGGAACATAACCCAGGTGGTTCTTTTGGAGACTCGTAACTGTGTTTTTTTTTTAGGCTGCATGATCGTCGAAAATATGGTAACATTCTTTTCTCAATTACCTGATGTAAACAAACGACACTTCCTACTGACGTTCAGGAAATAAGTTCAAGCTGGATTAAATATGAATGAACACCTTTATTAAGTGTCTGCACACTCTGACAACTTCATAATAGTTCATAAATACATGTGCTTCTGTGGTATACAAACCAGTCATCCCAAGAAATAACACACAGCCATCGAACTTACAAGATGGTCCAAACCCCAAAATCACTGCCTCGCTCGTCTCGTGCCTAAAACCAACTCACTTAACCCCCTTCTCTCAAACCATCACTTCCGTCCTAACTACTGGGCAATTCTACCCCAAGTTCGATGACGTCATTTCTTAACCTTTAATTAAATCACTCATAGGATTTGTGACTAGTGTTATTACGCTAACTAGACACGCTCAAATACTTAGTGTTTAATCTTGCTAAGTATTCTTACCCTAACTATAATTAAGTGGCAGCACCTTAGTGTTAATCCGACGTAACAGTCCGTACTGTCACACTGAAAAGAGCAGAAGACAGGAGGAACCCCAGATAGAAATATCAGCGCTGAAACAACCAGATATAAAACAGAAATATTTAATCGATGTCAAAAATAAATATCAACAGTTATTGACAGAAAGCATGGAGCAGTATAGTAGAGAAAACCCAGAAGAAAAAGCAACCGCAAAATGGGAATGCTTAAAAACAAGCATACAATCAGCAAATGCAAATTTACCTAAAAAGGAGTTTAAGAAAAATCAAATTTGTATGATAGATGACATCTTGAATAAAATGGCAGAAAGAAAGAAAGCAAAAAACACTCCAGAATATAAAACAATAGACAATGACATACGTACTATGTCTAGAGAAGCAAAAGAACGGTGGATAGAAACAAAATGCAAGGAAATAGAAGACTTGGAAGCAAAGCACATGACAAGAGATATGTGTGACGTACGTCTAAGTAGGACAAATGAATTTCCCTGACTCGATGGATTATAACAGAATATTGGCCTCTCATAACTTTAGAACCCCTGATCATCTATTGTAACTTTAACCTGCATGCAGCATTTCCACGAGAATTTTACACGCTTGATCATTAATATGTAGCCTGCTATCTTCTGTGAACTTTTGAGATCGCATGGCCTTTGATGGGAGGTTAAATCACGCCCACGACCATCTCTGAGAACGATTTATAGCAATCTTTTCCTTAACGCCGGCCCAAAAGAGGACGTGGCCAGAGACTCACTCCTGTTTCTAGAGCAATTAACAGCAGTTCATTTTCTTACTTGGCTGTCGCCCCGCCTGGTGGGAGTTGCCAAAGCTTCTCAGAACAGCGGTACCATCAAAGACAGGCTGATCTTCAGAATTCAACGTGGAGCGGTATACGATCTAAAGAATCAGGGAACTCTCAGCTAACGTAGTTAGTTTCTCGAGAAATTTTCGCACCCTTATGCGAGCAGCCTGAGACGAAGAAGATCGGTAGACCGGGGAAAACGGAGGAAACACAGCGGTTAACACAACGGCGTTGTGCCTCGGATTTTGCTATACTTCAAGAAAGGTGTGAAAATCCATCACGTCCCATTTAAGTTACATTCGAGATGTATAAATAAAGAACTCCAAAAACTGCATTTTATCGTTCGTTCTGACAGAATCCTAGTTTCACTAGCATATAGCCTAGTCGGATTCCTGCTAGATTTCATCTACCTTCGTTGACTATTGGAGTGTATTCTTTCTGCGCAGACGGTAATTTATACATTAGCTTCGAGTGATCAGTGGTCTAGTTATTTCACTGGATTGTGGTGTAAATTTAACCTTATTAAATAAACCCATTTTCAAAGTTCTAGTGCAAACTAAATGTTACATCTAAAAGTATTTCCTAATACAATTGACGCGTAAATTAATTTTGCAGACGTTAAAGAGAATTATAACTAGTAAATACAGTTTAGTTCTGTATAGATAGATGTGCTTTTAATTATTTTTAACTCACGGGGAGTTTTCCTGATTTGTTAAATTGACGACGCTAATAAAGTAAATAGGCTAACTGTAATTTATCGCGTGTCAGATTATAATATGATTTGTAATGCATTTCTTGTTTTGATTATCTTTCATTCAGAACGATCATTCAACCTGCATCCCAGCAATTATAAATTATATACAGAGTTCTGCCAACTCAATTCGATAACTCCAGTAACATATGAACTTTTTTAAAGCTAAACTTGTGGCGACCTGTAATGGGCCCCGCTCCTCTGAATTTAACTGAGAATAAAGCCACCCAAGAAACACTTTTAAAATACTAGTTCATATAGTCCTTAAAGTAAACTGGAAGCAGAACATATTTTATTCACTGCCCTATTTGTGAAGAAGAACATAGATCTACCTGAACACTGTCTGTCAAGTATATTCAGTGGATTTTACCCACCCCCGAAGAAGAACTTACCTCAGTTTTTTTAACTTGTGACAGTACGGAAAAAGAAAGTTATCTCCACCAGCTGTGCCAATTTTAGGAACCACACCATACCTCACGCCTAGCCAAGTGCCTGTGCCATTCATTAGGAACTTTATCTAAACCAACAGTAGCCTTTACGCTTCACCGTCTGGCGATTTTTTGAGACTATTTGTTACCTCGTTAAATCTGGGGCCTGACACGGAAGAAATAAGAAGACCAGTCCATTATTCCACGGTATTAGCTGCTGTGGTAAATGATTCCTAGAGTGCCAGAATTCACCATTTTGGTAAGTCTGCGTGTGTGTCTGTGGGATGGCCAGCCCTAGTGTGTTTTTTTGAATGAAAGGAGATTTAATCTTTTCTTTACCCTTTTAATTAGTTCGACCTAGTATTAAGGTGCATTATATTCCTTGTACGGGACTTCTCCTAGCGGGATTGTGTAACTGTGTTCATTCCCCCCTCCCGTAAAATTTGTTGATTAAAGGGAGACATTTGAGACCCTAGCTTTTCCCCCAACCCCCCCCCCCCCCCCCTTTACTGTAACCCCATTGCCCCAGAGTAATAAATTTACCGGTTGGTTAAATTGCCTATCTCTGATCATCCCCCCCCCCTTTTTTTTTCTTGTCTTTTGGACCGGGTCTTGTCTGTTAGTAAATACAACCGGGAAACGGTGGATGGGATATTTCTCCTCAAACCCCCCTCTTCCCTTATCATATTTGTATTCTGTAACCTTTGATTTTTGACTGTAAATGTATAATTATTTGTGACTGATTTATGATAATAAAGGTATTGAACTTTATTTGTATTGGTTGTCGGCTGGCCCAAAACTCCAAACATTTCCCATCTGTGTAGGCTGTATTCATGTACGTTGTGCGACAGAATCACCAAATCGGTGAGTGCGCCTGAGCGACTGGAACTGACAAACAATTGTTTGTTCAGAAGAGAGATAGGAATAGTCTGTGAGAAACAGATATTGTCGTAATAAGAGACTGTCCTTGCTCTTCCCAGCGCTTGTGAATCTACTACCTCATTCTCCTAAATCCTTATTCTCACAGAGCCTTCAATATCACTCTACACTCTAAAGGGACCAATATCCATCAGAACCCTCTCAGATAAAAATTACGACAATATATGGTTAGCTCGTTCGAGATTCTGAACCTAGTTAAAATAGAGTGTGGTTGATTGTCTTTGTGAAGTAGGGTATAATCTTTAAAAGTAATTACTTCCCCTAGACCAAGCCGTTCAGTATTTGGGCCGACCACACAATAATTATGACAGGTTTTTTTTTCCACAGGAGCAGGCAGTTAGTGATAATAAAAGATTTGTCACCTTTGTATTCTCTGGCAGAGGGAATTGAAATTTTTTGGTTATATAATTGCTGGGACTGCGTGATTGTTTTACAGTCACTAAAGGTTTTTTGAAGTTACTAGAGTTGAGCTTAGCTAAAGACGCCTTGTTCTGACTTTTTAAGTCTTGTTAACACGTCTCTTCTCATAAAATTGACTTCAGGGACGGAGTTTGTTGTTAGAGAATTAAAATTTCGGGGAAAAATCTTTTTTTTATTTTTTTTCCCTTTTAAATTGGTTTAATTTAAATCTTTCTCTACTGATAGTAATAGTAGATTTTTTTTCTAGTGTAACTTACCAATTAATTGGCATAGTTGCTTGCGTTAAAAGTCTTAAGTGACAATAATAGCGGCGATAAGTTAACACACGAGGTCATTAAGTAAATTGTTTTTTACTTTCGGTTTTTTCTCGTAGCGGCTTTGTTTTTTTTTTTCCCTTCTTGTTCTTTCTTAATACTCTCTAATAGTAGAAGCATCCAGGTCTTCAATCATGGCAGAGAGAATTAGGATAAGATCCATTCTGAGACAGGAAGCGAAAGACTCAGGATTAGACACAGAAGCCGCGAATCTGTTTATCACCCAGGAACTGCAAATATATGACGCGGAGCAACAAAGAGCAGAAGCAGAGAGGAAAGAAGAGAAACAAAGGGCAGAAGCTGAGAGGAAGGAAGAAAAAGAGAGAGAAGAGAGGGCAGAAGCTAGGAAGAAAGAAGCGGACGATCGTCAATTGGAGCAGAAGAAAATTGAGGCAGAGATGGAAGCTCGCAGGGAAAGAGAGAAGGAGAGACAACGTGAGGAGAGAGACAGGGAAAGACAGCATGAACTGGCGCTTAAGGCTTTAGAGAGTCGGGGCGCCTCTACTTCGAATAACGGAGAGCCGTCTTCGCCCCAGTCAATGGATCTCTCCAGCACTCAGACTGCCCAATTAACGGCGATGTCTTTTGCTTTAGAATCTTTTCCTAGCCCTAATGAAAAAATTGACAGCTACCTAGAAAAATTCGAAAGGCTCGCGAATCTGTATGGGTTAGAGAGTTCCCGCTGGGCACTTAAGCTCTCAACGTCACTAAAAGCTAATGCTTATGACGTATACACAAAGCTGGGATCGAACCAACATGATTACGACATGCTGAAAAAGGCCTTGCTAGAACGGTTTGAGATGACCGCCCGAAAATTCCTGCAAATGTTCAGGAACAGCCGAAAAGAGAGCACGGAAACATTCTCACAGTTCTCTTCACGTCTCACGGGCTATTTGACAAAATGCATCGAATTATCGGACCTACCTCTTACATATGAGGGACTCCTTGAACTTGTTCTTGTGGAGCAGATAAAGTCAACTTTGTCAAACGAAACCCGTAGATTTTTGGCGGAACAGGGCGCAGTCAGACTTGAGGACATCCTCAATAAGGCCGAACGCTATACCAATGCAATGGCCGAACTTCCCAGCACTAAACGTAAACCCACAGATGAGCCATCTCGAAAACAAAATCTAGAGCAGTCATCCTATTCTTCTAATTCCTCTCAGAATTATAACCAACGAGAAAATAATACCCAGAGACCTCCCCAGGAAAAATCGAAATTCTACAAAACCCGATACCCCCCCCCCCACAACAATTCTGATCAACCCACCAGGCCTACGTGGCAGCGCGGCCACCAAGGTCAAGGAAAAGGAAAGACCCCTACACCAGGAACGTCTGATCAGGGCAAACAAACCGGTCCAAACCGCGTTGGATGTTTGCATACAGCCTCGAAAGGTAGAGTCAATGTCAGTGATTCTCAACCTGAGGGGGACCGACCCTCAACTCGAGGAACTGTAATTTTGAATGGTACCTCAACCACTTGTCTCTTTGACACTGGATTAAGTTTTAGTTGTATTGTTGCTAGACACCTAGTCAAACCAGGTCAGGAGACAGAGGAAACCGTCAAACTTAGTGGAGTTTTTTAAGAGTGATGCGCCCAGGACGCTGCCTATCGCACTGGTAGAAATACACTCTGACTTTGTCAGAGGTGTTATTAAAGCGGCCATAATGGATGATCCGATCTACCCAGTTATCCTGGGATGTAGATATGTGTTTATTGGGAGACCAAAGGAGCCGATTGTGGCAGCGGTAACCACAAGAGGGCAAGCCAAGAAGGAGAAGGAGCCTGCGCCAAATTTGTTGCCGAATGAACTGAAGGAGGCGCAACAAAAGGACCCTACTCTGGAGCCCTGCTTTAGAAAACTGCCCATGGCTAAGGACCCCAGACACAACGGAGACATCTTTTCTAAAGATGGCGTATTGTATCGTAGAACGGGCAACCCGGACACGGGGAATAACCAGCTCCTAGTACCGACGCAGTACAGAAGCCAGATCTTAGAAATGGGGCACTCTCTTCCCTTTAGCGGACATATGGGACAAAACGCCACTATTCAGCGAATAAAAAACCACTATTGGTGGCCAGGAATGAACTCTGACATTATCAGGTACGTGAAATCCTGCGCCCAGTGCCAACGGGTAGCACCCAAGCACTTGACACCCCCAGTACCCATGGGGCAAATGCCAATAGTGGGTACTCCATTTGAACGGGTTGCTGTCGACATCATTGGACCCCTGGAAAAGACCAAAAGAAAGCACAGGTTCATCCTGACTTTAGTCGACACTTACACAATGTGGGCCGAAGCTGTACCGCTAACATGCATAGATTCCAAGCATGTCGCAGAAGCCCTCATGCAAATCTTTACACGGTTGGGATTCCCTCAACAAGTTTTGACGGACAATGGATCCCAATTCCGTAGCCTGTTAATGGAGGAGATCTTTAAGATCTTGAGGGCCAAACATATCCACACAAGTCCCTACCATCCGGCCGGAAATGGGCTCGTGGAACGTTTTAATGGCAGCCTCACCACCATGTTACGTAAGCTGGGTCAGGAGAAACCGGAAGACTGGGACCTATATATATCGGCTGCCTTATTCGCCTACCGAGAGGTTCCCCAAGCGTCTACGGGATTCCCGGCTGCTACACTTTTATTTGGCAGACCTATAAAGGGGCCATTAGAAGCCTTACTTCGGTCCCTGACAGACCAAAAGGCTGACGAGACAGTCGTCTCTGCAAGCAAATATGTATCTGAGCTCAAGGAAAGGTTAAAGCTAGGATGGGATCTAGCCAACACCAACCTTAAGAAAGCCCGCGCTAAACATACTAAAAGATACAACAAAGCTGCAAAAGAGAGAGAACTACAACCAGGGGAGAAAGTTTTGTTGCTACTTCCAACCGGAAGCAATAAACTTCGCATCGGATGGCAAGGGCCGTTTACCGTCCTTAAAAAGATCTCACGTACCAATTACAAGATCTCCATCAAAGGAAAGGAGAAGGTCTTCCACATAAATCTGCTTAAGAAATATTTGGAAAGACCGGTGCCATCCTCCGAGCATCTCCTGGCTGTCGCCATAGCAACGGAAGACGAGGATGATGATGATGGTTGCATGGAGTATCCATTGCAACCCACAGAATCCTTTAAAGATGTCAAGTTCGGCGATAATCTCTCAGTAGAACAACAAACAGAAACCAGGGCGCTACTGAAGCAGTACAGTGCAGTCTTAACGGATGTAACTGGTCGAACAAATCTCATCGAATTTGACATGAAATTAACAAACGAGACCCCTGTTCGAACCAGAGTATACCCCATTCCGTACGCCAAAGCTGATGCACTTCGCGGAGAAATAGACAAGCTGCGTCAGGCAGGAATTATCAGCGAGTCTACATCTCCTTACAGTTCGAGTGTAGTGCTGTTACAGAAGCCCAATAAGGAAGTTCGGCTGTGTATTGATTACCGGTTGCTAAACGCCGTAACGGAATTCCAGCCTGAACCGCTCCAAACTGTTTCTGAGTTGTTCACCAAGCTCAGCAAGGCAACGATTTTCTCCAAGATTGACCTCAGTAAAGGTTATTATCAAATACCAGTCAAGGAGGAAGTTAAACCTTTGCTAGCTTTCAGCACTAGTGAAGGACATTACACATTTAATGTGATGCCGTTCGGATTGCATAACGCACCAGGAGTGTTTACCAGGATGATGAGAAAGCTTTCAGAACCCTTGCAAAGTCCCCACATCCATAATTTCATGGACGACATCTTAATTGCATCGGAATCCTACGAAGAACATATTGCTACCGTCGCTATGCTCCTTAGGAGACTACAGGAAACTGGTCTCACAGCCAGACCTAGCAAATGTCTCATCGCATTTGAAAAGCTGGACTTCCTGGGGCACACTATTTCTCACGGCTGTAGTTGGCCTATTAAGAAAAACGTGGAGAAAATAGTGGCAGCAAAAAGACCCCGAACAAAGAAAGACATCAGGTCATTCTTATCACTATGTGCCTACTATCAGAAATACATCCAGAACTTCAACGGACTGACAGCACCTCTGACTGACCTCACCAAGAACGGTTGTCCTGATAAGGTCATGTGGGATCAAAAGTGCGAACATGCATACAGCACTTTGAAAGGACAGTTGTCGGCATACCCCATCCTAAGGTTACCTGACCTTAAGAAACCTTTCGTACTGAGAGTAGACGCATCAGGTCACGGCATCGGGTCAACATTGCTGCAAGCCGAGGACAATGACCCGAACATGCTATTCCCAGTAGCTTACGGCAGTCGGAAACTGAACAAAGCGGAACGCAACTACAGTGTCGTTGAAAGAGAATGTCTCGCTCTGATTCATGGCATCAGACGCCATCATGAGTTTCTGTATGGTACTTCTTTCACGGTGCAAACAGACCATGCTCCATTAGCTTTCCTGGGTGCCAATAAGGAATTCAACGCAAGGATAATGCGTTGGGCCTTGCTATTGAGTGTTTATTCCTTCAAAGTAGAATATATTCCAGGAAAACAGAATGTCGGAGCTGACTTCTTGAGTAGAAACTGGACCACGGAGGAAGAGGAGAAAATCGACGATGCCAATCATCCAAAAGCTACCGATCAGGGCAGCTTCATTGTCATAAACGAAACATGAAAACGAGTTTCCATGTCTCAAAAGTGGGGACGACTGTGTCGTACGTTTAAGTATGACAAATGAATTTCCCTGACTCGATGGATTATAACAGAATATTGGCCTCTCATAACTTTAGAACCCCTGATCATCTATTGTAACTTTAACCTGCATGCAGCATTTCCACGAGAATTTTACACGCTGGATCATTAATATGTAGCCTGCTATCTTCTGTGAACTTTTGAGATCGCATGGCCTTTGATGGGAGGTTAAATCACGCCCAGACCATCTCTGAGAACGATTTATAGCAATCTTTTCCTTAACGCCGGCCCAAAAGAGGACGTGGCCAGAGACTCACTCCTGGTTCTAGAGCAATTAACAGCAGTTCATTTTCTTACCTGGCTGTCGCCCCGCCTGGTGGGAGTTGCCAAAGCTTCTCAGAACAGCGGTACCATCAAAGACAGGCTGATCTTCAGAATTCAACGTGGAGCGGTATACGATCTAAAGAATCAGGGAACTCTCAGCTAACGTAGTTAGTTTCTCGAGAAATTTTCGCACCCTTATGCGAGCAGCCTGAGACGAAGAAGATCGGTAGACCGGGGAAAACGGAGGAAACACAGCGGTTAACACAACGGCGTTGTGCCTCGGATTTTGCTACTCTTCAAGAAAGGTGTGAAAATCCATCACGTCCCATTTAAGTTACATTCGAGATGTATAAATAAAGAACTCCAAAAACTGCATTTTATCGTTCGTTCTGACAGAATCCTAGTTTCACTAGCATATAGCCTAGTCGGATTCCTGCTAGATTTCATCTACCTTCGTTGACTATTGGAGTGTATTCTTTCTGCGCCGAAGGTAATTTATACATTAGCTTCGAGTGATCAGTGGTCTAGTTATTTCACTGGATTGTGGTGTAAATTTAACCTTATTAAATAAACCCATTTTCAAAGTTCTAGTGCAAACTAAATGTTACATCTAAAAGTATTTCCTAATACAATTGACGCGTAAATTAATTTTGCAGACGTTAAAGAGAATTATAACTAGTAAATACAGTTTAGTTCTGTATAGATAGATGTGCTTTTAATTATTTTTAACTCACGGGGAGTTTTCCTGATTTGTTAATTGACGACGCTAATAAGTAAATAGGCTAACTGTAATTTATCGCGTGTCAGACTATAATATGATTTGTAATGCATTTCTTGTTTTGATTATCTTTCATTCAGAACGATCATTCAACCTGCATCCCAGCAATTATAAATTATATACAGAGTTCTGCCAACTCAATTCGATAACTCCAGTAACATATGAACTTTTTTAAAGCTAAACTTGTGGCGACCTGTAATGGGCCCCGCTCCTCTGAATTTAACTGAGAATAAAGCCACCCAAGAAACACTTTTAAAATACTAGTTCATATAGTCCTTAAAGTAAACTGGAGGCAGAACATATTTTATTCACTGCCCTATTTGTGAAGAAGAACATAGATCTACCTGAACACTGTCTGTCTAGTATATTCAGTGGATTTTACCCACCCCCGAAGAAGAACTTACCTCAGTGGTTTTTTTAACTTGTGACAGTACGGAAAAAGAAAGTTATCTCCACCAGCTGTGCCAATTTTAGGAACCACACCATACCTCACGCCTAGCCAAGTGCCTGTGCCATTCATTAGGAACTTTATCTTAACCAACAGTAGCCTTTACGCTTCACCGTCTGGCGATTTTTTGAGACTATTTGTTACCTCGTTAAATCTGGGGCCTGACACGGAAGAAATAAGAAGACCAGTCCATTATTCCACGGTATTAGCTGCTGTGGTAAATGATTCCTAGAGTGCCAGAATTCACCATTTTGGTAAGTCTGCGTGTGTGTCTGTGGGATGGCCAGCCCTAGTGTGTTTTTTTGAATGAAAGGAGATTTATTCTTTTCTTTACCCTTTTAATTAGTTCGACCTAGTATTAAGGTGCATTATATTCCTTGTACGGGACTTCTCCTAGCGGGATTGTGTAACTGTGTTCATTCCCCCCTCATGTAAAATTTGTTGATTAAAGGGAGACATTTGAGACCCTAGCTTTTCCTCTACACCCCCCCCCCCTTTACTGTAACCCCATTGCCCCAGAGTAATAAATTTACCAGTTGGTTAAATTGCCTATCTCTGATCACCACCCCCCCCCCCCTTTTTTTTTCTTGTCTTTTGGACCGGGTCTTGTCTGTTAGTAATACAAACGGGAAACGGTGGATGGGATATTTCTCCTCAAACCCCCCTCTTCCCTTATCATATTTGTATTCTGTAACCTTTGATTTTTGACTGTAAATGTATAATTATTTGTGACTGATTTATGATAATAAAGGTATTGAACTTTATTTATATTGGTTGTCGGCTGGCCCAAAACTCCAAACATTTCCCATCTGTGTAGGCTGTATTCATGTACGTTGTGCGACCGAATCACCAAATCGGTGAGTGCGCCTGAGCGACTGGAACTGACAAACAATTGTTTGTTCAGAAGAGAGATAGGAATAGTCTGTGAGAAACAGATATTGTCGTAATAAGAGACTGTCCTTGCTCTTCCCAGCGCTTGTGAATCTACTACCTCATTCTCCTAAATCCTTATTCTCACAGAGCCTTCAATATCATTTACACTCTAAAGGGACCAATATCCATCAGAACCCTCTCAGATAAAAATTACGACAATATGCATGAAGAAATAAAGAAATTATCAAATCGGTCGCGGTTTGCACAAGGAGGAAGCTGTATCAAGAACAAAAATGGTGTAATATTACTTGATGAGAAAGACATATCAAACAGATGGGCAGAATACATTTTTTTTTTTTTTTTTTTTAACCAGCGGCACTTGGGATTTCAGCGCTTCGGCCCAATGACATGTCATTGCGAGGCTGGGGAACCTGAGGACTTTCCTTCCAACCCGGTCAGGAGCTTCGCTCCTTCCCATCCACAGAGGGTTTATCACAGGAGCCGTTCAGGCTATTCAGTCAAATTTCCGGCCGTAAACATTTCTTCAAACGCCGACGCCCGGGTTTGAACCATGAACACCTGGTCGCCAGTACAACGCCGAAGCCATTACACCAGCGCGGCTCCCGGCAGAATGCATAAAAGAACTATTCGAGGACAACAGAGGTAAAAAACCATCACCAGATTCTAATGAAGGCCCAAACATTATCAGATCAGAAATAGAGAATGCCATACATATGATACAAAAAGGAAGATCAGCAGGCATGGATAACATACAAATTGAAATGATAGAAGCTCGGGAGAGCTTTGGTATAGATACAATCACAGAAATATGCAACGATATATACAATACAGGATATATACCACACGACATGAAGACATCAGTTTTCATAACATTGCCCAAAAAACCAAATGCAACAGAATGTTCAGACTTCAGAACAATCAGCCTGATGAGTCATGCAATTAAGATACTGCTCAAAATCATACAGGAAAGAATAAAAAGTAAAGTAGACAGCGAAATCCAAGAAGAACAGTTTGGTTTTAGACGGAACAGTGGAACAAGAGAGGCAATATTTTGCCTAAGAATATTAGGAGAAAAATATACAGAGGTCCAAAAAAGTATGTACACGTGCTTCATTGACTATAAGAAGGCTTTTGACAGAGTCCATCATGAGAAAATAATTGAATGCCTTGAAGACATAGGTATTGATGGAAAAGATATAAGAATACTCAGTAACCTTTATTAGGAGCAAACTGCAACAGTAAGATCGGGAAGGAATTATTCACCATACATAGACATAAAAAGAGGTGTCAGACAAGGTTGTGTGCTGTCCCCCTGCCTATTTAATTTATACACCGAAAAAATTTTCAAACAGATACAGGAAATACCAGTACTGAACATCAGTGGAAGGTCAATAAACAACCTTAGATATGCAGATGATACCGTGTTGTTAGCTGAAAGCGAACAGGAGTTACAAGAACTAGTGAAGCAAGTGAACAGTATAAGTCATGAATATGGACTCGACATTAATGTTGAGAAAACAAAAACTATGATAATTAGCAAAACAGACGATAAACCCACATTAAAGATAAGCGTAAATGGGAAAATCCTGGAACAAGTCAAGAGCTATGTATATCTTGGTCATATAATAACAGAAGATGGCAGATGTGAAATAGAAATCAAGAAGAGAATAGGAGTAGCTTTGGCTACATTCAACAACATGAAACATATACTGACATCCAAACAGTTATCTCACAAATTAAAACTGAGAATCATAAAGTGTTATATATATTCTGCATTTCTGTATGGCGCAGAACATGGACGATGAATAAGCATTTGGAAGAAAGAATTGAGGCTCTTGAAATGTGGATATATAGAAGAATGGGGCGTATCTCATGGAAAGAGATGAAAACAAATAAGGAGGTCCTAGAAAATCTAGGTATAAAAATGGAACTAATGAGGGAGGTCAAAGTTCGGCAGCTAAAATACTTTGGCCACATAAAAACGCATAACACCTTGCAGAAGACCATAACAGAAGGGAGAGTTGAAGGCAAACGTGCAAGGGGAAGACAGCGCTATAAGTGGGAAGATAACATCAAGAGATGGACAGGAAAGAGTCTATCAGAGTGCACCACCAAGACAAGAGACAGAAGACGTTGGAGATCCATTACAGCCAACCTTCGTTGTGGAGATGGCAACTGATGATGATGATGATGATGTGCCTGCAATTCTCATATGATATTTCAGTGTACTGAGTGCCAAAGATGTGTCTACATGTTTACAGAGAAGTGTGCTTGTGATTATACTATATTAACTGACGATGATGTTCGCAAATAATTGATGCGCGGACTTAGACTCTGCAGACGGCACATATTGCTCATTACTGCACAAGCTATGATGGCCCAATATAGTTGGCCCGTTGAGATATATTTATGAATCAAATCATTAATATGGAGATTTATGTTTCTTTGGAATGTCATTCAACTTTGTGAGACGCTGACGGCAGTATTCGTCTACACTTATTGAATTTGCTGTTGCAGTTATTCGTTGAATGCCTGAAAGAAAATCATACCTCGCAAAAAACTTAACCACAGTAGATATATCAAACGGGACTCAAGACGCATCAAAAGTGAGGAATGCAGTAAGCGACCCATAGCTTGACTGCCTGCGTCAGGGTCAGCGAACCAGAGCTGACCAAGACCCAACTCCACCTCCACGTGGTGGTCCTGGAAATAGGCTGCATCACTGCAGTCTGGCTGAGGAGTAGGGATCGAAGAGGGAAGGCAAACCCAGTCCCAAAAATTGCCGTGCGGAAGTCGGATGTGTCGGCCGAAAGGCGCAAATACCGCAGCTTCGCTGTAAACGGACACAACGCAACCAATGTTCTTTTCAGGACGAACGAAGAAGAAGATATATCAAAGATATCATCAGAATGGAACGCAACAGCAACATTCCAGGCAACGGAGAGGCAGATTAATTTGCTAAAGAATGTGGAATGATGCAATAAAACGATACACAAGGGGATTGACGTAAGTCTTGGGCCTGACCATGAAGGACATGTCACAGAGAGCTGAAATTTTGTACAGTGTTTATTCCTTTTCAATATAGCCATCGTCTGAATTGACACACTTCTGCCATCTCTGCTTGACCTTGAAAAGACCTTGGGAGTAGAACACCCTATTTTTCAAACTAAACTAGTCATCACATGCCAGTATAACCTCTTCATCGCTGTCAAAATGATTTCCTTTTAGCTGTTTTTTAAGTTTTGGGAATAGAAAAAAGTCTGATGGAGCCAAATCTGGAGAATATGGTGGGTGTGGAAGAATTTCAATATTCAAATCGTTGGCTGCTAGCTGCACAAGCCATGCTTTGTGAGAGGGCGCTTTGTCTTGAAGCAAAGGAAGATTTTGAGTGCGCATTATCCCTCGTTTCCTGGTCACAACCTTTCTTAGTTTGGTGAGAAGATCTGCATAGTACTGTCCATTGTGTTGCCACGAGGCAGATAATCTGTCAAAAGGACACCTTTGCCGTCCCAAAAAACAGCCAGCATCACTTTTCCTGCAGATTTCTGCGCTCTCGGCTTGACAGGTGTTGGGGAGCCTGGGGTTTTCCATTGCATGCTGGCAATTTTGGATTTGGGGTCATACTGGTGTACCCAAATCTCATCTACTGTCACCATGGTCTCAAAAAATTTTTTTGACTGACACTTTTTGAGCAACTGTTGACAGCAATTTACCCTCGTTTGCTTCTGTTCACGTGTCAACAGTCGCGGAACACAGCGTGCACACATTTTTCTCATGTTCAGTCTGTTGTGTAAAATTCTATAAACTGTTCTTTCATTTAGTTTTACTCTACTAGCTATCTCCACAAATGTCATTTTTCGATCCTGGTCAATGATTTTCTTCACTCTTGTTGCATTTTCATCGTTACACTCTGAGCTGGTCTACCAGATCTTGGCAGATCAGCAACATTTGAGCACTTAAACTGTTGACACCAGTTTTTTACCGAAGTATATGAAGGACAAGAATCACGAAACACTGGTTCCATCTCCCTGTGTATTTCTGTAGGTGTTTTTCGCTGAAACATCAGACATTTTATCACAGCTCTGGCCTCCCTCTTTTCCAATGTTTTGTCAAATCTTTGGAGCAGCAGATCCAGTCAATAGGGTACATTGCGCCGTGCACCATAGCAGGAAAACCCATTGAGGAAACAAACGCATACTTCACACATTCAGTGCAAATATGATGAACTTTAAATGTGCCAAGTTTCATCTTCCTCCTGTGACTCCTTCATGGTCAGGCCCCAGACTTATGTTAATCCCCTTGTAGAGACAACTTATGAAATGGCTAAAGCAATTATAAAAGCCATATTGAAGTCCAAATGGGACAGACAATACCCAGATCACATAAAAGATGATTCCTATCACTAGCTATCTATGCGAGACCAAGTCATCATTTTCCGCTTACGCACTGGTCACAATAGGTTAAGGTACCATCTATATCACAAGTACAAGCTTGGTACAATAGATCTCTGCTCCTGTGTCAGCAGCCCCATGACCCCTGAACATCTGCTCTAGCCCTGTGTCCAACTTACAGCAGTGAACGGAGTGGCATATGGCAACAACTCACTTCTCTCCACGAAAAACTGGAGATATCAGGAACCGTGGGCTGACTACTGCGTTTATTAGAGTCATTAATGTAGAAGTCTGAGGGCGAACGAGGAAGAAGAAGAAGAATAAATGCGACTAACGATTACCAAATTTGTCCTGTGAGACATACCCGATGTGGAATCATTTATAAGATGGTAACAAGATATAGAGAGTTGGAGGGACATATAATAGTATACAAATAAAAATACAGAAGGCAAGAGGACTGTTCACTGCCCTGGGAAATATTTGAAAATCAAAAGAAATCAAGACCAAAACAAAATTCAGAATCAAGTCAAATGTAAAATCCGTCCTATTGCAAGGCTCTGAAACATGGAGAACTACACAGATATTAACCAGAAAGATATAGGCTCTCATAAACGCGTGTTTGGGCAGAATAGAAGAACTAAATGGAATTAAAATTTGAATCTGATGGAAAGAACCTGACACATATCAATGAAACAAGATGTAAGGACAAAACGCTGGCGTTAAATGGTAAACAGATTGAAAAAAACAATTTGACATATTTTCAGGGCAGTCTTTGTACTGGAAACATCCGAGTATAAAAGATTGATAAAAACAACGAAGGTAAATAGACATGAAGGGATGATGAAGAAGGTTTTGAACGGATAGCACAGGACAGGATGAGTGAATTTTTTACAGACCTCTGCACTACAGTGAGCTGATAAATAATGAACTAATAATAGAAAGAACAACGAGCGGTATGAGCACACACACAAATTACCTTAATTTTTATCTGCAATCATCATTGTCTTCACTCGTCTGTTTATCAGCTAACACACCACCTCGATACTTGCAGTTCCACGCTAACAATTATTCTATACTGTATTAAGTTCAGTGACTTGTACAGTTAGCAGCAGTTACCTGGACGAGTCCAAGAATTCATCTAATGCACCGCATGGTGGACAATCTAACTTTGGAGTACGCGCATCGGATCCTGATCTATTTAGAACAAAGGTGGAAACAGCTTGCTCTTTGTCCACTGTGAAAATAAGTGTGGAATACTTCCAAATAGTTTGTTCTTTGTTCTTCCCGGTTTATTCAAATTATTTTGAGTTTGGTGTTTTTCATTTCATTTTGAAAAGTTCCTTCCTATCTTGTTTTTTTTTAAACTTTACATTTTTGTTTGACATAAAGTAGTATGACATTGGTTTTTTTTTTCCTGTGTTCTCCTTATAAAGTACTTTGTTCAGGTTGTTGTCTCCTTTTGTAATTTTTTTTTAACAATAAATGTACACTAGATAAGATCAGCCACTGGAGATTTGAAAGACTTATTTGAATATGTGGGTATCACGTGATATTCCATGCATAATCGCTGGACTACTCCTCGTGCTCTGCGACACTGAATAGAGTTACAAACTTGCACGGTATTTTCCATGTCACTGTGACCAGTACAGAACCAAATAAAAGTCATCTCAGTCCTAAAGGTCTTTTATATTTGGAGATGCTCCCTAATATAACCGACTAGGTTGAACGGGACGCGCCTCGCCACAACGAGGCAAAACTTTATTTAAAAAACAACAAAATAAAAAATAAAAAGAACCTCGAACGAACGAACGAACTTTATTTTCATAGGGTTAAGAATTGGACACGCAGGCCCGTCTTACATTCTGCCCTTCCTCTCTCTGTCATCTTGCATACTGTGTCCTTTCATTCGCACATGTATTTTGAGCATTATTTAAGCATACAACATTATCAAGGTAAAATAATAACATACTTTTTTTTTTTTTTTGTTTTTTTTTTTTTTTTTTTTTTTTTTTTTTTGCGTACGCCCGCTAATACTCGAGGCGAAATCTCAGGTTATTATTATTTTTATGTCTAACCTGACATTGATTTTACGTGAGTATCCCTTTATCTCCAACCTGGAGAGCACTGGTTTCTGCCTTATGCGCCGTGTTTGGCGCTTAAAGAATTTATTATTATTATTATTATTATTATCCCTTTATTTCTTGTACTGAGACAGGTGTCCCTCGCCATTCAGGCAAATACTCTCCGATTTCGGAGGTACCCATTGCAGCTGGGTCGGCTCAGGAGCCGCCAGTCCCTGGTCGACGACACTTCTTCAAATGTCGTCGCCAGGTCTCGAGTTAATCCAGTCCAAATCCCGGTCGACGAAAAATCCTCAAATGCCGTCGCCCGGGTTTGATCCTGTATCACCCGGTCGCCAGAGCGGTGTTGTAACCACTACGCTAGCGCGGCTCCCCATACATTTGTAATATCCAGTCATAATCAAATTTAAGTATGTTACAAAAAATAAATAAATTAAAAAAACAAAACAAAAAAACAAAAACAGACAAACAAAAACAAAATCTAAACCATTCATACAGTAAATTAGAAATCACGTGAAACATAATCAGATTATAGTGGCACATAATATGAACACCCGTGTGTTACCGGGGCCCAAAAGGGGAGCAAAGAATAGCAACATTGTACCCTACCATGCATGTTGTAAAAAGCGACTAAGGAGGGTTGGGCATGGGGCTGGTTACCCCATCCCGTAAAAAACTTTTTACCACAAAAAATTCAACAAACATGGACAGGTCAAATACAGAATATAAATCAACTCAGCCGCCCAAGACAGAAGAAGGTCCTCTGGAAAGGAGGCGCATGAAGCAACCTAGATAAAGCCGAAAGGAGTCTGGGTTGCCGACTGACCTTTTTTCGTCTACGAAAATCTCCAGGATTGGCACCTGGAATTTTCGCACTCTGTGTGAACAAGGGAAAACTGCACAGGTAGCAGCAGATATGACAAATTACAGGATTGATATCCTGCGAGACACGGTGGAAAGGCATAGAGATAAGGAGATTGATCACAGGAGAAATGGTGTTGTCCTCAGGACATGAGGAGGAAAGAACCCACCACAGTGAAGGGGTGGCTCAAATGCTGTTCAAGGAAGCATAGAAGGCACTTATAGAATGGGAAGCAATGGGACCCCGAATTATAACAGCAAGGTTTAAATCAGCCAAAAAGAAAGTAAATATAAACATCATCCAGTGTTATGCACCAACACATGATAAAGAAGAATCTGTGAAAGAAGACTTTTACACCAGACTACAAAATGTCTTGGACAATAAGAAAAGAAAGGACATCACAATTTTGATGGGGGAAGAAATCATGGGAAAGCATGGATTAGGTATGATGAACGAGAATGGGGAGCTATTAGCAAACTTCTGTGCTTCAAATCAACTAGCTATAGGAGGAAGCATATTTCCACATAAAAGAATACATAAAGCAACATGGATATCACAAGACCACAGAACTGAGAATCAGATTGATCACATATGCATAAGCAAGAAGTTTAGGTCATCATTGCATGATGTGAAAGTATGTAGAGGAGCAGATGTTGTATCAGACCACCATCTTCTGTTGGCTAAAACAAAATTAAAACTCAAGAAATTTATAACAGCATATAGTTATAGACAACAGTATAATGTGGGATATCTAAGAAATCAGGAAATAAGAGAAAAATTTTCAATCTCAGTATCCTACAAATACCAAGTACTCTAACAGCTGGAAGATGAAACAGATACGGAAGACCACTGGCAACAAGTAAAAAATATATGGAACCGAGACATGTGAAGAAGTACTGAGAAAAAGAGAACGTCAGCACAAAGAATGGATAACAACAGAAACCATTAGTAAGATAGAAGACAGGAAAAACAAGATAACAGATTTAAACAGAAGCAAAACCAGAAGCTCCAAAGCCAAGGCTCATGAAGTGTACATAGAAGCAAACAAAGAAGTAAGAAGAAACATCAAAAGAGATAATATGAAATATATTGATGATTTTGCAAGGTGTCGTGTGAAATTCTAATCCACATATATAAATTAAAACGTAAATGTAAAGCCTAACAAATAAATTTAATAAAAGGAAAGAAGAATGGTAAAGAACAGTGCTGTCACAATGACTGTACTCGAAATCCCCCTTGTTTTCTCCTTCGTCTGCAAATTGTAACGTTTCACGTTGATAGTAAAAGCCTACTGCTTCAATACCCGCTTTCTACGATAAAACGTGTACTGCCTTTCTAAGAAAAACCTTGAGATACGCAAGCTGACCTATATTTAATATTCCATTCATGTCATTTTATACACTAAGTTACCATAAACGAAAGACAGATGGACTAAGGATAGAAAGAAAGGGAGGGGCTGAAAGCCGGAACGCAGGCAATACAACTACAGTCTCGCGATACACAATTACTACCATCACGCGTGTAAGGCCACAAGCACTAGCTTTTTTTCAAATCGACAGTGATAAACAACACTACCCATACGAGAGTTAGTTTTTAAAAACTTGCAAAACACTTATTAGGAAACATGACATTCTACTGTTTTATGTCTAAAATCCTGACATTAGTCTGACAGTACAGCAGGACAGGTGGCGGTTCTAAACATAAAAAACAAAAAAAAAACTACACGACTATCCTGGAAAATACAGATTTTGAACGCAGCCCCTTAGCCCCATTAAATTTATATATTTGGGTTCCTTGGGACTTGCTGACAAAGAATATATTAAACGTTACGCAAATAGTCTAGGAATTAACAAATTATAGCCAAAAGAAATAGTGAGGGATGTCAGACAACACCAAAATCAGAATCGCTCAGTGGCAGATTTTCACACCACCATTGTACGGGAAATAGGCTGACATGTTACCTCCTATTTGATTGGCGGAAAGTAAATGTAAGGCTAAACACGATTAGTCGGACTATAAATATTGATTCTTTGTTGTTAGGGAAACGGGAGTAGGAGCACTTTTTTTCAAACGCTTGTGTAAACATGGCACGATTGGTTAGACCCGCCAATATAGTCAATCAGAGGCGTCAGGTCAGCACCACATTTTCAAATAAACTTACTAAAGAACAAGTGCGTTGAGCGCCAGTGCATATTTTTCTAAATAAAAGCCTGGGACATCGGCAGATCGAAATTGTGCTATATTCATTGCCAGTCAACGTAACTGTGTATTATTCCATGAATTGTGGTAAGCTTGAAATATTTGATATCTTTTTAATGAAAATTGAATGTAAATTGATAATTTATGTCTGTATATATGTGTGGTTCAGTAGCGAACATGAGGTAAAGCCTATATAGTGCTCCACCCTGAACAGAAGGTGTCAGAGGAAAGTAAAATTGCATGGAATTGCCAAACAGTACACTGACACCTATCTCATTGACTAGAAAGAAATAATGCTGGAATTGCAGAGGCGTAGTAACCATTAGGGAGGAGTATACTGGTGAAAATTTTTTCAGATGAAGATAGCAGTTGGCCTACCGCTCTGAACTCAGTGTTTGTTATGTATTGTGTTCAGTCTGGAAATTTAGTATAAATTAGTTCTGAAATAGGAGGTACAACCTTCTTGTTTCAGGGACCGTGGTCCTAAAGTTATTGAGCAGCACCTGGTCTGAGCTTTGCTGAACCTAGAGGCTGACAGCATACTCCTGGGTCCAGATAGTGACCAGTGAGGTGTCTCCAGAACACAGGGAGGCTATCGAGCAGAGGAGTCTTTTCCTGCCGCCATCACGAAAGATAAGCGTCTGTGGCCAGAGGAGCTCAACATTATGCCCCCCTCAAAATCTGACTTCATAATAAAACAGAGGGAAAATACAGTGTTTAAACTGATAGGAACTGTGAACTTTTCCCCATATTATTTCCAAGATAAACAAACACTTGAAGTCATGATGACACATAACAACATAGCTTGAAAAAACAAAACCAGTATTACCTCATATTACTACTACACAACTGACACACATAGGATAATATTAATAAAATATGTCACTACAAGGTTCATATTGATAAATTCTGTACATATAAATTGTAATTACAATTGATTGTGATTCCTGGTTCACTTTGTATTTGAATCAGGACACATAGATATTAGTGAAAGTAATTAATACATATGTATATTTGAAAATTTACCAGTGCCTCATTTAAGATAGTCTTATAGAGTGTTAAATGTGTGTGAGTGTCACAGTGTTGTCAAGTGTGGTGGAATAAATTAAATTGTTTATCTGTCTGTTGTTGTTGTGACTTACACTTTATCATATACATACCCTAGACATTTAACGTAGTCATCACAATATTCCAGAATAATTCTGACTGAGTTATAATGTGGTAGCAAGTAAGGTTATCTGTAAAACACTACACCTATTAGATACAGATACCTTCACAGCTGATCTCAGTCAGTACACTAAGTCCCCTATAGATATTTATAACATCCCACTTTACCACATATATTGGGGTCTCGCTCCAGGGATATTGAACTTTCTCCTGTTATAGATATTGGGAATAATAAAGAATTAAAAGGTATCCTTGGGTGGAAATAAATAAGGTTGAGCTCTCAGTGCCTGTAGTGTCCTTAGATAATTATCGAAAGATTGAATTGTTTACAATTGCATGTTAGACAATGGCCGACTTGGCAAAGTTTCGATCTGCTGCTGTACAGACTGCGAAAGAGTTAGGAATGGACGGGCAAATTATGATTGCTTATGTCACTGCTGAATGTGACAAATATATTGAACGGGAAGAAAGAAGATTAGAAAAAGAGGCCGAAAGAAAGTTAGAGGCTGAGGCTAAGAGGTTGCAGATTGAGGCTGAGGCTAAGAGGTTGCAGATTGAGGCTGAGGCTAAGAGGTTGCAGATTGAGGCTGACAAAGAGGCTAAAGCAGTGGAAGCCGAGGAAAGAAGACAGGCTGCAGAAAGAGAAGAAAAGAGATTAGCTGCAGAAAGGGAAGCAGAACAGGAGGAGAAGAGATTACAAAGGGAACATGAGTTACGACTAAGGGAGTTTGAGTTTCAAGGCCATGCTCCTGAAAATGGTGCCAGTCCCTTTACCTCTGATGCCACTGCTAGTCAGGGAGCCTCAACCTCAGCTATGAATTTTCATTTAGATCATTTTGTTGAGAAAGACGATGATATTGAGAGCTATCTAAATAGATATGAACTATTAGCTACCACATATGGGTTAGAGAGAGAAAGGTGGAGCTTAAAGTTATCTCAAGGTCTTCGTGGGGCAGCTTATGAAGTTTTTGCCAAAATGAGCAGAGGTGATCAGGAAAATTATGACATGTTAAAGCAGGCTCTTTTGTTAAGATATGAAAAGAACGCAGAATTTTATAGGAAAAAATTTAGGAATGCTAAACTACTGTCAGGTGAAACCTATCACCAGTTCTCTGCACGGTTAGAGACATACTTGGAGAAATGGACTTCTCTGGGGAAAAACCCAAGATCTTAAGGAAATGGTCCTTATAGAACAATTAAGAGAGTCCATGGCTCCAGACCTGAGAAAGTTTCTCATGGAACAAGGTGCAGAGAGGCTGGGTGAGTTGCTAAATGTTGCTGAAAGGTATCAAGCAGCTCAGGCAGAGGTATCAGGTAATAAAAAGAAACAGGTAGAAAATTTTAGGGCACCACAGAACTTTAATAAATTTGATCCTAGAGATCAAAACAAAGGTAAGCACCAGTTTGATAGGCCACGGTATGACAATAAAAATAAAACCCCACAATTCGATGAAAGGAAATATGATGAAAGAAAATCTTTCAACCAAGGAAAAAGGTGGTGTAAAAATTGTAAGATGAACAATCATGACACTGACCATTGTAGAAGGAAACCTCCTCATTGTGCTGCTATGACATCTGTGAAAAATGAAAAAAGGTCAAACCTGCAGAACTACAGGAACCATACCACCCCCCAGTGTGTGAAAATGTCATCTGTAATGGTGTCACTATAAGGTGTTTATATGATACCGGTTTAGATTACGATTCCGTTGTGAGTTCTCACCTGGTGCAGGCAGATCAATACACCACAGAAACAGTGGAGATTCAAACTGCAACCAAGGATGTAGCTACCATGACACTTCCCGTCGCCCGGATAAAGGTGAAAACGCGATATGTGGAAGGAATCATAAAAGCAGCAGTGATAAATGAGCCAATCTACCCTCTGATATTGGGGTGTAGATATGTCTTCTTGGGGAATCCCAAGAGACCTGTGATATTGGCAACAGTGCAGACCAGATCACAGTCTAAAAAGGAGGAGGAAAATCCAATAAATACTCATCCAGATGAGATGAGGAAGGCACATGCGGAGGACAAAACACTCAAGCCGTGTTTCAAGAAGTTGCCCAAAACCCATACACCTCCAGGCAAGGGAGAGTTTTATATGAAGAACAAGCTGATATATAGGAAGGCTGGATCTGAATCCAATGGTCACGGACAGCTGGTCCTTTCCACTTCATATAGGACTAAAGTGTTGGAACTAGGGCATGCGATTCCCTTCAGTGGTCATATGGGGATCAGCGCAACAGGACAGCGTATAGCTTGTCACTATTTCTGGCCAGGGATAACTGAAGATATCAAACGATATGTAAAATCCTGTCCACAGTGCCAACGAGTAGCACCTAAACATTGGACTGCACCAGCAACTCTGGGGGAAATGCCCATAGTGGGAACACCCTTTGAGAGAGTTGCCGTGGATCTTGTGGGACCTCTCACCCGAACCAAGAGAAGGAACAGCTACATTCTGACTCTGGTGGACACTTGTTCTATGTGGGGAGAGGCGGTAGCCCTGTCATCGATTGATTCTAAACATGTGGCAGAGGCATTGCTCACAATTTTCACAAGGTTAGGCTTTCCCAATCAAATCTTGACTGATAATGGCTCTCAGTTCAAGGGGAAACCAACAGAAGAAGTTTTCAGGATCTTCCAGGCCAAACACTTCCATTGTAGTGTGTACCACCCCCAAGGGAACGGCCAAGTGGAAAGATTTAATGGCACGTTGATGTCAATCCTGAGAAAGTTGGCACACGAAAAACCAGATACGTGGGACCAGTACCTTCACGCCGCCCTCTTTGCTTATCGGGAGGTACCCCATAATTCAACCGGTATGGCCCCGGCAACATTATTGTTTGGAAGGCCAATAAAAGGTCCACTTGAAGCGCTGTTAAGAACGTGGACTGATGAAAAGGCAGAGGAAAATATTACATCCTCATACCAATATGTGAATGAGCTGACCACTCGTTTAAAAACTGGCTGGAAACTTGCCAATGAAAATTTAAGACAAGCCAGGAAGAAACATGCTGCCTATTATAACAGGAAAGCTAAAGACAGAGATTTGGCTGTGGGAGAGAAGGTACTGCTTCTTCTCCCCGGTAGCCAGAATAAGTTACAAATTGGATTGCAAGGTCCATATACAGTTCTAGAGAAGGTGTCTAGAACCAATTATAAGATAGATAAGAAGGGGAAAGAAAAAATCTATCATGTGAATCTCCTGAAGAAATATTTGGAAAGAGAACATCAGGAAGAGACACACTTGTTGACCTTGTCCATTGCCATGGAGATGAAAAAGGAACCACTTTCATCATTTGAATATCCATTACACCCCTGTGAGACAGCGGCACAGGTGAAAATGAGTACACATTTAACGAAAACTCAGAAAGAGAGAGTGCAACAGGTTCTAGATAATCATACAGAGGTGTTAACAGACCGACCAGGGCATACAAACTTATTGGAATATGATATGAAGCTGATAGACCCCACACCTGTATGTATGAAACCCTATTCGATTCCTTTTGCTAAGGAGAAGGCTTTGAAGGAAGAGATAGACTATTTGTTGAAGGAAGGAATTATTTCACACAGTGAATCTTCGTATAGTTCCGGTGTTGTACTCTTAAGGAAGCCCTCTGAAGAACATAGACTCTGTATAGATTACAGGAGACTGAATGCTATTACAGAAGGACAGGTGGATCCATTGCCGGATACAAATCAGTTGTTTGCCAGACTAAATAAAGCTAAATATTTCTCAAAAGTGGATCTGAGTAAAGGATACTATCAGATTCCAGTAAAGCCTGAGGTTAGACCATACCTAGCTTTTAGTACCTCAGAAGGACACTATGAGTTTAACAGATTGCCATTTGGATTAAAGAATGCGCCTAGTGTCTTCTCTAGAATGATGAGAAAATTATTGGACCCTCTGAATAATCCATGTATCACAAATTTCATGGATGATATCATTATAGCAACAGAAACATTTGAGGAACACATTGACTCTCTGAACATGCTGTTTAATCGACTTAGGGAAGCGAATTTAACAGCCCGACCAACCAAATGTTGCGTTGGATGTAAAGAATTGGAATTCTTGGGACACACAGTTTATCAGGGAAACATGACCCCTGACCCAAAGAATTTAGAGAAACTAAAGAAAGCCCCAAGACCACAAACCAAGAAAGACGTGAGATCCTTTGTCTCATTATGTGGTTTCTACCAAAAGTATATCAAAAACTTTAATTCCATATGTGCACCGTTAACTGATTTGACACGTAAGGGAAATCCAGATCGAATTACATGGACACCACAATGTGAAATGGCTTACCAGGAATTGAAGGAAAAGCTCACAAGCAAACCTATTTTGAAATTACCTGACTTAAGTCAAGAATTCATTGTAAGGACTGATGCCAGTAATATTGGGTTAGGTGCAACTCTGCTACAGAGATCAGATGCATTGGATGGGGAATTAAGCCCAGTGGCATATGCTAGCAGAAAGTTGAATAAAGCTGAAACCAATTACTCAACTAGCGAAAAGGAATGTCTTGCAGTAATATGGGCGATAAAGAAATTCAATATTTATCTGTATGGGAAGGCATTTAAGTTGCAAACGGATCACAAACCTTTGTCGTTTCTAGCACAGGCTAGACATGAGAACTCTAGATTACTCCGTTGGTCATTATTGATGCAGCCATTTGAGTTTAGCATAGAGTATATAAGTGGAAAAACAAATCTGGGAGCGGATTTTTTAAGCCGCCATCCGTGTGATGAGAATCACCCTAAACTCCAGGAAAAATAATAAATTTCTCTGTGTATATAGAATTATAGACTGACATATAACGTCTGTTTTAAGTGGGGAGGATTTGTCGTGTGAAATTCTAATCCACATATATAAATTAAAACGTAAATGTAAAGCCTAACAAATAAATTTAATAAAAGGAAAAAAGAATGGTAAAGAACAGTGCTGTCACAATGACTGTACTCGAAATCCCCCTTGTTTTCTCCTTCGTCTGCAAATTGTAACGTTTCACGTTGATAGTAAAAGCCTACTGCTTCAATACCCGCTTTCTACGATAAAACGTGTACTGCCTTTCTAAGAAAAAACCTTGAGATACGCAAGCTGACCTATATTTAATATTCCATTCATGTCATTTTATACACTAAGTTACCATAAACGAAAGACAGATGGACTAAGGATAGAAAGAAAGGGAGGGGCTGAAAGCCGGAACGCAGGCAATACTACCACAGTCTCGCGATACACAATTACTACCATCACGCGTGTAAGGCCACAAGCACTAGCTTTTTTTCAAATCGACAGTGATAAACAACACTACCCATACGAGAGTTAGTTTTTAAAAACTTGCAAAACACTTATTAGGAAACATGACATTCTACTGTTTTATGTCTAAAATCCTGACATTAGTCTGACAGTACAGCAGGACAGGTGGCGGTTCTAAACATAAAAAATAAAAAAAAACTACACGACTATCCTGGAAAATACATATTTTGAACGCAGCCCCTTAGCCCCATTAAATTTATATATTTGGGTTCCTTAGGACTTGCTGACAAAGAATATGTTAAACGTTACGCAAATAGTCTAGGAATTAACAAATTATAGCCAAAAGAAATAGTGAGGGATGTCAGACAACACCAAAATCAGAATCGCTCAGTGGCAGATTTTCACACCACCATTGTACGGGAAATAGGCTGACATGTTACCTCCTATTTGATTGGCGGAAAGTAAATGTAAGGCTAAACACGATTAGTCGGACTATAAATATTGATTCTTTGTTGTTAGGGAAACGGGAGTAGGAGCACTTTTTTTTCAAACGCTTGTGTAAACATGGCACGATTGGTTAGACCCGCCAATATAGTCAATCAGAGGCGTCAGGTCAGCACCACATTTTCAAATAAACTTACTAAAGAACCAGTGCGTTGAGCGCCAGTGCATATTTTTCTAAATAAAAGCCTGGGACATCGGCAGATCGAAATTGTGCTATATTCATTGCCAGTCAACGTAACTGTGTATTATTCCATGAATTGTGGTAAGCTTGAAATATTTGATATCTTTTTAATGAAAATTGAATGTAAATTGATAATTTATGTCTGTATATATGTGTGGTTCAGTAGCGAACATGAGGTAAAGCCTATATAGTGCTCCACCCTGAACAGAAGGTGTCGGAGGAAAGTAAAATTGCATGGAATTGCCAAACAGTACACTGACACCTATCTCACTGACTAGAAAGAAATAATGCTGGAATTGCAGAGGCGTAGTAACCATTAGGGAGGAGTATACTGGTGAAAATTGTTTCAGATGAAGATAGCAGTTGGCCTACCGCTCTGAACTCAGTGTTTGTTATGTATTGTGTTCAGTCTGGAAATTTAGTATAAATTAGTTCTGAAATAGGAGGTACAACCTTCTTGTTTCAGGGACCGTGGTCCTAAAGTTATTGAGCAGCACCTGGTCTGAGCTTTGCTGAACCTAGAGGCTGACAGCATACTCCTGGGTCCAGATAGTGACCAGTGAGGTGTCTCCAGAACACAGGGAGGCTATCGAGCAGAGGAGTCTTTCCTGCCGCCATCACGAAAGATAAGCGTCTGTGGCCAGAGGAGCTCAACATTATGCCCCCCCCCCCCCCCCTCAAAATCTGACTTTATAATAAAACAGAGGGAAAATACAGTGTTTAAATTGATAAGAACTGTGAACTTTTCCCCATATTATTTCCAAGATAAACAAACACTTGAAGTCATGATGACACATAACAACATAGCTTGAAAAAACAAAACCAGTATTACCTCATATTACTACTACACAACTGACACACATAGGATAATATTAATAAAATATGTCACTACAAGGTTCATATTGATAAATTCTGTACATATAAATTGTAATTACAATTGATTGTGATTCCTGGTTCACTTTGTATTTGAATCAGGACACATAGATATTAGTGAAAGTAATTCTGTCTGTATATTTGAAAATTTACCAGTACATACCCTCATTTAACGTATAGTCAAATATTTATGGACTGAGTTAAATGTGTGTGAGTTATCTGTCACAGATTTTTTATTCCCCCATATACCCTTTGATTTGGTGTGGTGGAATAAATTAAATTGTTTATCTGTCTGTTGTTGTTGTGACTTACACTTCATCATATACATACCCTAGACATTTAACGTAGTCATCACAATATTCCAGAATAATTCTGACTGAGTTATAATGTGGTAGCAAGTAAGGTTATCTGTAAAACACTAAACCTATTAGATACAGATACCTTCACAGCTGATCTCAGTCAGTACACTAAGTCCCCTATAAATATTTATAACATCCCACTTTACCACACAAGGGACGCAGAGGAAGCTGCAGCCAAAGGAAATATGAGGGACCTGTACAACAACACAAAGAAGCTAACAGGGAAATATGAGCCAGCAAAATGCCTCATAAAAGATAAGAACGGAAAATTGCTTAGTAATATACAAGAACTTCTTCTTCTTGCGATCGCATCTTTGATGATTACACCGTCAGACGAGTTCTCATGATGAATTCGACTGTTGTTTGAAGTTCCTCTACAAGAACAAATGAAGAGATGGACAGAATCTTGAGGAACGTCTCAATAGACCAGCACCTACTAATCTCCCAGATATCCAGCCAGCAGAAGAGGAGCTACAAATCAGCTGTGAACGATAAAGTAGAGAAGAAATAAAGAAAGCCATAAAGTTTCCGAAAGATGGAAAAGCAGCTGGTCCAGATTGCATTCCAGCAGAGGCCATCAAAACAGATATTGATACCTCTACAGAGATATTATACAAACTACTTGGCAAAGTCTGGGAGAGAGAGGAAATACCAGCAGAATGGAAGGAAGGTTATTTGGTCAAGTTGCCTAAGAAGGGACATTTACAAGAGTGCACAAATTATAGAGGAATAATGTTACTATCAGTGACAGAAAAAGTATTAAACAGAATCATCCTTGAGAGATTAAAAGAGTCCATAGACAAGCAACAGAGAGATGAACAAGCAGGTTTTCGACAAAACAGATCATGTACAGACCAGATAGCCACATTGAGAATAATAGTTGAACAAAGTCTGGAATGGAATTCACCGCTATACATCGGATTCGTGGACTATGAAAAGGCATTTGACAGTGTAGACAGAGAATCGCTTTGGAAATTGATGAGGCATTGTGGAGTTCCCATGAAGATCATTAACTTAATAAAGAAGACCTATGAAGACATGACATGCAGAGTTCCTCATGAAGGACAACTTACAGAACCGTTTAGGACTAGAACGGGAGTGAGACAGGGATGCCTCTTGTCTCCATTTCTTTTCTTATTAGCAATAGATTGGGTTATGAAAACATCGACATCACACAACAGAAATGGAATCCAGTGGAATCTGACTAAACAGCTTGATGATCTGGATTTTGCAGATGACTTGGCTCTTCTGTCCCATAACCATAATCAGATGCAAGAGAAAATGAAAATTCTCAATAAGAGGTCACAACAAGTGGGCCTGAAAATACACAGGGGAAAAAGACAAAGATTATGAGAATCATCATCATGTGACGTATTCTTTCCAGAACGTTGTCTCCATTACAACTGCTCTGAACGCATCACGATTCTGGGCAAGTCGACCTGCATCAGCCAAAGACAAGTTCAGACTCTCTGTGATGTCTTGGGTCCACCGTCGTCTAGGTCGACCCCTTCCCCTTTTTCCAGGGACCATGCCTTCCATCACTATTTTTTCCAGACTATTATGTCTTTTTATATGACCGAAAAATTTCAGCTTCCGTATTGCGATGGTATTTAAAAGCCAGTGTTCCTGTATGTTTAGTGAGTGCAGTACTTCTCTGTTGGTCTTTTTTTCTGTCCAGGGTATTCTCAACATCCTTCTGTAGCATTTCATGATTATGAGAATAAATGCAAGAAATGATAACAAGGTTGAACTTGAAGAAACACCACTAAACGATGTAAAATCGTACACATATCTTGGCAGTAATATAGACAAAGTTGGAGGGACAGACAGTGATATCAAAATAAGAATAAAAAAAGCAAGAGGAGCTTTCATTGCATTGGGAAACATATGGAGAACAAGAGAAATCAAGTCCAGCACAAAAATAAGAATCTTCAACTCAAATGTGAAGTCAGTCCTATTGTATGGCTCTGCGACATGGAGAACAACAAAAACAGCAACAAAAAAGCTAAACTTTTATAAACGGGTGTTTGAGTAGAATAGAAGGACTCAAATGGTATGACAAAGTCACAAATGTGGAATTGATGACAGGGGCCAGACGGGTGCCGGTGGAACAAGAGTTGAGAAGAAGACGCTGGCGATGGATAGGACACACATTGAGGAAACATGTTGATAGCATTACAAGGCAGTCCTTGTTCTGGAATCCACAGGGAAAGAGAGGCAGAGGTAGATAAAAAAACACATGGAGAAGAGAACTGGATACAGAGGTGAAAATGATGAGGAAAACATGGAAAGAACTTGAGCGGATGGCATGGGACAGGAAAACTTGGCATGTGTTTGTTGAAGGCCTATGCTTCTTGGGGAGCTAAAGGGTATTGATTGATTGATTGATTGATTGATTGATAATAAGAAATGGTGAAATATTTGAAATCTGCTGTTGAATGACCAGGGACTTCGGGTGTTGTCAGGGTATGCGGAAAATGTTCCCACAGGTGAGCAGCTTTGAGTCCCAAGCAGATACTGCCACAGGAAGTGAATTGTTGACGCCTCCACTATACGAGATCCAGCTTTATGACCTATGCTCCTTAGGGAGGTAAAGGCTTTTGACTGATAGATGAGAATCGTGCATATAGGCCCATCTTGCATTTTGCCCTTCCTCTTACTCATCTGTTATCCAGACATTCCCCAACATATTTAAAGTATTAATTTAATGGCGATGCAACATTATAAGTAGTATAAAAGCATACATTTACAGTATCTGATTACAACTAAGAAGTAAAATATATTAAAATGAAAAACTAGATCATCAGACCCTCCATACAGTATATTCGATAATAATTCGCGAAACATAATCAGTTAGGGCGGCATATAATCAGCACTCATAATGTATTTGAACAGTCTACGATTATATGAGTAGGGACTGTGCATGTTTTTCAGGTCATGTGGAAGATTGTTCCAAAGCTGAGCAGCTGAGTAAGCCAAGCTCTTCTGAACAAATCTATCCTAGGCTTAGGTACCTGTAACTTGTTTAAGCGCTGACTACGTTTTTCATTGAATTTTAAAAGACGGCTCTTGGCTGTGAGTCCATGGTAATAAACAACTGCTCAGGTGAACAATTCTTGTGCACGCAGATAACAGACAACACTCATACTTAGGGAGTGCCAAGATGACCATCTGTGGGTTAACATGACTTACATGACGTCGCCATTATTTTTCCTCCTTTGCCATCTAATTGTGAGTGTATGTGTGTTTGTGTTTTTGTGTATGATTTCCTAATAATAAGCAAGTAAAATGGTAAAGGTAGTCCCGTAGCATATACTTCCGTAGGGGAACGAAGTGTTAGAGACTTCACTATATTATGTCTCAGCTTTATGAGGTCCGATCTATCTGACGAGCGTCCGAGTGACGGAGTGGTTAGCGCGTTGGTCTGTCGTGGCACAGGTACCGGGTTCGAATCACGGTACCGAAACGTTCCATTCTACCCAGCTGTAAATGGGTATCTGACTTTGAGTTATGAAAGGAAAAGGCAGCGAGGAAGGGAACTGGTCACCCCACCTCTCGATGCTGGACCTAGTATGGTGAAGTCTCTAACACTTCACTCCCCTACGGCAGTATCTGCTATAGGACTTCTTTTATATTTTTATGAGGTGGAGTGACCTTTTCCCTTCCTAAATGCCTTTGCCTTCCCTATCTCGAGTGTGACATTATTTTGGGTCGATCTCTGTTTCACTACGGCAGTAATCAGTTACATTTGTTGTACTGACTAATTACATGCTTTTAAATGGTCGGCACCTCTTTCTTTCTCTGCTTTGTAGCAGATATTTTGTATTTTCAAACATTCTTTCACTCCTTTCAGTAATAATTCGTCTTGTCTGCTTACTTGACCATCCTTGCTGAGAGAGTAGACAGGTGATGCAATATTTAACGACAGTCATGTTGGTAAAATTCTCGTGTACCAAACCTTGGCCGCGCCAGATTAATACTAAAGTCGCCCAGTGCAGATGTTTAATCGCTGATAAGGCCATGGTGCTTTCTTCGTCAAGATTATAATACGCTAAAAGTTTGATAGCCACTACGAGAAGATAACGTATTTGCCAGCGCACAGGAATGAGTTAATCTTTTCCTGCACACCTTGAGGAAAGTAAGATGTAATTGTAGGAATGTGCAGAGAAGGCAATCGGATGTTTTATTGCATATATGGGAGAGGTGACCTTTTGCATCACGCACAGAATTTCTGGCGGAAACAATTTTGAAATTACCCCACCTAAACAAATGTTTGAAACGATTGGAGCCCTGCTTAGCATTGTAATAAACAAACGCGGGGGAGGACAGGCCATATAACTTGACCTTTTTGCAGTTTTAAGACACTGTGAAAATTCACTCGTGCCAAGAAGACCATCAGACTGCCATAGTTAGATTTCATATATATCAGACCGGACTTTGTGGAACATCTTGAAGGACATTAAGAGCCAATGAAAACCAGTTTAATAAGGAAAACCGGGATCTGAGGAAACTGAAAACACGGAGTCATAGTGGGAATTCTTTGTTAACATAACAACACCCCAGAAACGTGTAAACAGGCATCTGCAGTTGCCTTAACTTTATTTCTCTGTGCAAACAGTATGTGAGCCAAGATTGGCGTAAGTTACCCAAAAAGGACGTAACAGTTGTGCATTTTACATTCTATATTTTTCATTACTAACATTTGAACTAAAATGTATATATTGCCAAGTGAATATTAATATATGAAAATTGCTAGTGGATGTCCATGTCATTTGAGGCGTATAGAATGATGATGTTATAAACCCCCACTGCAAGGGCTGGTGACTGCTTTATTGCTAGTTTCTTAAAGAGAACTAAAAGCATAGGCAGTCCCAAGTTCCACAGGGCGCAGAGAGGGAAAGATGAAAGAAATGATATATTTTATAATTATAATATTTACAGTTTCAAACCAGTGTAAATGTCTATGTAAACATATTCACTTTAAAATTAATGAAAGTGTTCAAGCTTTTAAACCAGTGCAGATGTAACTGAAAACATATTAAATCTTTATTGTGAACATTTTTCACCTCGTGTAGATGTAAATGTAAACATATTCTATCTATACTATTAACCGTTTCATCTGAATGTAAAGTAAATATAAAGCTATTAAATTTAAATGTAAAGAAAGTTTTCTCTCGAGGGATTAAGCTTAATTCTCATCAAGGGTAAATTCCGAGGTAGATGGGATGGTGGAATAGGAAGATGGGGACACATAAGTATGTGTCGGTAAACTCAATACTCAGAGGGTATTCGTTTCTTTTCTTTTACCATACTAGTTGGTGGTACCAGTGAGGGTACTAATCTCTCGAACAAAGTGAGGGTAGAAGTGGACTGATGTCGAGCTAGACACCATCATCAGAGGGTCTCAGAGACGCGGGATCAGCTTTGCAGTTACTCCCTGATCTTACTTGGAACGTGCTGCGCCTTTAATCTTGACCAGAGACGCTACAACTCTAGTGACCTATCTGCACAGAACCCAAAAACCCAGCGTGAGCAGAAACTACCATTTGTAGCTAAGTCAAACCTAAAAGCTGCCAAGTGGCTTCTTACATAAAATATTACCATCACACGATGATGAGTATTTTCTGTTAAAGATTATTCAATTTTTTTAAACTGTTAAAACGTAGTTGATTATTAAATCTGTTATTTGTAAATACACAAATTTAACGTCGGTTTAATCATTTTGAATGTAATGCTTGTTTGTCTCAGTCAAGTTACTGAACACATAAACAGAGCTATACAATAATATGAAGAATTCCACTGAGTAAATCAGGGCGGGGGCTTGAACGAGTTGAAATTAATAATTGCTTAATTCTTCATAAAAGGAGGCGGATCAGATATAAGTTAACAATTGCCCTGCCCAACGCAGCATTGTTCTTGACTTCTGAAATATCTTATGGACCCTCCCTTGAGATAGATGCATCATTATCCTTCTATCTACAACTCTGCCAAGAGTAATCTTGCGCGAAGGTAGACACCTTTGAAGACCCATATCAGATACTCTTGAGTTTGGGCTACTGTTGGACCACTACTGCAAAGCAGGGGAGGCAATTCCGTGACATCGAGCAGAGTCAGGAGTTCATTTACAGATTGCTAAGCTGAAGCTAACATTAATAGGTTTCGAACTCGGTAACTGTGTCTCGAAAAGCAAGCGCTCTAACCACATCGCCTTCCCTAACTCAAGAGCAGGGTCAGGTAGCCAGCTAGAGCTGTGTAGCCTGAAGAGGGACTCGACTACGTTTTGAAACCTGAATATTTGCCTCGAGAAGCTCGCATTCTAATTAACCTACCACTCAATGGGCAGGTGCTGTTGATTAAATCATGTTTGTTAAAATCTATTTGTGGTCTCTAATAAGTCTTTATTTTAAAACCTGGGATGTGTTAAGAAAAGACTAAAGTGAGGCTGTTTCTGAAGCTATTAACCTCATCGTGCAAAACATTGTTCCACAACAACCACTACTGCAAAAGTACTCTAAGTGATTAGGCGCAGACTATCTGTTAGGAGAGTTATGGCGTGATTGCATTATGCACCTTCAGACGTGAAAAAGTACTCTAGCGGTTGTGGCTGTGGAGTTGGAAAAAAATGTCCGACTCCGACTCCGGACATTTTAGAAGTCCGAGTCCGACTACAGTTTTTTTAACTAGTGATATGACATAAAATGTTGCACTTATATTGAGTTATATGTACAAGTATGGTATGTATGTGAATAAATGAATACGTGACTTTAGTACACTATATTTTAAACTATTCATTCATTCATACATTAATACAAAATAACAGATTATCCACAACTGCATACAAATGACTGCTTTGCCAAACACCATGAGGCAAAATAGTTTCATTTTAACAATGATCGGAAAATTGACAGTGTATTTAGTTTATTTTCAGGTCTTGTGTTTTTTTTTTTTTCTAAATGTGCCAACAAATTTCCAGTTGTGATAAAAACTTTATTTATGATCAGAAACAACTGAAATTGTCCTACATTATGTAAAGATGGATGTACTTTAACGTGAACTTAGGAGTTCTACTACTTTAAAATGTTATTTCAAATTTCTAAAGCGATTTCCCTCCCCCCCCCCCCCCCCCTTGGATCCGCCTTGACTTAAGTCACGTAAAATTCGGAGTCGGACTCGGGACATTTTTTACCGACTCTACTACTCCGACTCCACAGCCCTTCTAGCAACGGTCTTCAGCGCCGGGAAGTTAGGTGGTATGCAGCGTTTAAAAATCCACCTTGCCATCTTCCACATACAAAAATAATCCACCAGCCACGTATTGAAACATATTTTTTTTCTCGAGGTGTTTGCCTCCTTCTACTTTCAACCATAGAAGGAGGTCTTTCTGTTATATCAGAGTGCAATAGCCTTTCAACGCAACCAAACATACAAACAGCCAGTTCCTAACTTTTGAAAGGTTTTACATGGAAATGTTGGTGGCCTAACCAGAGCCACACACAACCCCCATCCTCCACATTTCCTCATCTCGGGGTTTCTTAAAATGTTTTGTGCTATGGACACATTTGATCGTCTGATCAAGGCTATGGACCCCTTCTTGAAAAAAAAAATGTACAAAAAAGCATGATTAACAATTTTAGATTTATAATGTTAAGTTATGTACACGGACACCCAAAAATCAATTCATGGACAGATTAGGGGTCCGTGGACCATAAGGTTAAGAAACCCTGCCACATCTGAAGGGCCTGGACCTTTTGTTTTCAACAACTTACACTCTTAACCTTATCTCCATCCGAGGTATCCCCCAAGGCAGCTTCGCTATTCACCCGTAATTGGGACTATGGTTCGCCACCGTACGCGAGTACTGAATGCAATGTCCGGTGGTCAGATCTCTAAGTGATTGAAACCTTTTATTGTTTGTTGGCTTTCAGCAAGTTCAGGCGAAGCCTTTCTGTCAGGTGCTGTCTGTTCAATTTATTTATATGTCTTCTTTTTCCATTTTAAGGTTGTCCCACGTTCTCTCCTTCGTATGTGTGTGTGTGTGTGTTATGTTGCCTGTTTAACGAACATCATAAACCTGAAACACAGTTAAATGAAGTCTCTAACACTTCAGTCACCGACGGCATTTTTTGCTGTGGGGACTACTTTCAACTATTTTTGTTTAAACCACAGTTTCAGTTTCCGCGGAAGAAATAGATCATCACCAAATCTAATACAATAAACAGTAGTACATAGTATAAAGCAAAGATCCCACCGTAGGAACTGAAAGTGCCAGAAATTGACTGCTGCTTAATAAAGGTCGTAAACAAATCTAAAGACAAAATCTCAACAAAGAGTAAAACCCTAGAGTACCTTCCCTACCAGTCATTTCTGACCAAAGGAGCGTACCTCCCGAAATAACTTTCGGTGGCACGAGGTTGGGCAATTTTAGATCAAGCTGTTGCCCATGCAGCAAGACCCGGCCTGGACGTCAGAGGAACGACCTAGAGTACATAGAATAGCAAATAGCTTAACTGTATACACAGGTGGGTCAAAAGATGAAGAGTGCATATTGATGACAAGAGACAGAAGTCGCTGGAAGTAGAAGATGCATGATCCGCAACAAGACAGATACGGCATGGCTTCAAAACTCAGCCCCTACAGATCCAAGTGAAACAGTCCCAACTACGATGGTTAGGTCATATCTGCAGAATTGGAGAAAATCGGCTACCACGACATATATAGGAAACTAAGAGACAGGGATCCAGATCTCCAGGACGAGATCCACTGCAACGGACCTTCATTTTTGGCGATAGCAGCTGAAAATGATCTCACCTTGAGCAGTAAAATTTATGTGACTTAGTAATGTCTGTAATAAAATGGTGGTTAATTGCATTATTGTCATGTTTGTTTTACAAAAATTAATTGAACAGGTGGGACGAAATAATTACAAATAAGAAATGATTCTTCGGTTACCAGAAATGTTTGTGCCAAGAAAAATGTGCGAGACCACATCGTCAAGGAAAGTTTCTCCCCGCGCAATCTGACTATCTTTTGCTGCCAACATTCACAAACATTGCCTCGCCGTTAATATTCAATTCCACCATAGTGTGACTAATTCGTGTAAGTGTTGGCATGTGTTAACATTAACCAGTAACGCAATTAGCCGGCCACGTTTGATGCAGCGAGATGTCCAGCCGCCCGTCATTGAATATTTCATGACCAGGGCTACTTACTTAAAGAGACGCCAAACATAGCCCGCAGAGACGCCTAGCACGTTTACGTAATCACAAAGTGGCCCCTTTTGGTGTTCCCTGGTGCTATTCAGTGTCTCTTCAGCCAGGGAATTCTAATTAGTTTCCGTGGTAATAAAGCGTGACCCCCAAAGGTCATGGTTATCGTCTATTACATCGATAGCGGAAGTGATCGCTTGTCGGGTCTGGATTACCAGGTGGTCCCGTAACGGATAGTGCCTTAGGGGTGTGAAGTGTTAGAGACTTCACCGTAATAGGTCCAGGTTTTTTATGAGGTCAAGCGACTATTTCCGTTCCCTTCCCCATAGACTTTGTCTTCCCTAACTAGCGCTTCTCTATAATCGGTAAAGTCTGGTCTTAACACTCTGCACACCTTCGAGGCCACCCTGTCCTCTCTTGTTCTATTTTGACTCTTTCCACTCTTATCCTATTTTTTTCTATTTTTCTGCCGCCTTCTAAAAATATGTTTGAATATATAATACACTATTTTTAATATGTCATGATTTTTATTTCATATTTATTTATCTTCAACTCATTTCTGTCCTCCTCTATTTCCAGTCCCCACTAATATTACGTTTGGGTAGTTTATTGTTCAGTTTCGTTTTTTTTAGTTTCTTAGTATGCATTGTGTACATCCGGTGTTGGCAGTCATTTCCTTTTCCGGGCAAGCTCGTCCGTTCGAGGGCAGCTAAAGTGGTAGGATTTCGATGCCTTCAGGGAAGTACCTAGGTTTAATTTTTACATTTATTTAGGTTCTTATGTGTTCTATCTAGCCTTCACTTTCTTTCCTTTCCCTGACGAAGGCCTTGTGACCGTAACGTTGGCTATTTTCTTTGTCTTTTGTCCTCGTAAGACGAATCACCTTTTTTCGATTTATTGTCACACCCATCCATTGTACTCCACGTCTTACCGTAGTTCCCCTCAACTTCCACGACTATAAACAGTCCAATAACACGAAAGCTTACGGAATTATTGATAAACTATTTGCTCGATAATGCGGAGATGGCAACTTTAATTCAGTCGTCGGATCTGAAATTCAAATGTGGAATTTTCGAACTGGCGTCTTTAATGTTGTTTGATAAATCGCATAAAATTGGACATTTCCCCATTTTTAAAAACACTACCGAATGCGCACTTCAGGCATGAAAGACCGAACAAATCAGGACGTATGGTAACCCTTGTCTAAGACAGATGTTTGCTGTTATCTCAACCTAGGTTCTTGCCAAATCAGTGCCTTTCATTTCTTCCTCCCAGGCCATAACCACCGGTCACTTATTTATTCCAACTTTTACTCTGAAGTCACGAAGTTGCTATATTTGTCCCACGAGATTCAGTGCCATAGCCATATAAAGTTCATTGTTGAATGTGTCAAATTCTGTATCTGTACTATTCGCTACTGGTGCGTGTACTTGTACACACCTAATATCTAGTGATCTGCTACTTATATTAACTAACAGGACTCATTCTGATTTTGCCCAAAATCCCTACACTTTTGTTTTTAATTCTTTATTAGAGTGTTTACTACTTTTCTTTCCAGCACGCCCTTTTCAACTATCTACCATATACATGGAACTGTTGGTTATACCAGGACGCGTTTCATTTATTGTAATATTTTCTTCTTTGTATTTATTTTATGCAATATGCTGTATTATTTCTTTTGTAGGTATTTTAACATTTTAGTTATACTTCGTAACGTTCACTCATATAGTTCATTCTTCTAATTCTTTCTGCAATAACAATTATGCCAACTCCTCTTTCATGTTTATGTCCTCCTGAATAAATTATGCTATACTATAGTTATCAGAATAGATAATTCAGCTTCTCCGGTACATCGCATGTCATATAATCATAATAAATGTACTTTTATTCTTTCTCTCTTGATCTAATTTTTTTCATCATGCATGTATCCTGATAGTCCAAGTTCCTATGGTCTGTATATTCTTAATTCTACTCGTAATTTTGTTTACAGTAGTAATACTTACTTACTTAGTCGGTCCTCTTCTACCGTAGAGCGAAGAGATTTGCCAGAGAGAGCGCCATACTATCCTATCGGCTCTCTTCCTCCTGGCTGGTTCCAATCTAGTCCTCCTGTCCTTCAGAGATTGTCTAATGTTGTCCTCCAAGCCAACTCTGGGTCGTTCTGGAGGTCTAGGTCCCTGGCTTTTTGTTCCCCAGACTTGTCGTGGTCGCCGATTTTCTCCCATTCTGCTGACATGGCCAAATCATCGTAGATGGGACTGTTTTACCTTGGTCTGTAGGGGCTGGGTTTTGAGGCCTTGGCTTATCGTCTGGTTGCGGATCATGACTCTTCTTGCTACCCCAACTACCTTCCTCAGATAACTAATTTCTGAGGTTTGGAGCTGGCTTTTGTGGGTTGTAGTCATTGCCCTTGAATCGCATCCATATGTCAAGACTGGAACACAGGTTGAGCGCTATGCAGTTATAATAATAATAATTGTTTTTATTTGTTAACATTAGCTTGATGACTGTCAGGTATAACTTGTAACTCATAATGTTCCCTATCAGACCAGCAAACCCCTGGAACCTCCATCAACGTCGTTTTGTTGTCTACAGGAAGTTCCTTTGATTCACAGCTGTGCAAGAGATTAGACGATGGTGGTTTATCGTTGATTTCCATCGGTTTTATGTGTACGAGGGTCTCCGTTAGCCTTTGACAAAATAGCACCCACAAGTGAGGGTAGAGATTATGGCGCCCCCATCTCGCTGGCTGCCGCGCCATGAAGCTTTAAAGATGTTTTATTCGGATATCTCCCCTACAACTATCTAGCCACACCCTGGTGACAACATCCTGCTTTGTTCCATGGCTGCTTATTCGGCATTTACATCTAACCCCTATATCTAGAATCCGTTCAACCATCAACCACCCGGTTGACGCGCCTGGTAGGAGGACAGGGTGCAGTCCCAAGTAACACTACACGCACTTATTCAATACTCCAGTAATAATTCTCGCGCTCTTCCTCCCACGTCAGAAAGCTTTTCAATTTGCGTTTCCCGTAGAGTACATCGCGAAATTTGATTGCTGATGGAGTGAGCATTTGACAGCTGTCGATGCATTAATGCTCGGTTATGCTGCCTTACTCTGAACCTTGTCGCAACCAGTTGCTAACTATTTCGCCTCCTTAATTAAAACATCTGTATTTTATCTCAATAACCCTCATTTTCCTTTTCGCTCCCTAGAGAGTATAGAGTCACTATTGTAGTTAGTCCTCCTGCAAGAAGCTTATATCAAGCATTCACATACTCTATCAGCGGTGGTTTCTGTAGGAATTCGTTTTACGTGGTGAAATTTCTAGCCCAATTCATATCCTCGTATTAATCGTCTTGTACAACACGTCACAGTGAGCGATAGTTGAGTTCTTTGTTTCATCTGAGACCCCAAGATCTACACGAGGCGTTGTATCTCTACATTTCGCAATTATTTCACACTCAGCAATTGCCACACGTATGTCCCGACGGTGCTCACCTCTAAGGACTTATAATCAGCGTGAGCGTGTGTGTGTAAGCGTGTCATTGAGTAGACTGCCTTCTCAGAAATTTTTACGCTGTCAATATTTCGTTTTTCAGATATTGTCTAATAATCATCTTTTATTTTCCTGTCACTAGTTACTGCGTCTTGGTAGATCATATATGGCAGTGGTTCCCAAACTTTTTCGGTTCACGGCGCCCTTAGTGTAACAGAATATTTCACGGCGCCCCTGTAAACCACCCACGGCGCACCAGGGCGCCGGGGCGCACAGTTTGGGAACCACTGATATATGGTATCAAAAATAATTTTAAAAAACATCGATAACTATAGTCCCATCAAAGCAGATACAGCCGTAGGGGAGTGAAAGAGACTTCACTATGCGCGATTTCTACTCTTTTTAAGGTGGAGCTTTCCTTCCTCGCTGCCTTTGCCAGCCCCGACTCAAGAGCAGAGTCAAGGACGTATTTCAACTATTTGGCACCCGGGTTGGATCCTTCTTTTGTTAAACCCCTTAAAGCACACAGAAAAATGCATTATGCTAACGAGTGTAGTTTGTTGATTTGTTCAGTACTGTCATAATAGTGTCGGATGGCACCCCCTCCTGGCTGTCACCCTGAACGGAGCGCTGCTCTCCCGCCTCCCTTAGCTTGACACTGACCCATTTACGGCTGTGTAGACTGAAGCAAGACGCTACCAGCTTTCGAACCCTGTAACATTGCCTCGAGAAGCAAGTGCTCTAACTTCTTTGCCACTCGGCGGTCAAATCATGCATCAGTCAATACCCCAAGGAGCATAGTCCTTCAACAAACACATGCCCTCCTGTCACGTGCCACAGATCATGCATCAGTCAATACCCCAAGGAGCATTGTCCTTCAACAAATACATGTCCTCCTGTCACGTGCCACAGATCATGCTTCAGTCAATACCCCAAGGAGCATAGTCCTTCAACAAATACATGTCCTCCTGTCACGTGCCACAGATCATGCATCAATCAATACCCCAAGGAGCATAGTCATTCAACAAACACATGTCCTCCTGTCACGTGCCACAGATCATGCACGAGAAAGTAATAACACAAGCTGACCTTTGTCCTTCTGATAATACTTCGAACACAGTGGGTCATTGATAGACATCTGTGGTGGGTTTTGATGTTAAAGAAAAGTATTTAGTATCTGTCTATAGAGTGAGATCAGCTATGCAAGTACCTGAGTCTAATAGTTGAATATGATGTTCTCAGGGTACCTGACTGCTACCACCCTTCGATCTCACTCTGCGATTTATTTTGGGTATCTAGTGTTTGTGATGTTATTTATATGGCTTAATGTCTAGGGTAATGAAAATGTAGTGATAAATGCGTTAAACAAATACAATTTAATTCACTAACATCGAATAAACAAGACTGGGTTTAAAGTTATGATATATATGTATATACAATTTAATTTCCTGTCCCTCAAATCTTTTAGGACAGGAATGTTTAACTTAAAATGAAATTATGGTTTTATATCAAATTAATTACACAAGAAGGACATTAGTCCAATATATCTATTAATATGTTAATGTTTATACACGTTTATTCCCTGGTGGAGACTACTGTTATCTGAAGAGTCACTAGTGGGAAAACCGGTATTCACATTATATCACAAACTGTTACTGAATAGGGTGGAGATAGAACATATTTGAGCTAGCATGTAAGCCCTGAAGATTTTGGCTTATCTTAGTATCCGTGTAGACCCTGGATGACTGGTTTGAGAAAAATGCACACGATCCACTGTCGTGTATTTTTGAGTCTGCTACTACTTGTATGCTTTGATAAAGAAACAACCGGTAGGTTGCCTCAACTGCTGCAGCTCCGACTTCTGACCAACTTGAACTGGGTGATGTAACCCTGAAACAAGAGGAACAAGCCTCCCTAAATCTCCAGCTGACTATCTCCACCACTACCAATTTAACATCATTAAACAAGTATTGTGATCAGATAAAATAGCTAACTAAATTAGCTACAGTCTTTAACTTTATTGTGACTTCTTCATAACAGTGGGTATCTTCTTTTCCACATAGTATCAACACCCCTGTCAATATACATCATCTTCTTCTTCAGCTGAAATACAATCTTTTCTTTTCTTCAAAGTTAATATACCAATAGGCCTGCCAGTGACTTTCTAGTCTTACAGTCAAAATATGTATGACAATATTCAACTCAAATTTAGTTTGATTTTCTTCCTACGTCTGCTTAGACATGCCTCTGCTCCTAGTATGTCGCAATCTTTTACAAAGGCAAAATGTCGTACACACACAATGTTATAGCGCCCTATCTGGGTTGGCCTCTACATATAATAATGTATTTAAAAGGCTATTCATCTTACCGCAATCAATGAAATAATCACACACTATGTTAAGGTTTAACAGGCTGTCAATGGTCACTTTTAGACAGCTGCTTCTATAGACGCAACGGCAATTATTTGCTCTGCATGAAACCCTGCTTGTATGAAAAATCTCTATCAAGTGGCACCCTGCATAGCAGATGCGGTAGTTTTATTCTCCCTATGTCTATCCTAACATTAACCAATCAGTTTAAACTACACCGATTTGACTCTGGTTTGAAAATCCCAAACATTTATTTTTGAAAATCGCAAACATTTATGTACGTTTATCAATAAGTTCGTCCATCTGCTTCTAACATTACTGTTTAGACTATGTGTCGCTTACGCTGGCAAAACTTTAAAGTTATACCCCTCCCTCCTCCTAGTAGTGTCTAGCAAATGAGGCAAGCCAATGTGACTTGTTTCCAAGCAACGACTAGAAAAATGTTACTTTTAAATTGAGCTGGGATATCAGTGTATTCGTATATCTGTTGTCAAATTTCTATTTTATGCGATAACTCAGTCACTTTTGAAGCTATCTAAAAGATGAAAAGTGATTATTAATCAGGCTAGTGTCCTTTATCTAGCCACTATATTTTCGTCTACGTCTTTATCTAAGTTTTCATCTTTGTATTTTTATCTTTATTTATAAGACTAGATACGTTTTTATGGGAAATAGTATAGTATTGAATAAACAACATTATTGCTTTTAATTCCATTCTGTCTTTTCATTTTTATTCATCCTTCTATAGAATGCATAACATTATCTACGTTTTCTGTCTTTCTTTAGTCCCATCCTCTCTCCTGCTCTCATGTGTTCGTTAGTTTTAGTTTGAAAATACCCAAGTGGGTTTAGACTTTTTCCATACTAACCCCCGCTTCTCTCTGTCTCCCGTCTTTTTTTTAAAGAAACACGTGTTTGCCGCTTTCCAAAACGGTTTCAGGTTATATTTAAAAAATTAGTACGGAGCAACGAAAAAGCCTTTGATAATCGGGGATGGGTACCCTCGCGTGGCGTTAATAGTTTCACATCGCATGCCTCTCGTTGGCGTTTTTGAAAATGCGACGTTCTTGAAAAACGACGTCTATCGGCAACTGTCGCATGTTTTAACTAATAATAGATTCTTAGAATACGTTAGTTAAAAAAAAAATTCAAGGAGTGTCCAATATTTTGCATTAGATTTTATCGTCCTTGACAATTTTCAAATTTTTATAGTAGCGGTTTTAAAAACGGTAACTTTACGTCACTAGAATTGGACTTTTGAAAAATATGAGTAGGGTAGGGCAATGGTGGCTATCTTGGCGTATTGGAACAAAATTAGGGGCAAAGTCTTTTACAGACAGGGGGTATGATGTGCTGGTGTTGTGGGTAGTGGGTTTCCCCCCCTTGCTTCACCCTAGGCCTAGTGAATTCTTGTTCATGAAAGGAGCAACCATTGCGGTGTTAGTCTCTTGGCCTAGCAAAACCTCTCATACCCCAAGATCGTTGTGCGTGGTGAAGAGCCACACCCTCCTCGAGGTAGTCCTGGTAACTGAGGGTGCGAATCCTCAGGCTAAACACAACGGATCTAGAGGAGCAAACCTCGATAATAATACCGGTGCACTGCACCGTACACGCCCTCTGTGGGTGGGAAGGAGCCAGATGGATACTGAACAACTCTTGGGAGTGGGAACGAGTGTGGACTGCTCCCTGAAGATCGGAACCCATCGTACAGGCACAGAGACTCAGGACGTGACGATCCTATTGTCTTCAACTCTTGGTCACATGCCTAGAGCCTCGGAGAACTCGGCATAACCAGCAGGCAATTTGGTGGCGGGGAAAGAGCACTGTGAGCCCTACCTTGGCTACGTATCACAAGGAGACGCAGAAACACCCCCTTTATCTCCCCCAGAGCTGGCACAGTACACTTCTGGCTTCTACCCGGGGCGGTAGGAAATCCACAGGCACCCCAGCATCACAATGCCATGAAGATGACAAAGTTGGAATTTACTAACTCAAACCTGGCAGAGCAAGTCCTCCATCAGATGCGGCCGATGCTGGGCCCACTGGCGCGTGGACACGTCCCGATCCCCATCGAGACTTGCCCGGGGAGCCCACCCCGGCTCAAAAAAGCAGAGAAGGCCACTCTCCAAACCTCCGATGTCTTGCGGGCAGTGTTAGGATGTGCAAGAACATGGACAGGAAGACTCCACAACTTTCCCACTGAAGACATGCCCACGGCGACCGTTGCCTCAATTGGCTGTGTGTGATGTACCCGGAAACGGGGCCTCCCAGTACTGAGGCACAGTTAAGTCCCCGATGTCACTTATCGGTGCAGAGTTGAGAGATATGGCTGAGCATCACAATCCCCCCTGTGTTGCAGCATGATGAGAACCCAGCATTGCACACTGAGCTTGGGAGGATCACTTGGGCACCAGACTTAATACTGGCTCTTGACTGGATGGCCGCATGCAGGAGATTTCTACAATGGAGGGTTGGCAGGTGGTGGGTATCTGGAAGTGGCTCTGTGCAGGACGTGAGGATTCCTTGGGAGAGCCCAGAACCAGAGCACAGCATTGTGCAAGCTCTGCATAGTTGGAGAGCCCCCTGGATGACGGGGAATGCACAGTGTGCTACCCCACCTATCCCCAACTGCTAACTTAGAACCAGAAGTGGGGTCCTCTGTATGCATGCCAGGCCAGGATAAAATGCCTGGGAAAGAGACTGGAGCTCAGAACTCCCTAACTCAAAGTTGCAGGATGGCAGAAAAGCCATGGGAAAGACAGGGATATTTTGAAGATAACGCAACCATATTTTCACCATACGAGCTCGGACGCCGCCTTGGTAAACAAGGTCCGCGCAGAGCAGTGACACCCCCAGGCTGCCTACAAATAGTCTACTACTGGGAACATAAACAGATTAGGGATGAGCCCACTCTCCCGTTGAACAGGTGCTAAAGTCGTAGATACTGGGCCAGAAGGCGCACCGGAAACCACAGTATCACGCAACTCGCTTTTTTTTTCTATGGAGAGTACACCGTCAAATAAATCTCGTACTGGTGCTCGCCCTGTGGAGCTCCACCAGGCAGGTGCAGTGCCGGGCTCTGAGCCTCGACAGAGCCCACCCTCAGCTACTGGAGGACCCTCTAGACCGTCTTGTGGAGTCAGCAGACGGCAGAGAACTACTACTGACCAAAACAAAACAGAAAAAGAGAAACCCAGAGTGCCACTTGTCATGATGCACTGGAATGCAGAGGGAGTGAACAGCAAGCAGGCTGGATACAGCAAAAAGACAGAGCTGGAAAACATCTTGTATGAGAAGCAAGTCAGTGTTTGCTGTATCCAAGAGACTCACTTGAAAGCAGATCAAACCTTTAAAATAAGGGGATATCAATGCTTCAGATCCGACAGAAAAGATAGACGAAAAGGAGGAGTACTTACTCTTGTAAGGAATAACATTCCTGCACACGAAAGGAAAACCTTCATGGATGGAGCAGAATATCAGCTGTTGCAGATAAAGGTAGACAAGATGGAAATAGAACTCCTGAACTATTACTGTCCGAACAACAAACCCCTGAGTCTCAGCTCTATACAGGTACCAGCCACCAACTTTATAGCAGTTGGAGACTTTAATAGCCACTAGCAGAGCTGGGGCTATAACCATCTGGATCACAGAGGTGAAGAGGTTGAAACTTGGCAAGATGATCACTCCCTAATCCTAGTCAATAATGCCACAGATACTCCTACCTTCTACTCCAGAGGATGGCACACAACTTCAACACCAGATCTTGCCTTCTCCACACCAGATATAGCTGGATCTATTAGTAGAGAAGTAGGAGACCAACTAGGGGGAAGCGACCATCGCCCAATCTTTCTTACTGTCCAGAGTGCAACTCTCAGTACAGGCCCAGCCATTACAAGATGGAACTACAAAAAAGCCAACTGGGGTTTATTCAGGCATCAGGTGAACACGCTGCTGTCTACCCTAAAGGTACAGAACAGAGACATTAATGAAGTGGTAAAAGACTTCAACAGATGCATACTACAAGCTGCAAAAGAAACCATTCCCAAAGGATGCCGGCGTAACTACATACCATACTGGTCCAGCACACTCCAAGAACGTCAGGAAGCTATGGACAGGGCTAGAAAGGACGCAGAGTCTCAGCCTTCACTTGAAACTCACAACAAATTGAAAAAGGCTGTAGCAGAGTTTCAGAGAACAAAGCTAGAAGAAAAACGGAAAAGCTGGAGAACTAAAACGGCATCGCTGAACCTTGAGAAAGACGGCAGGAAACTTTGGAGATTAGTCAAGTCTCTAAATGAAGAGCGTTCCTCACCTAGGCAGACTATCACATTGGATGAAGGTGGCAAACTTTTCAGAGGAAAACAAGCTGCAGACTTGTTTGCTAGAAGATACAGTTCAGAAAGCAACTTACCCATTAACATAGATCATCAGAGAGAGATAAGAAAAGAAATACTGGCAACCATGGGACAGACAGATACTCCTGCCCCAATGAGGGAACCCATCTCACTAGGAGAACTACAGAAGGCTATTTCCAAGCTTAAGTTTCAAAAGTCACCCGGCCCAGACAAAATCAGCAACGAAATGCTAGTAAATCTGAGCTCAGCAGCAAAGACAAAACTGCTTGAGATATTCAACCACAGCTGGTTGAAAGGAAGGGTACCCCAAGTATGGAGAGAAGCCATCACAATACCCATACTAAAGAAAGGGAAATGTAAGACCGAGGCTGCAAGTTACCGGCCAATCAGTCTCACAAGCTGTGTTGGGAAGACTATGGAGCGAATAGTCAACCACAGATTGAAATGGTATTTAGAGTCTGAGCAGATCCTGGTGCCAGAACAAGCTGGATTTAGAGAATGCTACAGTATAGAAGACCAAGTTACTTACTTGTCTCAAGCAATAGAAGATGCCTTCCAGGAGAAGAAAAAGGTCCTAATGATCTGGGTCGACTTCAAGCAGGCCTTTGACAAGGTGTGGAAAGATGGCCTCATTGCAAAACTTAGGAGAAGTGGAATCCAAGGCAACATGATGAAATGGATCCAGTCATACTTGCATAACAGGAGAACTAGAGTCACTCTTGACGGTCTGCAGAGCAGAAAAGTGTTGCTCCATCAGGGGGTACCTCAAGGAGGAGTAATTTCCCCAACACTCTTCCTTGTTTACATCAATGACCTGGTGAAAGATCTCCCTGCAGGAGTGAAAGCTGCCTTATATGCAGATGACCTAGTACTTTGGTGCGCTGATGAAAATGTCACCACAGCAAATTATAGAATGCAGCGGGCAGCAGACATGCTAGTGTCATGGGCAGAGAAATGGCTTATCACAATAAACACAGACAAAACCTCCACAACACTGTTCTCCCTCGCCCCCAAGGACAAATCAGCTAACATACACCTAGGGACAACCGTGATCAAGGAAGAAAGTTACCCCACCTATCTTGGGGTGACATTTGACCAAAGGCTTACATGGAATAAGCATATTGAAAATGCAGAAGGAAAGGCCCGAAGACGACTAGGCATACTCAGAAAATTAGCAGGTACCAACTGGGGAGCAAATGAACGAAATCTAAAGAAGATTTATAATGGAGTAATAAGACCACACTTAGAGTTTAGCTCAGCAGCATGGTCATCAGCTGCTAACTCACATCTGCAGTCTTTGGACAAGGTGCAAAATCAAGCTCTCAGGCTCATTACAGGAGCCATGAAAACTACACCAATAACAGAGATGCAGAAGGTTGCTGGATTACAGACATTGACCCATAGAAGAGACACAAAAACCATGATCCAGATGGAAAAGTACAACAGTATGCCAATGCACCCAATGAAGGCAAGACTAGATGATCTGGCATTGGGACGTCTAAAGCGTAGCAGCTTTGTGCATCGGGGAAAAGACTTATAAGACAGCATCAAGAAGACCTATCCATGAAGACAACACCACTGAAGCCCACCCTGTACCATGGGAGCAGGCCAGCAGTGCCCTCCAAATTAATACATCAGTCAGTGGTCTCACAAGTGGATGTGAGTATAATGATCTGCAAAAACGAACTGCTACATTGAGTATGATCCAAGAAAGCTATCCCGATCAATCATGGATACATGCCTATACAGATGGATCAGCAACTAATGCTGTTAGGAATGGAGGTGCCGGTATCTTTATCTCATATCCTGACAATCACTATGAGACTAGGTACATTCCCACTGGTAAATTCTGTTCCAACTATACAGCTGAGGTTCAAGCTCTAGAGCAAGCTGCAAATATGATTTATAACACCAACTCTGACTGCCACCAGGTAGTCATCCTCACAGATGCACTGTCTGTCCTGCAAGCTCTCAAGGGTGGTAAACTCCCGCATCTGAGAAATGAACTAAACAAGGTAGCTGCCAAAAAGAGAACCATACTTCAGTGGGTACCATCTCATTGTGGTGTACCCGGAAATGAAAAGGCAGATAAACTTGCAAAAAAGGGAGGAGAATGTGAACAAGAAGATAATGAAGTCACATACTTTGAGAAAAAGAGAGCTATCCAGACTATCAGAAGAGAACAGAACCAACCCAAAGACGACTATCACACTCTCGACCGGCAGGGACAGATAACTATTTTTCGACTCAGGACAGGGCATAACAAACTGAATAAACACATGCACAAGCTACGATTGTCTGCTTCACCACTGTGCACATGTGGATTAAACGAACAAACTGCTGAGCATGTTCTACAGGACTGTCCTCTGTATGACCAGTTAAGAAAGATATACTGGCCCAATGACTCAACACTAAACTCAAAGCTATATGAAGTTAAAGAGGAACTTCAAACAACAGTCGAATTCATCATGAGAACTCGTCTGACGGTGTAATCATCAAAGATGTGATCGCAAGAAGAAGAAGAAGAAGGAACAAAATTCAAATACAGTATTATCATTATAATTTGAGCTGGCGGGTTAAAAACGGTGCATTTTATCACAACATCTACGATCGTCAGGGCTCCTGGAAGTGGCATATGACACTAGACAAGAGAAAAGAAACAGTTTAGGCGCTCTGCAGATTCGACCAGCTGACAACATCTCAAGTCCAGAGTGTTTAAATTGATCGAGCTGGTTAAAAAGGGTAGCACATCAGTAGGTAACCCAGGAGCTGTGAGATCTACTTTAGACAAACTGAGCTGTCACAGACCTAAAAAGGAAAGCTAGCACCACAGCTGATACTGCCGTGGGGGAGAAGTGCAACATCCAGCGTAGACAGGTGGGGTGACCTATTCTCTTCCTCTCTGCCTTTTCCTTATCTAACTCAAGAGCAAAGTCAGATACCCATTTACAGATGGGTAGACTGGAGTGTCACGTGGGTCTTTATATCATTAAATTACCTACATCTTCTTCCTATTCTCTCACCCTAATCCTTTCATTTTATTACTTTTCCGTACTTGTGTTTCCTGTATTTTTTTCGCATCATTCGTTGCGAAAAATATATTTCTTTCCCATCATCGTTTTTCTTTCTCATACTGACTAGTAACCTTATTGCATCAGATGTCAGTCGCGCAGATAGCTGTGAAGATACGGTTCTCGCCAGACATACGTCTGCAGTTTCCCCCGGTCAGAGCGCGGCCCGACCAGATTTCTGGGCCTGAGGTGTGAGAAATTCGTTTCGCTGGACATAGAGCAGACTTTTGGTCTACCATTTTGTTCACCTGTCACTAGCTTAAGGTGTCAAACCCGGCATCTGTACGACGCAGTTGTAGACGGTTGTCTGAGATTTGCAACTGTCACGCGCATTTCTCGGTCACTGGTGGCAGTTACGTCACGCGTTAAGCTGACGTAAATGTTGGGAGTAGGGGAGATAATTTCGCTTGGCGAAATAAGTTTGGGCCCTTTGTCTGATTTTAAGATATTGGCCCGAGTTTGAAACTTTAATTTCATTCTCGCTCCTATATTCGCAGTAGACAGGTTGTCCGAAACAGAATAGCTGTTAGCGAAGTTTCTCAGTTTGTTTCGGCAATTTGTCGAACTTCTAGACTTCCTTAAATATTCAGCATATAATTCTTAAGTTGTGCGACTACCTGTAGTTCTGTGTGAGGTAATATATATTATATCTAGTATTTTGTGAAATGATAAAGTGTTAAGTCGCTTATTTCATATTTCACTAGTTAGATTTTGCGCAGAGTGCCAAATTTATATAGTCTGTATTATTTTCTAGTGACGTGTTTCAGTGGATAGCAGAATAAATTATATCTTAGCTTACTAAACAATAATGTAGCTATAATGAAGTTAATTTTACTGCTAAGAAATCAGACGAGATCATATTTTTCTAAGCTAACTTACAAATGCTAGAAACCTCATGAGATGTTGACGGAACACGCACGTGTTCCTAAATTCATGGGGATTGATGATTTTTTTTTAAGATATAACTTACTTTACGGGAAATTTAAATGATAAGTCAAGCAGTACACTTGCGGTTTAATAATGTAAGTTATAGTGGGTACATATTGTAAAATTATTTGATATGTGTTCTTTCTTTTATATAGTGAAACGGTGGTACCCAACTTTACCAGCGTTCTAGTACGTGAACTTTATTTGGGAAGAAACAAATCACTTTCATTACCTGAACTGTAACAGTTAAATGAAGTAAGAGGCCTTCGCGCCAGAATTAATTCTTCCAGAATAACTCTTCAGTACAATTCAGCCCGTTGTGGCAAGCAAAGATCAGAAACATTCCGACAGAGTTTTGACTAGTACTGTGGCGACCAAATATAGTAACTTCCTGAAAGTAGACACCGATCCGACATTCCTTAAATTCTAGAAACCAAAGCTAATGACATTGTGCTCTGCTAACTTTCGTGCCTGGACAATATTTTATGTGACTTAATCAGACATTCGAAAAATTAGAACACCCAAGGAATCGTTCCCTGAGAGTTTAGTACGTCTTTTGGAACTGGGGATTTCTTGGTCAAGGACTGCATTTTCGGGTCTGTGTGAAGGTCCTAGAATTGAGTATGCTCCCAGAGGCAGCGAGCAAAGTTGTGAGTATAACTGCATGGCCATGGCTGAATGAATGAGTGTACGCAGATCAGAGTGTTATTTTACAGTTATAGATTGTCACCCATTTACTGTCTTAATTCTTTTTGTTTAACCTGCAGAATTTGTTACTATTTGCTAGAGTTTCTTTACTTCTTAGGCTAAATCAGATTATTCAACTCTGTGCATACATTTACGAGAAAAGAAGAAAAACTCTTAGCCTCAACCCTACGTATCTATAACTCTTTGGGCCATCATCTGTTCTCTTAACGGGGCTGTGGGCTAAACCTAGAGCTAAGATCATAACGGGGCTATCATCCTTGTAGCATTTTTCTTAAATTTTATGACTATTTGTATATGTTTTTCCTTGATGTATTTTTGGTGTTGTGAGAAGATTTTTTTTTATGATAATAATAAAAATCTCTCTCTTGAACTAAATCAGGGCGTTGGTCAGCTCGTTCAAATACATATAAATTCATTGTGATAGATTCCCACGTCTGTGTGTTTAACTGTCGTCACGTGTATGTGCGTGCCCGTGAGTAGATAGAGATATATTAATATATATATCTGTGTGTAGACTGTCTGACGCCTTTAAAAACGGTCGTAGAAGATAGGTGAGAGAGAGAAGATTATCTCGATTCTCAAAGACAGCTTCTTTATCACATTCTATCATCTCACGTGTGGGAAATTCTATTGTGGTTTTTTTTTCACCAGCTCTCACTGTGACTATCACTCATTCCAACCTATTCTGAAGGGACCAACCCTAGTCTTAATACTCCTATCTAAAATCTACGACATGGAGAATGACGCAGTGAATCGAACCCGGCACTTTCGCTGCGAGAGACCAGCGCTCTAACCACTCTGCCATTCGGACGCGCACATACAAGGTACCTACTTTGGCAAAATAATTTCTCAGGTTTCAGAATATGTTAAATAAGTACAGCTTATATAAATGTAAGTTTAGATTTGTGCTTGACGATACTCTTCCTCAAAATTCATCGTCATAGCGGTGGAAAATTCAACCTGAATATTATTTTACAGGGCAATAAATTCATTCAAATAAAACATTGCGTTCATTTATTACACTGTTATAGAACCAGATAAAGAAACATATGGGATGCAGATCATCCAGGTCACATACAAAATGATGCACATAACCAGGTCAGCAGAGAAGAACAAATGATAATCTTCATACTTCGCACGGGTCACAAAAGATTGGGATATCATCTACTCTACAAGCTAAAGATAGGAACTACCGATGAGAGTAACTATGGTACGGATAAAATGACTGCTGAACATCTGCTTGAAAGATGCACAACATATGAGGAACAGAGAAATCACATATGGCCGTCACCAGTACCATTTCTGGGAAAACTCTATGGAGACACAAATAACCTCAAGCTGACCAAAGATTTCTTTGAAAATGTTCAAGTAGACGTCTGAGAGTTTTTGAAGAAGAAGAATTTTACACCGCTCATGAATAAAGTGATTTTAAATAGCTAACTCGGGAGTTTTCACTTTGAACTCTGAAAAGAAAAAGATATCTTTAGTCTTGGGGATACCGTACTTTTAAATGCCTGCGGGAGAAGGATAGTCAGAAATGTCCAGAGTTTAAAAGTTCTTATTTTTTTGTTTCTAACCAGCGGCACTCGAGCTTTCCAGCTCTTTTGGTCCAATGACATGTCATTGCGAGGCTGGGGGGTCAGTGGACTTTCCTTTCAACCCGGTCAGGAGCTTCGCCCCTTCCCATCCACGCGGGATTTATGTGCAGGAGCCGTTCAGGTTATTCAGTCAAATTTCCGGTCGTAAACATTCCTTCAAACGCTGACGTCCGGGTTTGAATCATGAAAACCTGATCGCCAGTACAACGCCGTAGCCATTACACCAGCGCGGCTCCCAAAAGTTCTTATTTTTCCTTACCATCATCTAGAAATTTACCAAATTATCCCTCGTGGTCAAGAGATATTCCGCGATCGCTCGGTTGCCGACCCCTGGTCTAGGCGCTTTGCTACTTCGACCAACTGACAACATCTCAAGATCAGAGTGTTAAGTCAATCGAGCGGACCGTATTGTCTAGCACATCACGTTTAGTGGATCCACGTTAATTAGACACCAGGCGACTGCATATCGTTCAGACGGACACCCTTGTTCAAATAAGTCAAATCGGCATACGGTTAAGTAGATGTCCATTTAAAGAGAAACTCGGTTAAGTGGACGTACGCTTAAAGCGGAACACGGTGAGGTTGGTCTAATATCATACCAGACATACAAACTAACGGGCTGGCAGACATATCGAAACAGAGCTGGGCACTGTACATCATTAGGAACGACTATTTCTGAAAAACATGTTCCATCAGTTATATTACCTGTACTGGGAGCGAACACGGGACATTTAGAACTAATGGCGGACGCCATAACTCTTAGCCACTCCGACCACCCGTACAGAAAAACATCAAGTAGGCTTACCAAAAAAAAAAAAAAATTAAGGATAATAAAACAACTAGTGAGAATTTTACAAATTTTTTTTTTTTTTTTTCTTAACCAGCGGCACTTGGACTTTCAGCCCTTCGGCCCAATGACATGTCATTGCGAGGCTGGGGAGCCTGTGGACTTTCCTTCCAACCCGGTCAGGAGCTTCGCTCCTTCTCATCCACAGAGGGTTTATCTCAGGAGCCGTTCAGATTATTCAATCAAAATCGTGGTTGATGACACTTCTTCAAATGGCCACGCCCGGGCTAAAACCTTGAACACCTTATCGGCAGCGCAATGTGGTAACCATTACACTAGCGCGGCTCCCGGAATTTTACAAATAAACAGTGAAGGAAACCCGAGGCATGTGGGCGGGAAATAAATAAACACATATAGCAGGCACTCGTTAGACAGATAGAAGAATAATAGATAACAAAAAAAGTAACAGATAGTCTCACTTGGTAACCAAACGAGGGAGTGGTGGCTAGAGGTATGGCGTCCGCCTCAAATTCTAAAGGTACTTACTTACTTAGTCTTTCCCCTTCTACCGTGAGGTGTAGAGGTAAAAATTCTAAAGGTACCAGGTTCAATTCCCGGTTGAGGAAATGTAATTTATGACAATTATATTTCAGAACCAGTGGTCTCAATGATGTCATACATTCCCCTGGTCTCATGGGTGTTGAAATTGGATGCATAGCCTTCACGGATAAAGGAGGTCACGTGTGCAAGTTGCGCACGTTAAAAATCTCACGGCTGTTGGAAGTTGTAAAGAGTAGGCTATAAGGCCGCTGCCCTGGCGAAATTGAAAAATTAGATACCTACCCACCACAAAAATATTTATAGAATGTGTGATTCCTATGTACATACATTGAGATTCTCGCCGGTGCTAATAAGTTTGTGCACTGTACTGAAATCCTCCTTGTGTGGTCTAAGGAAGGAGATTGGAACACTGGTGGAGTTGTCCGTGTGCAATGAAGATAGTCCTTAATAACCAAAAACGCAAACCAATACTCTAATCTCTAAGTTTCCACAACTACTCACATATTTTGTAATTCAGTTTTCCTTATTGTCCTAGGACATTTGCTCAATCTGTGTTGTTTCTTTGTGTATGTACTCTGAGGAAAACAATGTTTGTCGATACGTTCGGATGTTTGTTCCTCATGTCACCGTCAAGACAAGAGACAAATATATTCAATACATGAAGCTTGGAATTAGATAATACAAAAACAGAATCTACATTAATCAAAGTCAGCAGTAGTAGTTTAATATCCCAGAAAGCAATAGCCCCCACAAAACAAAATGCCCACCAGGATGGTCTCTGTCAATTGAGATGACCCACGACTGAACGATAGCGATGTTTTTAGTAAACACGCCTGGGATTTGAGGTTATAAACGTTTGTTTCAGCGCATTGACTAGACACGCACATTTTTCCTACAAGTCCGCAAGTCTTGCTTCCTGTCTCAATCCGCTTTGGAAAATTGCGCAGGTTGGGAGAAGATAAATAGAAGTCAGAGCTCATTAACCGATTAGCGTCATGCGAATAACGTATTACGAAATATTTATTAAGAAACATTCGTTGTATGGGCATCGATTCAGCTTGAGGAAAAAATCGTATAGTGTATCTTGTTGATGCGGAAGTGGCCTTTTTAATTCCGCTTGTTCTGGTACCGCTGTCAATAAAGTTGTTTTTCGTTTTTTGTCTTTCGTGTTGATGTTGTTGCCTAACCTCGTTCGTAACAAACGCTGTGTGGTAGCTGATGCGATCCACTCCCGTACAAGATTAACACTGAAATGACGCAGTGGCAAACCTTACCTATATTTATCGTGGGCCAGTTCTTCGAGTTTTTTTCAAAGTCTGCAGACGTCACACTGAGAAAACCTGCTGGCGTCTGTGGGCGTGAGCGAGCGCACATACAAACAAACAGCAACAAGAATTAAAGTCTGGAGTGTTCCAAATGTAATTAAGTTAAAGGAATATAAATGTGTACACCTGGTTGTTTCTATTTTACGTTTGTGAGCTTCCACGTGTTATAGTGTACTTGAACGCGAGAAATGAACTTCCCTCGTGTATACAGGACAAGGCGCTATCTAAAGAGTGATTGAAAAGCCACGCTCCTTACTGTGTAACAAAAGAAACCTGTCACATCTGGTATTTTGTTCTCAATAAATGTGCATCGAGAAATTGATAAATCAAATATGGCAGTTCGATAAGGGATTTATGCCCTGAAAGAAATGAGGTTACAAAACAAAAATGTAGTAATCGAGTGTCACATGGTCGTACCTTAAAGAAGCGTGGTGTGCAGAACAAAAGTCACAAACTCAGTAACGAATGTGACCACCATGAACTTGCTCCACTGTACTGCAGCGGCGACTCATGGAGGGTTCCTCACGTCCGATGTGGTCTTCTTGGATGTTGCTCCATGCCTCAGTAAACGCTGTATACAACTGGTCCAAGGTCTCTGGCTGATAATGGAGAGTGGGCACCCTTCTGTCCACATGGTCCCAGAGATGTTCAAAGAGATTTAAGTCAAAGGACAGAGCTGGCCAAGAGTCGACGATGTTCACATTAGCTGCATTGAGGTAGTCTAGGGCTGCTACTGCTCTGTGAGCCGAGGCATTGTCCTGCATGTAAATTAGCCCTTGTTTATTTTGGTGAAGGAACGGCAGAGCGTGCGGCTGCGGTACGTCGCGTATGTAGCGATTGACAGTGAGGGTTCCTTCAATTCCGACAAGATTGGTTCTGTGCTCAGCGGTAATAGCTTCCCCCCCAACCTTAACGCTTCCTCTGCCGAAACTGCCTGCCCCCTGAATGCAGTTAGAAGAATATCTTTCACCCCTCCGGTGATTTACCCGGATCCTGCCGTTTAAGAAGAAACCTGGATTCATCAGACCATACGACAGCACACCACTGATTGTCAGTCTATCTGAGGTGCAGCCTAGCGCATAGGTATCTTGCTGTGTCACGGAAGCAGACGCGACCGTTGTGCTGTTCTGTAAACACGTATGTTTGCTTCTCGAAGGCGTCTGAGGACCGTCAAGTTACTGATAGTCCTGAAGCCTGGGAACGTACATGCTGTTGCCTGAGCATGTTGGAAGTGGTTGCGCAGATGTACCGTCCGTATGTAACGGTCCGTAGCCATTGCTGTTACCCTTGGTCTACCACTTCTGGGCCTGTCTTGAGTTGTCCCTGTGGTGTGCTATCGTGTGTGCAAGTTCATATTTGTGTCTCGGCATACACCGAAGTAGCGAGCAACGTCACTAACGGATGATCCTGCAACCAGTTGTCCCATGGCTTGGTTACGCTGTGCTTCATACAATTACGTCATGGTGAAATGTAGGTACAGTCAACACTAAATGCAGTTTTCTGGCAAGTTCAATCGCCAAAGCAAAGAAATCAGTCGTTAAAACTCACACATCACATACGTGGGGGCACGAGGTACTCAAAAAACGTATTTTGCACGTGTCGCACGCACCGGCTGTTATTACAGCTTTTACTCAGTACACTAATTGCTAGTACTTCCTGGCAACCTGTCCATGTGTATTTTATCATCTTTTATGCCTTTACCTCGAAATCTTTCAATTCTATACCTGACAGGTTTCTTTTGTTAGTGGGTATATTTTAAAACTGTTATTTCTCCATTCCTACCCAACTAATTTATACGACACAAACATCAAAACAAAGAGAATAAAGTGCCACCTTATTATATAACATGATATGTCACAGTAACACTACAACTCACCGTGAGAGGCGGCCTGTTCAGTATTTAATTTCATAACATGCAGCAATTTTTGCTGTCTCTTGCTACGTCAGTTTATTTGCCGCTTCAGATTTTATTTTACTTTGTTACTGGGAATTTAAAAAAAAGAAAACAATAAAACGTATTACTCAAAAGGCATACATAAACAAATGGGATGTAGAGCATCCAGGTCACACACGAAATGATGCATACTACCAGCTCATCAGAAGAGTACAAGTGGTAATCTTCAGACTCTGCACTGGCCACAACAGATTGAGATACCATCTATTCAACAAACTAAAGATAAGAACTACCGACCAGTATAACTGTGGCACTGATAAAATAACTGCTGAACATCTGCTTCAAAGTGGCCCAACATATGCGGGACTGACAACGCGCATATGACCGACACCAGTACCATTCGTGGAAAAGCTCTACGGAGATTCAAAAAGCCTCGAACTGGCTACGGCTTTCTTTGAAAACATTCAAGTGAACGTCTGAGAGTATACGAAGAAGAAGACTCAGAAGGAAATTATTGCTTGCTGTTTTGACATGTGATTTATATATCCAATAAATGCATGTGAGAATACGCAAATGCAAAAATAGGAAGCGAATTTTCAATCATCCTATATAATTCCTCTGTGCCCCCCCTCCTCCCCTCATAGTCACTGTTAGCTGGAACAAAGGTACTTTACCATATTACTGTGGTCCCTTAGAAATATGGCATTGCATCGGGGGGGGGGGGGGGGGGGGGGAAGAGGTGCATGTGGCCCACGTTAAAGAACCACTGCTAGACATTATCAACGATTAAGTTGTTGTCTCTTTGGACAGCGTTCGAAACTTGATAACGTCACGCTCCAGTCTACCCAGAGGTAAATGGGTGTCTGACTCTGCTGTCGAGTTAAGGAAAGCACGGGCAGCGAGGACGGGAATTAGTCACCCCATTTTATAAAGCTCAGACCTAGTATAGTGAAGTCTCCAACACTTTACTCCCCATACGACAGTATCTACTATGGGACTATTGTTATCTTTATATGGGCTATAAACCTGTTTCCTCAGTGTGTATGTCCCATATGGGCTATAAACCTGTTTCCTCAGTGTGTATGTCCTATATGGGATATAAACCTGTTTCCTCAGTGTGTGGCCTAATGGATATGAACGCAGTTTCATAACCAGATATACCAGGTTCGAAACCTGCTGCAGGCGGTTTGGTAGCAGATCGCTTTGTGTGGATTTTTAACAATGGTATAAGCGCCGTACCGTTCAGAAAGCAATGGCAAACTACTGAATGAAAAAATTGCCTAGAAAAATCACAAACAGCCAATAAAAGCTGGGGTTGATTGCCACGTCCTGTAAAAGGATAAGCAACTAACAGTGTGTATGTTCTATATGTCAAATCCAACACCAGTGACATTTCCTCACTTCTTGGTCTACGGTTAGTTGTTGGACTTTGGTGTAGAGCAGGGGTCGGCAACCGGTGGATCGTGGTCTACCGTTAGATCTCAGTGAATGATTTGATAAATGTTTAGGTGACTCTGGGAGGAATATAAAAAGAAGACTGATTAAACTAATGGAATTTCAGACAAGTCCTTTCCCACCGGCATTTAAAGTCACCGTGTCCCAGGGATCAAAGTTACTAATTCCACATTCCAATTGAAGACTATCGAGCTGGCTACTAAAATATATTCGTGAACAGCGCGAGATAAGGACGTGATCTTTTCTGTGTAAGATTCATCACCCCCACCCAGGGCCTGCCTTGTCCGTTGCGAGGTCCGATTTGGACAACTTTAAGTTGGCCCCTGCAGTTTTTATTATTTAAGATTAGGTTGTAGTTCACAGGCGTGACGCATCTCGCGTGGTCCATGCGCAATACCAGAAGAAGTAACAACTCGAGATACATCACGTTTGTTGAATTGTTGTATATAAGTTAAAATTTGCATACCGATCAGACAGTTCTTTCTGTGTGATCATTGTAAATTCCTCCCCCACACTACACACACAACAAAACTTTTATACATGACATGCAGTTTTGTATGTGACCGCTTGGCATACACTACAATTAATACGTGTTAAAAACCACATAAAATGAGAAATAACAACGTTAAAAGCAGTTAAGACATTTGTGCACAAAATACAGTATCATGAAAAGTTCACGGCTTCGAGAGAAGCTGTCCCAGAACTACAAAATAGTAAATGCATGTTTGTTGAATGGAAAGTTTTGGAAGAAGTTGCTAATCTGGGTTTTTTCCGTTGCTACAGTGAGAGTCGTGTGCAAAAAATCGAAAAGCTGAGAAAAGCGTGTGCAAATGTAGATGTTTGGTATCGTGTGAAAAATAAAACATCGTGTGAAAATTGGCGGGAAAAAAGAGTGGGCTGTATATAAAGAGACGTGGGCGATTGACAGGGCTTGTACAGATTTTAGGATTCGTTAGGCGAGAGGATTTTTACAGAACTTCGTCTTTGAGATTATCAAGACAAGTTGTTTTTAACTTGACAAGTTTTGTTCAGGTTAGACAAGTATTTTTAAGTAGACAAGTTTGTATTTTACTCTATTAGATATATTATTCCTGTGGATTTACATTTTCATTTTTGGATACTCACTACTTTGTGTAAGAAAGACATAAGTATTTCACTACTGTGCCAATGACGTTGCTGTTCCAAATCACGTTAATAAACTATATTTTATTTTTCTACATTGCTGAGTTTTTGTTGGAATATTACAGTTGGATACTTTGACATAACCATTATACGAGATTCCTTTTCACTAAAACACAAAAAGGGTACGAACGAACTCTGGGAAGGAAGTATAAAAGAAGGTCAAGAATTTCCATCTCAGGCGGACAGGCCTGTAACGACTTGAACCAAGAAACCTACAAGAGTTAGCGCTCTTCAAAATATTTACCTGCGCTCAACCATTAACTGAACTGACCCGATCAGCTGACGGACACACACACATTCTTTCATTGATGTTGTAATCAGCTCGACCCGGTTACGTGTATATTGTTTTTAATTTATTTATTTTTCAAAGCTGGAGGTGGCAACGAGAACGGGGGTCTCTCTGTGGGCGCTTGGCCCGATTGAGTCAAATCGGTTAAACTTAGCCTGCCCACATCCCTCTTCTTCTTCTTCTTTGATCCTTAGCCGCCGACCGTCAAAGCAGTCAGTGGCCATCACGCCTAGTGGCGTCTTGTAGGGCAACAACAAATTGATTCCACTTTGCTCGGTCGGTGGCCATCCTTCGTACAGTGCCCCAACTCTGGTTCATTCCCTGCATCTCAGCCTCCACAGTCCTCCGCCAGGTTGTTTTTGGTCAGCCTCTCTTTCGTTTTCCTTCAGGGGTCCAAAGCATAGCTGTTCTTGTGATGGCATCGGGGTCTCTTCTGAGGACATGACCAACCCAGCTCCAGCGTCTGCCAGCTATGATGGTGTGCATGTCCTCTTGCTTGCTGTCGTGAGAAATTCTAATCCACATATATAAATTAAAAAGTAAATGTAAAGCCTAACAAATAACTTCAATAAAAGGAAAGAAGAATGGTAAAGAACAGTGCTGTCACAATGACGGTACTCGAAATCCCCCTTGTTTTCTACTTCGTCTGCAAATTATAACGTTTCACGTTGATAGTAAAAGCCTACTGCTTCAATACCCACTTTCTACGATAAAACGTGTACTGCCTTTCTAAGAAAAACCTTGAGATACGCAGCTGACCTAGATTTAAAATTCCATTCATGTCATTTTATACACTACGTTACCAAAAACGAAAGACAGATGGACTAAGGATAGAAAGAAAGGGAGGGGCTGAAAGCCGGAACGCAGGCAATACTACCACAGTCTCGCGATACACAATTACTACCATCACGCGTGTAAGGCCACAAGCACTAGCTTTTTTTCGAATCGACAGTGATAAACAACAATACCCATACGAGAGTTAGTTTTTAAAAACCTGAAAATTCTTATTAGGAAATATGACATTATACTGGTTTACGTTTGAAAACATTACAGTACCCAGACACCACATCGTATTCGAAGTGAACAGGAGGTAGTAGAAAATGCATATTTTGAACGCAGCCCCTTAGCCCCATTAAATTTATATATTTGGGTTCCTTAGGACTTGCTGACAAAGAATATGTTAAACGTTACGCAAATAGTCTAGGAATTAACAAATTATAGCCAAAAGAAATAGTGAGGGATGTCAGACAACACCAAAATCAGAATCGCTCAGTGGCAGATTTTCACACCACCATTGTACGGGAAATAGGCTGACATGTTACCTCCTATTTGATTGGCGGAAAGTAAATGTAAGGCTAAACACGATTAGTCGGACTATAAATACTATCTTTTGTTGTTAGGGGAGACGGAAGGAAGAGTACTTTTTTTCAAACGCTTGGGTAAACATGGCACGATTGGTTAGACCCGCCAATATAGTCAATCAGAGGCGTCAGGTCAGCACCACATGTTCAAATAAACTTACTAAAGAACCAGTGCGTTGAGCGATAGTGCATATTTTTCTAAATAAAAGCCTGGGATATCGGCAGATCGAAATTGTGCTATATTCATTGCCATTCAACGTAACTGTGTATTATTCCATGAATTGTGGTAAGCTTGAAATATTTGACATCTTTTTAATGAAAATTGAATGTAAATTGATAATTTATGTCTGTATATATGTGTGGTTCAGTAGCGAACATGAGGTAAAGCCTATATAGTGCTCCAACCTGAACAGAAGGTGTCGGAGGAAAGTAAAACTACATGGAATTGCCAAACAGTACACTGACACCTATTTTATTGACTAGAAAGAAATAATGCTGGAATTGCAGAGGCGTAGTAACCATTAGGGAGGAGTATACTGGTGAAAATTGTTTCAGATGAAGATAGCAGTTGGCCTACCGCTCTGAACTCAGTGTTTGTTATGTATTGTGTTCAGTCTGGAAATTTATTATAAATTAGTTCTGAAATAGGAGGTACAACCTTCTTGTTTCAGGGACCGTGGTCCTAAAGTTATTGAGCAGCACCTGGTCTGAACTTTGCTGAACCTAGAGGCTGACAGCTTACTCCTGGGTCCAGATAGTGACCAGTGAGGTGTCTCCAGAACACAGGGAGGCTATCGAGCAGAGGAGTCTTTTCCTGCCGCCATCACGAAAGATAAGCGTCCGTGGCCAGAGGAGCTCAACATTATGCCCCCCCCCCCCCCTCAAAATCTGACTTTATAATAAAACAGAGGGAAAATACAGTGTTTAAATTGATAGGAACTGTGAACTTTTCCCCATACTATTGCCAAGTTAAAAAAAACACCTGAAGTCATGATGACAAATAACAACATAGCTTGAAAGAACAAAACCAGTATTACCTCATATTACTACTACACAACTGACACACATAGGATAATATTAATAAAATATGTCACTACAAGGTTCATATTGATAAATTCTGTACATATAACTTGTAATTAAAATTGATTGTGATTCCTGGTTCACTTTGTATTTGAATCAGGACACATATATATTAGTGACAGTAATTAATACATATTTATATTTGAAAATTTACCAGTGCCTCATTTAAGAATAGTCTTATAGAGTGTTAAATGTGTGTGAGTGTCCCAGTGTTGTCAAGTGTGGTGGAATAAATTAAATTGTTTATCTGTCTGTTGTTGTTGTGACTTACACTTCATCATATACATACCCTAGACATTTAACGTAGTCATCACAAAATTTCCAGAATAATTCTGACTGAGTTATAATGTGGTAGCAAGTAAGGTTATCTGTAAAACACTACACCTATTAGATACAGATACCTTCACAGCTGATCTCAGTCAGTACACTAAGTCCCCTATAGATATTTATAACATCCCACTTTACCACATATATTGGGGTCTCGCTCCAGGGATATTGAACTTTCTCCTGTTATAGATATTGGGAATAATAAGAATTAAAAGGTATCCTTGGGTGGAAATAAATAAGGTTGAGCTCTCAGTGCCTGTAGTGTCCTTAGATAATTATTGAAAGATTGAATTGTTTACAATTGCATGTTAGACAATGGCCGATTTGGCAAAATTTCGATCTGCTGCTGTACAGACTGCGAAAGAGTTAGGAATGGACGGGCAAATTATGATTGCTTATGTCACTGCTGAATGTGACAAATATATTGAACGGGAAGAAAGAAGATTAGAAAAAGAGGCCGAAAGAAAGTTAGAGGCTGAAAAAGAAATTAAGAGGTTGCAGATTGAGGCTGACAAAGAGGCTAAAGCATTGGAAGCCGAGGAAAGAAGAAGGCTGCAGTAAGAGAAGAGAAGAAATTAGCTGCAGAAAGAGAAGAGAAGAAATTAGCTGCAGAAAGAGAAGAGAAGAAATTAGCTGCAGAAAGAGAAGAGAAGAAATTAGCTGCAGAAAGGGAAGACAAGAGATTAGCTGCAGAAAGGGAAGCAGAAGATAAGAGATTACAAAGGGAACATGAGTTACGACTAAGGGAGTTTGAGTTTCAAGGCCATGCTCCTGAAAATGGTGCCAGTCCCTTTACCTCTGATGCCACTGCTAGCCAGGGAGCCTCAACCTCAGCTATGAATTTTCATTTAGATCACTTTGTTGAGAAAGACGATGATATTGAGAGCTATCTAAATAGATATGAACTATTAGCTACCACATATGGGTTAGAGAGAGAAAGGTGGAGCTTAAAGTTATCTCAAGGCCTTCGTGGGGCAGCTTATGAAGTTTTTGCCAAAATGAGCAGAGGTGATCAGGAAAATTATGACATGCTAAAGCAGGCTCTTTTGTTAAGATATGAAAAGAATGCAGAGAGGCTGGGTGAGTTGCTAAATGTTGCAGAAAGGTATCAAGCGGCTCAGGCAGAGGTATCAGGTAATAAAAAGAAACAAGTAGAAAATTTTAGGGCACCACAGAACTTTAATAAATTTGATCCTAGAGATCAAAACAAAGGTAAGCACCAATTTGATAGGCCACGGTATGACAATAAAAATAAAACCCCACAATTCGATGAAAGGAAATATGATGAAAGAAAATCTTTCAACCAAGGGAAAAGGTGGTGTAAAAATTGTAAGATGAACAATCATGACACTGACCGTTGCAGAAAGAACCCTATTGTAATGGCCACCCTTCAGGTCAGGTCGACCTCAAGAAAGGAGGAGGATATTATGTTAGATACCACTCCAGAAGAGATGAGGAAGGCACAGGCTGGGGATAAGACTCTCAAGCCTTGTTTCAGGAAATTGTCAACTTGTCATACAACTCCAGGCAAGGGAGATTTTTACATGAAAAACAAATTGATGTGTAGGAAGACTGGAGCTAGATCCAAAGGTCAGGGACAGCTGGTACTTCCTAAAAGATATAGGGCAGAATTAATAAGGAGCCTACATGTGAAACAAGATGGGGACCATGAGAAAATAGGTACCATCATCCAAAAGGTGGCTCACAATTATTATTGGCCCAAGGCAAGGTGGGACATTGAGAATTTTGTAGAAAGGTGTAGCATAGCACATGAGGGAACACCCACAAGTGGGAACATTGATCAGGACCTGGACACGCCAAGAGGCAAAATTAGGCCTGACAATAAAAAGAAGTATAAATTTGATAAAGTGGACCAAAGGGAATGGGAAGCCCCTTTTCACGGACAAGCTTCACTTAACTGTTTTACAATGGCCACTATGCGGAGAGTGCAAAAAGATGTCTTACCCCAGGATAAACCGAGAATCCCTCAATCGGACTTAAACAAACTGGAGGAAGAGGATGTCGAGAGGAAATCTCTGATCAAGAATTTTAAGTGGGGAGACAGCCCCAAGAGAAAAATTGGTAGCGGTCGTTTTGTGCATGATAATTCTGGGAAGAAAAATGATCACTATAGCGCTTCGAGTGGAAGAGACCATACCGGTGCATGGACAAATAGGTCCACACAATTAAAGGTCCAGATGTAGCTGTTAAGAACGTGGACTGACAAAAAGGCAGAGGAAAATATTACATCCTCATACCAATATGTGAATGAGCTGACCACTCGTTTAAAAACTGGCTGGAAACTTGGCAATGAAAATTTGAAACAAGTCAGGAAGAAACATGCTGCCTATTATAACAGGAAAGCTAAAGACAGAGATTTGGCTGTGGGAGAGAAGGTACTGCTTCTTCTACCCGGTAGCCAGAATAAGTTACAAATTGGATGGCAAGGTCCATATACAGTTCTAGAGAAGGTGTCTAGAACAAATTATAAGATAGATAAGAAGGGGAAAGAAAAAATCTATCATGTGAATCTCCTGAAGAAATATTTGGAAAGAGAAAATCAGGAAGAGACACACTTGTTGACCTTGTCCATCGCCATGGAGATGAAAAAGGAACCACTTTCATCATTTGAATATCCATTACACCCCTGTGAGACAGCGGCACAGGTGAAAATCAGTACACATTTAACGAAAACTCAGAAAGAGAGAGTACAACAGGTTCTAGATAATCATGCAGAGGTGTTAACAGACCGACCAGGGCATACAAACTTATTGGAATATTATATGAAGCTGATAGACCCCACACCTGTCTGTATGAAACCCTATTCGATTCCTTTTGCTAAGGAGAAAGCTTTGAAGGAAGAGATAGACTATTTGTTGAAGGAAGGAATTATTTCACACAGTGAATCTTCGTATAGTTCCGGTGTTGTACTCCTAAGGAAGCCCTCTGGAGAACATAGACTTTGTATAGATTACAGGAGACTGAATGCTATTACAGAAGGACAGGTGGATCCATTGCCGGATACAAATCAGTTGTTTGCCAGACTAAATAAAGCTAAATATTTCTCAAAAGTGGATCTGAGTAAAGGATACTATCAGATTCCAGTAAAGCCTGAGGTTAGACCATACCTAGCTTTTAGTACCTCAGAAGGACACTATGAGTTTAACAGATTGCCATTTGGATTGAAGAATGCGCCTAGTGTCTTCTCTAGAATGATGAGAAAATTATTGGACCCTCTGAATAATCCATGTATCACAAATTTCATGGATGATATCCTTATAGCAACAGAAACATTTGAGGAACACATTGACTCTCTGAACATGCTGTTTAATCGACTTAGGGAAGCGAATTTAACAGCCCGACCAACCAAATGTTGCGTTGGATGTAAAGAATTGGAATTCTTGGGACACACAGTTTATCAGGAAAACATGACCCCTGACCCAAAGAATTTAGAGAAACTAAAGAAAGCTCCGAGACCACAAACCAAGAAAGACGTGAGATCCTTTGTCTCATTATGTGGTTTCTACCAGAAGTATATCAAAAACTTTAATTCCATATGTGCACCGTTAACTGATTTGACACGTAAGGGAAATCCAGATCGAATTACATGGACACCACAATGTGAAATGGCTTACCAAGAATTGAAGGAAAAGCTCACAAGTAAACCTATTTTGAAATTACCTGACTTAAGTCAAGAATTCATTGTAAGGACTGATGCCAGTAATATTGGGTTAGGTGCAACTCTGCTACAGAGATCAGATGCATTGGATGGGGAATTAAGCCCAGTGGCATATGCTAGCAGAAAGTTGAATAAAGCTGAAACCAACTACTCAACTAGCAAAAAGAATGTCTTGCAGTAATATGGGCGATAAAGAAATTCAATATTTATCTGTATGGGAAGGCATTTAAGTTGCAAACGGATCACAAACCTTTGTCGTTTCTAGCACAGGCTAGACATGAGAATTCTAGATTACTCCGTTGGTCATTATTGATGCAGCCATTTGAGTTTAGCATAGAGTATATAAGTAGAAAAACAAATCTGGGAGCGGATTTTTTAAGCCGCCACCCGTGTGATGAGAATCACCCTAAGCCCCAGGAAAGATAATAAATTTCTCTATGTGTATATAGAATTATAAACTGACATATAACGTCTGTTTTAAGTGGGGAGGATTTGTCGTGAGAAATTCTAATCCACATATATAAATTAAAAAGTAAATGTAAAGCCTAACAAATAACTTCAATAAAAGGAAAGAAGAATGGTAAAGAACAGTGCTGTCACAATGACGGTACTCGAAATCCCCCTTGTTTTCTACTTCGTCTGCAAATTATAACGTTTCACGTTGATAGTAAAAGCCTACTGCTTCAATACCCACTTTCTACGATAAAACGTGTACTGCCTTTCTAAGAAAAACCTTGAGATACGCAGCTGACCTAGATTTAAAATTCCATTCATGTCATTTTATACACTACGTTACCAAAAACGAAAGACAGATGGACTAAGGATAGAAAGAAAGGGAGGGGCTGAAAGCCGGAACGCAGGCAATACTACCACAGTCTCGCGATACACAATTACTACCATCACGCGTGTAAGGCCACAAGCACTAGCTTTTTTTCGAATCGACAGTGATAAACAACAATACCCATACGAGAGTTAGTTTTTAAAAACCTGAAAATTCTTATTAGGAAATATGACATTATACTGGTTTACGTTTGAAAACATTACAGTACCCAGACACCACATCGTATTCGAAGTGAACAGGAGGTAGTAGAAAATGCATATTTTGAACGCAGCCCCTTAGCCCCATTAAATTTATATATTTGGGTTCCTTAGGACTTGCTGACAAAGAATATGTTAAACGTTACGCAAATAGTCTAGGAATTAACAAATTATAGCCAAAAGAAATAGTGAGGGATGTCAGACAACACCAAAATCAGAATCGCTCAGTGGCAGATTTTCACACCACCATTGTACGGGAAATAGGCTGACATGTTACCTCCTATTTGATTGGCGGAAAGTAAATGTAAGGCTAAACACGATTAGTCGGACTATAAATACTATCTTTTGTTGTTAGGGGAGACGGAAGGAAGAGTACTTTTTTTCAAACGCTTGGGTAAACATGGCACGATTGGTTAGACCCGCCAATATAGTCAATCAGAGGCGTCAGGTCAGCACCACATGTTCAAATAAACTTACTAAAGAACCAGTGCGTTGAGCGCCAGTGCATATTTTTCTAAATAAAAGCCTGGGATATCGGCAGATCGAAATTGTGCTATATTCATTGCCATTCAACGTAACTGTGTATTATTCCATGAATTGTGGTAAGCTTGAAATATTTGACATCTTTTTAATGAAAATTGAATGTAAATTGATAATTTATGTCTGTATATATGTGTGGTTCAGTAGCGAACATGAGGTAAAGCCTATATAGTGCTCCAACCTGAACAGAAGGTGTCGGAGGAAAGTAAAACTACATGGAATTGCCAAACAGTACACTGACACCTATTTTATTGACTAGAAAGAAATAATGCTGGAATTGCAGAGGCGTAGTAACCTTTAGGGAGGAGTATACTGGTGAAAATTGTTTCAGATGAAGATAGCAGTTGGCCTACCGCTCTGAACTCAGTGTTTGTTATGTATTGTGTTCAGTCTGGAAATTTATTATAAATTAGTTCTGAAATAGGAGGTACAACCTTCTTGTTTCAGGGACCGTGGTCCTAAAGTTATTGAGCAGCACCTGGTCTGAACTTTGCTGAACCTAGAGGCTGACAGCTTACTCCTGGGTCCAGATAGTGACCAGTGAGGTGTCTCCAGAACACAGGGAGGCTATCGAGCAGAGGAGTCTTTTCCTGCCGCCATCACGAAAGATAAGCGTCCGTGGCCAGAGGAGCTCAACATTATGCCCCCCCCCTACCCCCCCCTCAAAATCTGACTTTATAATAAAACAGAGGGAAAATACAGTGTTTAAATTGATAGGAACTGTGAACTTTTCCCCATACTATTGCCAAGTTAAACAAACACTTGAAGTCATGATGACAAATAACAACATAGCTTGAAAGAACAAAACCAGTATTACCTCATATTACTACTACACAACTGACACACATAGGATAATATTAATAAAATATGTCACTACAAGGTTCATATTGATAAATTCTGTACATATAACTTGTAATTAAAATTGATTGTGATTCCTGGTTCACTTTGTATTTGAATCAGGACACATATATATTAGTGACAGTAATTAATACATATTTATATTTGAAAATTTATCAGTGCCTCATTTAAGAATAGTCTTATAGAGTGTTAAATGTGTGTGAGTGTCCCAGTGTTGTCAAGTGTGGTGGAATAAATTAAATTGTTTATCTGTCTGTTGTTGTTGTGACTTACACTTCATCATATACATACCCTAGACATTTAACGTAGTCATCACAAAATTTCCAGAATAATTCTGACTGAGTTATAATGTGGTAGCAAGTAAGGTTATCTGTAGAACACTACACCTATTAGATACAGATACCTTCACAGCTGATCTCAGTCAGTACACTAAGTCCCCTATAGATATTTATAACATCCCACTTTACCACACTTGCTACGAGTAAGCAGATCTTGGTTAGTGATGGTATTCGGCCAAAAGATTCGGTGAATTTTTCTTAGGCATGTTGTGTGAAAGGAGGACAATTTCGACATTTCCTTCTCTGTAACTGTCCAGCATTCAGCACCATAGAGAAGCACAGAAAGCACACAGCTCTGATATAATCTTAATTTTGTGCTTGTGCTGTATTGGGAGGACTTCCAGATGTTGTTTAGGCTAAAGAAGGCTGTTCTTGCCTTATTCATTCTGATGTTGATGTCTTTGCCTGCCCCGCCGTCTGGTGTTACTATGCTTCCTAGGTATGTGAAGGTATCTGTCTGTACCAATTGCTGATTCCTTACTGATATGGGCTCAGGGTTGCTCACATTGAGCGTCATGACCTCAGACTTCTTTAAATTGATGTTCAAGCCCACCTGCTGGCTAAATTTGTTAAGTCTATCCATTTTTTCCTGGATGTGTTGATGTGAATGTGCTAGTAGTGCAATGTCATCTGCATATTCCAGATCTTCCAATGTAGAAAATGTTGTCCATCTTATTCCTCTTGGACTGCCCTCTGTTGTCTGGCGCATCACCCAGTCTATGACTGTTAAAAATAGAGTGGTTGACAAGGGGCATCCCCGTCGTACTCCTGTCACATCCCTCACCCCGCTTAAATTCACACACACACACACACACACACACACTCACACACACACACACACACACATTTAAAGGTCTCAGTGTTACTAAAGTAGATCCCAAAATCTCCTAGGTTGCCAACGCCTGGTGTACAGGACATGAACTAGACATGACAAAGCCAATCAATCACAGGTATGTATTATTTTCTTGTGCAAAGACAACTGAAATATCTCCTTTACAATCTATTATTCCGCTTCTCATGTTACAGCTTTCTCTCTCACCAAAGAAGAACAAAAAATGTAATGTAAGATATAAACAAAAGTTTGCCTTTTTATTTTAAATGTTAAATGTGACGTTATTTTCAGTTAATTATTGTATATTATTAATATTCATAGATTTTTGTTTTCCCCCGAGTTGCTAGTTTAAAATTGCACCGCGTTGAAACTGTATATAGAATAGAGACATGTTTTTGTAGTAAGCAAATTGTGTCCTCAACGGATTGCGCGTGTACCGCTTTGGTACATAACAAGCATGCATGTTATCAGTTCCAATAAAGCTGTTTATTATCAGTTCCAGAATGCTGATAATTATCAGTGGAGTTGATTATTAGTACTTCAGTAAAACTAATACAGAACTAAGCGAGGAACAAATTAAAACAGACAGATAAGAACAGTTAAGATTAAGCCTTTCTTTATAGGTGATACAAGTTACTTTATACTTAACACTGCACGTCCGATTTAGTTGATTTACTGACTGTACCTGTTACTGCTTACTGAAGCCCATATGTGCATATGGTTGTGGTTTTGGTTAATGTGAGCGTGACAGTCAGGTAATGGATAAATGCCTAATAATTAAAGGCAGAAAGTATAAGAGTCTTTTGGTGCTTTGAGCAAATGAGCATGATAGGTGCTGGGTTAGCAGATTAATTTGTTTGAGTTTTCACAAAGTACGTGTTAGAATCGTGAAAAGTCTGAGGAAAGCTGTTTCACGTAACAGAATGTCATGTCACATCAGGTGCGGAAAATACAGCGGAGGATTGACTGAGAGGATGTTCTTAGAGGAAAGTTGTTAAGTGATACTTTGTAGGTGATTTTTGTAGTTAAGTCTTGGCACACAACACTTAAGGCCAGTTTTAAGAGTGGCGGCAGTCAGTTGTGTGAGATATTTCAAGACGTACAAAAGTCAGAGTTAAGAGATGTTCGTGAACTGAACATTAAGGTAGAGGGTTTCATATTTGATTTTACGTTACTTTAAGTGCGCTGCCAGAAATAACAACAGCAGGTCATGTTTAACTTATATATCCCTACATGCAACAAAGTATTCGATAAGTATAGATAATCTGTGAAAGATATAAATTTGGAGAGAATGGGATACTAGTATTTCGTCTCATCATTATTGTAATTCAACACAGACTAGTAAATTCATTGATTCCTCAATACAATTATTATATACTACTCGTCAAAAGTCAAGGGCCACCCTATTATTTTCAATACACTTTTATATAAGCGCATAGAATGATTAAATGAAGGAAGTATTTAGTAAAAATGGGTGCAATATCTTCCTCTAACAGTCCTCTATGCACGTTAAGCATAAAAACAACTCACCGACAACCATGGTGATCACGTGCAATTTGGTTTGCTGACCATAAATTCACATTTTTAATCTGTTTTTAAACTTCCGTACAACCAAACAGGTGAAGTAATCGTGCTGATTGACATTCCACGTGCAATGGCGACTTTTCGTGAACAGAGTTCACTCTTAATTTGTTTTACAATCAGCAGACTTAGGGTAGTTTCATCACTTGCAAAAACCATGCCACCGAGAAGTCTTGACACCTTACAAAGAATGAGGGCTATAGCGTGGGTTGAAAGTGGTTTATCTGTCCGTGAGGTTGCTAGACAGCTTGCAGTGTCACACTCTACTATCCAAAGAATTTTGGAGAGATTTCAGGCCACAGGAAGTGTGGAGGATCGCCACCGGCCAGGTCGCCCTAGATGCACCAATAGACATGATGACCGGTACCTCTTGTTGTCAGCCCTGCGCCATCGAACAGTGACTTGTTCCACTCTAAGATGTCAGCTGAGACAAACTGTAAACGTTCATGTCAGTCAAAGCAGACGTTTACATGAATTTGGACTGGCTGCTCGACGTCCTGCAGTCAGAATCCCTCTTACTCCTGCTCATCGCAGAGCCCGTGTTGCTTGGTGTCGCGAGCACATCCGATGGACAAGGCAACAATGGAGTCAAGTTCTCTTCACTGATGAATCTCGCTTCACTGTGTCATTCAATGATGGCAGGATTCGAGTTTGGAGACGACCAGGAGAGCGATTTACTGATGACACAATTCGAGAGGTGGATCGTTATGGTAGCGGTTCTGTCATGGGCTGGGGAGGCTTCTACAGATACGGCAGGACCCCACTCTACATCATCCAAGGCAACTTGACCGGCCCAAGATACCAGAACGAAATCTTGAGACCAATTGTTCAGCCTGCTCTGGAGGCCATAGGTGGTAATGCCATCCTCCAAGATGATAACGCTCGACCCCATCGAGCTCGTGTGGTGAATGAGTTTATTCAGCAACATGGGATCATCAGGATGGGGTGGCCAGCTCATTCACCTGACCTTTCTCCGATTGAGCACCTCTGGGATGTCCTTGGTCAAAGATTGTCAACAAATCACCCCTGCCAATGGATGTTGCACAGCTGACTGCATTTCTGCTTCAGGAATGGCAAGCTGTTCCTCAGGATACTCTTCGGACCCTTTTGGACTCGATGCGTCTACGCTGTCTTGAATGCCTTGCTGCAAACGGTGGTCATACCCGATTTTGAAATGTCTATTTGTCCTATATCTATTGTGTGACAGTTGAAAAGGTGGGTGACACACTTCACAGCTTCATTGCGTTTGAATGTGTGTTTCCATTTCTTTACGTGACATGTCAATTTTGTATTCAATGAATGCCGTTTTGACTGATACCAATTACGTTTATATCAGATTTGTTTTATGGTTTCAACCAAGGTTTTTCTAAGTGGCCCTTGACTTTTGACGAGTAGTATATATCCACTTTACGATCAACATGCTAAGTTGACGTGTACTCTTTCACAGTACACAGAACATGCAAACATCACGTGAAAGTATAAGGCTTATCCAGTCCAATGTCCTGATTCGGGTTCATTCCTTCAAGGCTCCAGGTCAGGCACGATCGTAAATTTTAATTTTTGTAAGGCAGTGGATAATTTATTCAAAGCGACATTCTACTTACTAATTTATGAAGGGTTTAAAAGTCTTATGCATTCTCGTTACATATACTCGGTGTCAAGGGTCAAAGTAATTAAAAGTTATGACCATAGAATTAAAAATACGAATGAGATAACTCCTTCCAGTACGCTTTTTATTATTGTGTGTTTTTGCATCTATTAGCATGTTGTTACATTTATTACTGTAGTATTGAATGTGTTACTGTTTTTTGTATATATTACCATGATGCTACGTCTGTTACTACGGTGTTAAATCTGCTACCAATTAGTTACATCTATTACCGTGTCTAGGTGTGAGATATGTACACTAGCTAAGTTTTTAAATGAGAGAGCGGGCGAGACATTCTAATGAAAGAAGTCACAAGTTCTATCAATGCACATAAGTACTGTTATAAAAGCAGGCTATGATTTCTAAAGAAGTGAGAATTTCTAATGAATAAACGCGAAAGTGGTTAATGAAATCTGGCAGACTTTCCAGAAACACGATGTCATTAACCCTTTTTCCTAACAGTCCTTGTAATTAATAGTCACAGAAATTGGGCCTCCATTAGCAGAAGCGATGAGAGAACAGCAGACGTGAAAACTGTTTTAGTTAATGATGGATCTTTTCTAAACATACTCGCGCATTAGAAAGTACTAATTTTGAATTAATTACTGAAAATAGACTCTATCAGGATTCAGACTAATTTGGTCTACTCCAGTGTTGACCCAATTTAAACAAGAAAGCTATAGGTCCTCCTGCATCGTATTCTTCTCTGATTCAAAATAATCATGGCAGGCATTGAAAGATACCTCCAAACTGAAAACGAAGAAATAATGCTGCTTGCTGAACGATTGACAAAATCCTTCTTCTTTGGTCCTTGGTCGCTGTCTGACAAAGCAATCATTGATCATCACGCCTAGTGGCATCTTGTAAGGCAGCAACAGAGTGTCTCCACTTTTCTCGGTCGGCAGCCATCCTTCGTGTGGTGCACCAACTCTAGTTCATGCTTAGCATCTCTGCCTCCACAGTTCTCCGCCAGGTGGCTTTTGGCTTTCCTTGCTTTCCCTTTGCTTCTGAAGTCCATAGCATGGCAGTTCTGATGATCGTGTCGGAGTTTCTTCTGAGGATGTGGCCAACCCATTTCCAGCGTCTACCCGCTGTTACGGTGCCCATGTCCTCTTGGTGGCTCTGAGTTAGTAGTTCTTGGTTGGTAAAGATGTTCAGCTAATAAATTCGAAGGGATTTTCCTTAGGCAGGTTGTGTGGAAAGATGACAATTTCGACATTTCCTTTTAGATTGACAAAATAAGTACTAACAAAAATAAAAAGTAATTTTTTCAGTGGATACTATGACATACATTCTTGCAAGGTAACGAAACAAAAATAGCAAAGCAGACAGACAAGCAAAACTAGAAGCAAGCAGAATACAAATAAATAGTCCAGTGATCATCTAGACAGCTAAGCTAATGCTACAAAACAATTTAAAAAAGGAAGGACTGAACCGATGGACAAAAAGGTCTATTGGACCTATTATGTATACAGTTGACCCACCCAAACTAAAAGGATAACATAAAAAATTATGATGAATGGAGCAGAGCACAATTTTCCAACTAAGAACAGAACGCACCAGACTCAACAAATTAAACTCATCACATGAGCCTAACTGCCGCAATTTTATTCATCCATACGATACAGTTCAACATGTGCTGCTCACATACCCAAGACTGAACATAGCTTTGACTTTTGACTTTTCCGATCCCTAGGTTACGAGTTTTCACTCTCGTTTCCTTGTGCCAGGTAGTGAAAGGTACATGTCTTTTTCACTTGCATTGTATGTCCATAAGAGGTGTTGGTGGGGTTTGGTGGTAGCAGTTACTTCCGCAGATCTGCTAGTGCCAAACATTCCAGGAGGTAGCGTTCTACTGTTTCTTCCTTCTGTCTGTTACAGACTGAATACAGAAAGAAGAAGACTGTTGCCTGGCTCCCCAACAATCACAAACAAATTAAGCAGCGCCTACAGTCACAAAACACAAGCAAATTCAACTGTCTCTTGACTGTGAAAGATCGACGAGCTCAGTAGCACTAGCAAAACAGCAACAACAACAACAACAACAAAATAACAATTCCAAAAAGTGGTGCCTTCATTACATAAATCTGTTTGTCACTGATACACCCCACGTTGCTCTCTGGGACCTCTGGAGTGGAACTTGAAAGAATTGTTCCCTCACGCATTGTTATGAAAGAACGGGGTGGCCCCTATCAATCTTTATTTCACTCCGGCATTATCGGTACATTTGTGGTACTAATTTTATTGTGTGCTTTCATTTGTCGCTTTCTTTCTTTCTTTCTTTTTCTGCTATGTGAAGCAGATATTCTGTATTTTCCTTCCTACAGCCTTCTCAGGGATAAGTAGACATGTTTGGTTGTTATCCATTTCTCCCTACGTTGCAAGGAGTGGCAGCGACCTAACCATGTTGGCTATCGTGGGCGCAGCCGATATCAGTACACAGATTGACACGTAAATCGCCTCAGCGCAGTGATTAATCACTAATAAGACTGATAAGACACGGGTGCGTTCATCACCAAAGCTTGGAATACGGGAAGACAACTGGTGGACAGACACAGATAAGAGATTACTTTCTGATAAAAGTAAAGATTGTTACATTGGGAACAAGTTGTTATATGAGTTTATCGACATGTTCGAAATTTGTACCCAAGGGCAAGCGGATATGTGCAGCCCATTTTCAGAAAAGTAATGTTTGAAATTTTGCATTAGCTGAGTCATGCAACGTATTCAAATCAGATTGGCTGACCCTTTGAGGCTAGCATAACAAAGGCGCGGGAAGGCAGTGAATATAATATGACCATTTTCTCAAGCTATTGCACTTGAGAAATCGCTCGCCAAGATACCAGACCTTGCTACAGTGAAGTATTAGAATTCAGAATTCCTTCTTAACATACTGGAAACCTTTTACTGGAGTATTTATCAGGACTTACAATATAGCCCAGGAAATCTCTAGCATTTTAAATAAGGAAACCGGGACTGAGGAAACTAAAGGACCACACACGAAGTCAGAGAGGGAAGTTATTAAATTAACGACACACCAGACGCGTGTAAGAGGCCGATTCAAGTCTCTTTTATTCATCTGAGCAAAAATGTTTGTGAGCCAGGATTGGCGTAAGTTGTGATTTACATTTCATATTTTATTACTAACATGTGAACTAACATATATCTATGTATATATTACCATGTGAATTTTAATATGTGAAACTCGCTAGTGGATGTCAAAGTACGAGTAATTTGAGGCTGGCAACCCCCGCGTATAGAATATTGATTCATGAACCACCACTGCACGGGCTTGTGATTGCTTTATTGCTAGTTTCATAGAGAGAACTAAAAGTATAAAGTAGTTCCAGGTTCCATACGGAGCAGGGAGGGAAAGATGAAAGAAATGATGTACATTCTAAGTATAATAGGGACGGTCAAAAAGTAATGCCTCGTAATTTTTAATTTCATTCAATAGGCAAGAAAACAGATAAAATTCACATTGAAATGTAGCCCCGAGTCTGAACTTCAAAAATGTATTTCTCAATGTAGTCTCCGTTATTTGTTACAGTTTTTGTCCATCTTCTCACAAGGGCATGTATCCCCGCACGGTAAAAATTTGTGTCCTTTTTCTTAAACCACTGGCGTACGGCGCGTTTAAGGGTCTCGGTGTCCTCAAAGTGATGTCCGCGAAGATCTTCTTTCAGTGGTCCAAACAGATGGAAATCAGAAGGTGCAAGATCGGGACTGTAAGGGGGATGTGGTAATAATGTCCAGCCAAATTCTGCAATCGCATCAATGGTGCGTTTAGCAGTGTGTGGCGTGGCATTATCGTGCAACAGTAGTGCAGTTCTCTGATCTTTTAATGGGTCAAGTCGCCGAAGACGACCTCTAAGCTTCTTCAAAGTTTCAATGTAACGGTCTGCATTCACCGTGTTTCCCTGTTCCAAGAAGTCGAGAAGAATCACACCCTTCTCATCCCAAAACACAGAGGCCATAACTTTCCCTACAGATGGTGAACTTTTGAACTTCTATCTTGTCGGTGATGTTGTGTGATGCCATTCCATTGACTGCCTCTTGGATTCAGGTTAAAAAAAATGAACCCAAGTCTCATCACCTGTCACAATATTCGATAAAAACTCTTCTCCTTCAGTTTCGTAACGGTGCAGGAGGTTGATGGCTATGGTTTTTCTTGTTTCTTTATGTCTGTCTGTCAACATTCTGGGTACCCACCGTGCACAAACTTTTGAATAAACCAGTTCTTAATGATGTTCTGGACACTGCCTTTACTAATGGACAACATGGAAGAAAGTTCATCCAGTGTTACTTGACGGTCACCACGAATGATGCATCAACTCGATGAATGTTGTGTGGAGTCACTGCGGTAGACGGACGGCCAGTCCGCTTTGCGTCAGCCATTGAGGATTGACCTACTTCAGCTTCGTCCCAACGATGTACCCAATGTCGGACAGTGCTAACATCCACTGTTGAATCTCCATAAACATTCTTCAAACGTTCGTGGATGCGAATTGGGGTCTCGTCTTTAGCATTGAGGAATTCTATGACATAACGTTGTTTTAAACGAACGTCTTTGGCAGCCATTTTTAAACTGTTACAGTGGTGCCACCTGTTACTGAAACAGGTTAGTAATGCTATACAGTGCAGAAGAGTGTTTGATGAATCCTGCTAAATTTACAAATTGCACACCGATGCAGTATTTACCTACATAAAAAATAGGAGGCATTACTTTTTAACCTTCCGTTAAATATTCAGTTTAAAGTTATTGGAAGTATACAACTTTTCAATCAGTGTTAATGTAAATGAAAACATATTCAATTTATACTGTGAACACTTTTCAATCAGTGGAGATATATGTGTAAACAGACTATCTGTATTATTATCCTTTTCATTTGCATATAAAGTAACTATGAAAGCTATTCTATTTAAATGTAAAGAAAGTTTTATCCTGATGGATTGAATTTAATTCTCATCGAGGGTAAATTCTGAGTGAATTGGGATGGGGGTATGGAAAGATATGAACTCATAACTATGGGGTGGAAAACACCATACTCAGAAGAGCGTTTCGTTCTATTCTTTTACCATAATTATTGCTGTTACCAGCAGAAAGTACTATCTCTGGAACACGAAGAGAACAGTGGCCTAAGCTTTAAGACAAAGGACCCACGTGGTAGACTTTCCTTGACATTTCTGGGAAACGAGCTACACCCGACAACCTTGACCAGAGACGAGCGTGAGCAGTGTGAAAAGAACCAACCCATAAGAAGGTGCAGAACCGTCATTGGCAGCTAAGTTCAAATCTATGCTGCCACTTGAACTTCTTATAACATTTCACAATCCATAACGACCATGATGATAACATTTTTTGATCCATAACTATTCCAATTATTTTTCAACTGTTAAAACTTAAGTGATTATTAAATTTCGTTAATTGTAATGTTACAAATTTAACTTCGATTTAATCATTTTAAAGTTACTGCATGTTTGTCTCAATCAATTTACTACACACACTCTAAACAGAGCTATACTAGAATAATAGAATACCACTGAGTAAATCAGGGGTGGGGGCTTAAAAGAGCTGAAATTAATAAGTTTTTAAATCCTTCACAAAAGCGTCGGCAGAATTACAGAGTTAACATACTCAGCCAAAGCAGTATAGTTCTCGCTTATTCTGAATATCTTGTGAAGACTCCCTGGAGATAGATGCGTTTTGTTTCTTCTATTTACATATCTGCCAAGAGTAATCTTGTGCAAAGGTAGATACCTCTGAAGTCCATATTAGATACTCTTGAGTTTTGGCCACTGTTGGACTACTACTGCAAAGCAGGGGAGGCAATACCGTTACAATAATGTATAACCAAAACTGTAAATGATGTATAACCAAAACTGTAAATGATGTTAAACCAAAACTGTAAATGATGTCAAACCAAAACTGTAAAAGATGTATAACCAAAACTGTCAATGGTGTAAAACCAAAACCGTCAATGACGTACAGCCAAAACTGTAAATGATGTAAAACCAAAACTGTAAATGATGTAAAATCAAAACTGTAAATGATGTATAACCAAAACTGTAAATAATGTATAACCAAAACTGTAAATGCTGTATAACCAAAACTTTAAATGATGTCAAACCAAAACTGTATATGAGGTAAAACCAAAACTGTAAATGACGTATAACCAAATCTGTAAATGATGTCAAACCAAACCTATTCCTTTCATATGCCGGTTACTTCCAAAAATATGGTTTTACGACTGGAAATCCCATTATCTGGTCTGCAACGTCTGCCTGTCGTCTTGGCTCCAAGTTGATGCCAGAAAATTAAGACGAACGTCTGGAAGTGCTGTAGAATAATAAGAGAAACGAAAGATTTCCAGACAGGGCCCTTAAAGTACTTACGATTCTACACGGCGTGAAATAGACACTCGGGGGGGGGGGGGGGGGGGGGGGGAAGAAAAGGGGGGGGGGGGGGGGGGGGGGGGGGGTGGGGGGGGGGGGGGGGGGGGGGGGGGGGGGGTGGGGGGGGGGGGGGGGGGGGGGGGGGGGGGGGGGGGGGGGGGGGGGGGCGGGGGGGGGGGGGGGGGGGGGTGGGGGGGGGGGCGAGGAGGGGGGGGGGGGACGGACTTTGGAGCTGTTTGTTTATTTAGGTCAGACTGTCTGAAGAGGGCCGAGACATTTGGGCTGGGGTCTTAGGGTAAGATGGTGCCAGAATATGGTTATGAAAATATGGACTTTTAGGAAGAAGAGAGAAGACAGACAGAGAGACGACGGTAGAGGCCGAACAATATTTCTAAACAAAAGTAAAAGACGCGAGGAGGTAAAAGCGGGAATGGAAGTAAGAGAGGAATATATAATAGGGAGAAAGAAATAAAGAGGATGGGAAGGAGAGAAAGGAAAGAGTCAGTCCAAAAGGAAAGTTAGGAAAACAATGACCCTGAATTAACGGAAGAGATAGTCACGTGTAGTTCCCCGAGGCGAAGGAGGGGGGGGGGGGTATCTGATGAGAAACTAAAGAAAAAGACTACTGATCCCTCAGGCATGACGTCTAAGGCGATTAATATGAAGTTGGGCATGAGGTGGGCAACGTCATCATGTCAAACAAATGCTACAGGAACCATCGCTACATGATGTCGTGAATTATTCTAATCCCCATATATAAATTAAAACGGAAATGCAAAGCCTAACAAATAAATTTAATAAAAGGAAAGAAGAATGGTAAAGAACAGTGCTGTCACAATGCCTGTACTCGAAATCCCCCTTGTTTTCTACTTCGTCTGCAAATTGTATCGCTTTCACGTTGATAGTAAAAGCCTACTGTATTATTACCCGCTTTCTTCAATGAAACGTGTACTGTATTTCTTGGAAAAACCTTGAGATACGCAAGCTGATCAATGACCTAAATTTAATATTTCATTCATTCCATTTTATACACGGCGTAACTAAAAGACAGATGGACTAAGGATAGAGAGAAGGGAGAGGCAGAAAGCAGGGACACCTGCAACACTAAACACGCGTCGCGCGATACACAATTGCTGCCATCACGCGTGTAAGGCCACATGCACTAACTTTATTTCAATTCGACAGTGATAAAATTCACTACCCTTCCCAGAGTTAGGTTTTAAAATCCTGAAAAACGCTTATTGGGAAAGATGACATTAGATGGGTTTACGTTTGAAAACATGACAGTACCCAGACACCACATGGGGATTGAAGTGAACAGGAGGTGGTAGAAAATGCACATTTTGAACGCAGCCACCTAGCTCCCTTAAATTCGTATATTTGGGTTCCTTAGGGTTTGCTGACAAAGAATATGTAAAACGTTACGCAAATAGTCTAGGAATTACCAAGTTATGGCCAAAATAAAATAGTGGGGGTGCCTGACAGCATGAAATCATTTCTGCTCATAAAATTTTTTTATAACGTGTTTGAAGAAACATTAATGATAATAATAATAATAAATTCTTTAAGCGCCAAACACGGCGCATAAGGCAGAAACCAGTGCTCTCCAGGTTGTTCGTTGTGACGCCACTCCTCTTAGCTCTTGCACATTATTTAGGCCCAACGTTCTTCCTTCTCTTATTATTGTTCTTCTGGTGTTTCTTTTGGTCTTCCTTTTTTTCCGCTTACCCTCAGGAACCCAAGTGAGCGCCTGTAGTGGTATTCTGTTGTTTTGCATTCGTAGGACATGACCGATATATGACCATCGTCTTTTCCTTATATAGTCGGAGACATATTTCTGCCTAGAGTCTTCTCTTATTTGTCGATTAGTCTTGAATTCTTTCCAACTGATGTTCATGAGTCTTCTAAGACATTTGTTCTCGAATGTATTCAGCTTGTTCTCCAATGATTTTGTTATTTTCCAACTCTCACAGCCGTATGTTAACACTGAGATAACATTTGAATTAAACAGACGAAGCTTGGTATGTATATTCAATGATCGTAATTTCCAAATGTTAGATAATCTATTGAAGGCGCTAGCTGCCAAAGCAATTCTAGTATGGATTTCTCTTGTTGTGTCACCATCCTGAGTCATTTTACTGCCTAAATAATTGAAACTTTCAACTTTCTGTAGTCTTTCCCCGTTCAAGATGATATCAAAGGTCTCGTTAGAAAAGTTCATAGCTTTAGTTTTAGAGGCATTTATTTGGAGACCAATTTTAACCGAGAGATGACACAAATTATTTATTGCTTCTTGGGATTGTCTTGGTGTTGAACTTAAGAATGCTACATCATCTGCGAAATCCAGGTCCCCCAGGAATTTTCCATTTGTCCATTTTATACCCAATTGTTCATTGTGGGTATAGTTTCTCATAACCCAATCAATAGCTATTCCAAAAAGTAGTGGTGACATAATACAGCCTTGTTTCACCCCTGTTTCTACTGTAAACCATTCTGTATTCCCTTTATTTGTTCTAACACAACATCTTGCATTGTTCATATAGCGCTTTGATTTATATTCACATATTTTGTTGGAAAACCATAGATTGTAAGTATCTTCCACAATGATGGGCGGTGTAGACTATCAAAGGCTTTTTGAAAATCGACGAAGGTGATAATAAGTGGCGATTTGCCTTTCCCACTGATTCTTCTATAATTGTTCTTAGTGTGAATATTTGATCAATACATGATCGTTTCGGCCTGAAACCCGCTTGTTCTTCTCTGATCTTTTCGTCAGCATGCAATTTAAGTCTTTCTAACATCATGCAACATAATAATTTTCCAGGTACTGATAATAGAGATATACCACGCAGTTATTTACAGTCTGATAGATCACCTTTCTTCGGTAACTTTACAATAATACTGTCTTTCCATTGTTGTGGTGGTTGTTCTTCTCTCCATACTTCATTTATAATATCTAAAATTCTCAAGAGGTTGTTGTCATTAACTGCTTTAATCATTTCCCCTGAAATTTCGTAAACTCCAGCAGCTTTAAAATTTTTTAATCTTTTAACGGCTTGTTTGATCTCGTCCAGCGTGAATTCATCGCAAGTTATTGGCAAAGTGGTTGTGGATGTTTCATTATTAAAATCAGGTGTTACTGTTGGTGGTGGTCTGTTTAGCACCTCCATGAAGTGCTCAGCCCATCTCTTCATTTGTTCTTTTTCTGTTGGTATTGAATTCCCTAATTTACCTTTAACAGGTGTTTCCATAGCAGTAGGCTGGTGACATAGTTGTTTTGTAATTTGATAAAGGCACCTACTATTACCAGTTCTTGCAGCATTTTCAGCTTCTACGGCCAGTTCATTGATGAAATGTCTTTTATCTCTTCGAGTTTTTGTCTTCACTTCTTTATTTAACAAGTTATAAGTTAGTTTGCAAGATTCAACTGCATTATGTGTACTTGCCGCTAGTAGTTTAAGTTTTGCTGTTTTCCTTTCTTGTATTTTATCCCAAGTATCTTCTCTCATCCATTTTTTCTTTTTATGTACTAGGTATCCGGTGGTCGCTACAGCTGCTTCTGTCATTGCTGTTCTCAGTTGTTCCCATTTAGTATCGATTGTCTTGGTGGTGATATCGTTGTCAATTTTGCCTAAAGCATCGAAATAGTTGTTCATTTTGACATTATATATTCCTCCTTTATATCATTTGATTGCAGTCTGTGTACATCTATTCTTCTATTTTTATTCGGTTGGTTTAACTTCTTCAGTTTAATTCTCATTTTAGCTATGCAGAGGTTATGATCGCTTCCGATCTCTGCACCTCTGTATGCTCTGACGTCTTGAACTGATGAGCGAAATTTAGCGCTTATGCAGAAGTGATCTATCTGGTTCTTAGTTCTGCCATCAGGTGAATTCCATGTTATCTTGTGGATATTCTTATGTGGAAAGATGGTGTCTGCCACAACGAGGTTTGATATTTCACAAAGTTCTAGAAGTCTTTCGCCATTTTGATTCATACAGCCTATGCCATGAGTACCGAGATATCTTTGTACTCCATCGTTGTTGTCACCTACTTTGGCGTTAAAATCACCCATGACTGCTATTATGTCATGCTTGGGTATTGTGTTGATGGTACTTAGAAGTGCTTCATAGAAGTCATCTTTTGTGGTATCAAGAGCGTCGTTAGTTGGTGCATAACATTGTACAATTGAGAGCTTGAAAAATCGTGTCTGAAATCTAGCTAATATTAGCCTCTCATTGATAGGTACCCAGCTGATAAGCGATGCTGCTGCTTTCTGTGTCATTAGGATGGCTACTCCCTCTGTGTGACGATTATCATTACTACCAGAGTATATAATTTGCTTTTTTTCTTCTGAATATATTTTATGCCCTTCCCCGTCCATCTACACTCGCTGACACCCAATAAGTCCAACTTATAATTATCCATTTCTTTAATTACTTCTTCCAATTTTCCGTCTTGATACATAGTTCTTACATTCCAGTATCCAATTTTAGAAATCTCCTTAGCCCCCAAGATATTAGAGTGAGTCATGTTTACTGTCGAGCCTGGTTCTGTTTCGGTAACAATAGCTTGTTTTACGATAGTGAATTGTTAACTCACTGATCAACCCTCCGATCCAACCGACCGATTCAAGGGTTTCGAGGTCAGTTATAGGAAAATATCTACACCACTAGATACTCTGGTGTATCTCTTATTCTATAATTTAACATAACATGGTGATATCCATCGAAATATACACATTCCTGATGTTTTTCTTTCGGCGTCTAAGGTGAGAAACGAATTTCACCTCCATCAGGAAGAAACATTACGTTACGGAAATAGCCTACCATGTTAACTCCTATGTGATTGGAGCGCAACAAATGAAAGACTAAACACGATTGGTCGGACTATAAATACTATCTTGTGTTGTCAGGGGAAACGTGAGAAAGGGGTACTTTTTTGAAAAGATGTGTAGACGTGGTGTGATTGGGTAGAGCTGCGAATATACACAATTCAGAGCGTCTGTTCATTGCCACATCTTGTAATAAACCTACTAAGAAGCAGTGCGTTGAGCACCAGTGTATATTTTTTATAAAATAAAGCCTGGGACATCGGCAGATCGGAGTTGTGCTATATTCATTGCCAGTCAACGAAACTGTTTATTATTATTTCCATGAAATGTGGTAAGCTTGAAATATTCAATATCTTTTAATGAAAATTGAATGTAAATTGATAATTTATGTCTGTATATATGTGTGGTTCAGTAGCGAACATGATGTAAAGCCTATAGTGCTCCAGCCTGAACAGAAGGTGTCGGAGGAAAGTAAAACTGCATGGAATGGCCAAACAGTACACTGACACCTAGATTATTAACTAGAAAGAAATAATGCTGGAATTGCAGAGGCGTAGTAACCATTAGGGAGGGAAATACTGGTATAAAGTATTTCAGATGAAGCTGACAGTTGGCCTAACGCTCTGAACTCAATGTTTGTGATGTATTGTGCGCAGTGTAGAAATGGAGTATAGGTTAGTTCTGACGTAGAAGGTACAACTTTCTTGTTTCAGGGACCGTGGTCTTAAAGTTATTGAGCAGCACCTGGTCAGAGCTTTGCTGAAGCCAGAGGTGGACAGCATACTCCTTGGTCCATATAGCATCCAGTGGGGTGGCTCCAGAACTCATTACAGTAATCAAGCAGAGGAGTCTTTTACTGCAGTCATCACGCAAGATAAGAGAGTGTGGCCATGGAGCTCAACATTATGTACCCCCATCTTAAAATGACATTATAAACTAAAATTAAGAGGGGAATTTAATTGTTTTAATACCAGGAACTGAGAACATCTCCAATACTAGTTCCAATAGAAACAAACTATTGAAGTCATGATGACAAATACCAACAGAGCTTGAACAAAACAAAACCAGTATTACCTCATATTAATACTACACAACTGACACACATAGGATACCATTAATAATATATGTCACTACAATAATCATATTAATAAATTCTGTACATATAACTTGTAATTAAAATTGATTGTGATTCCTGGTTCCCTTTGTATTTGAATCAGGACACATATACATTCATGACAGCACTGAATACATATTGTTATTTGAAAAGTTATCAGTGACTCCTTTAAGATATCCTCTTAGAGTGTTATATGTATGTGAGTGTCACAGTGTTGTCAAGTGTGGTGGAATAAATTAAATTGTTTATCTGTCTGTTGTTGTTATGACTTACACTTCATCATACACATACCCTAGACATATAACGTAGTCATCACACTATTCCAGAATAATTCTGACTGAGGTATACATATGTGGCAGTAAGTAAGGTTATCTATAATACACTACTCTTATTAGATATAGATACTTTCACAGCTGATCTCAGTCAGTACACTAAGTCCCCTATAAATATTTATAACATCCCACTTTACCACATATATTGGGGTCTCGCCCTCGGGATTTTGAATCTTTCCCTATTACAAATATTGGGGGTAACTCACTTCAGGGAATAATAAGAATTAAAAGGTATCCTTGGGTGAAAATAAATAAGGTTGAGCTCACAGTGCCTGTGTTGTCTTGAGTTAATTAGTCATAGATAAAATTGTTTAGACATTTATCTGTTAGACAATGGCCGACCTGGCAAAATTTCGATCTGCTGCTGTACAGACTGCGAAAGAGTTAGGAATGGACGGGCAAATTATGATTTCTTATGTCACTGCTGAATGTGACAAATATATTGAACGGGAAGAAAGAAGATTAGAAAAAGAGGCCGAAAGAAAATTAGAGGCTGAGACTAAGAGGTTGCAGATTGAGGCTGAGGCTAAGAGGTTGCAGATTGAGGCTGAGGCTAAGAGGTTGCAGATTGAGGCTGAGGCTAAGAAATTGGAAGCAGAAGAAAGAAGATTAGCTGCAGAAAGAGAAGACAAAAGATTAGCTGCAGAAAGGGAAGCCGAAGAAAGAAGATTAGCTGCAGAGAGGGAAGCAGAAAAGGAGGAGAAGAGATTACAAAGGGAACATGAGTTACGACTAAGGGAGTTTGAGTTTCAAGGCCATGCTCCTGAAAATGGTGCCAGTCCCTTTGCCTCTGATGCTACTGCTAGCCAGGGAGCCTCAACCTCAGCTATGAATTTTCATTTAGATCATTTTGTTGAGAAAGACGATGATATAGAGAGCTATCTAAATAGGTATGAACTATTAGCTACCACATATGGGTTAGAGAGAGAAAGGTGGAGCTTAAAGTTATCTCAGGGACTTCGTGGGGCAGCTTATGAAGTTTTTGCAAAAATGAGCAGAAGTGATCAGGAAAATTATGACATGCTAAAGCAGGCTCTTTTGTTAAGATATGAAAAGAATGCAGAATTTTATAGGAAAAAATTTAGGAATGCTAAACTACTGTCAGGTGAAACCTATCACCAGTTCTCTGCACGAATAGAGACATACTTGGAGAAATGGACTTCTCTGGGGAAAACCCAAGATCTTAAGGAAATGGTCCTTATAGAGCAATTAAGAGAGTCCATGGCTCCAGACCTGAGAAAGTTTCTCATGGAACAAGGTGCAGAGAGGCTGGGTGAGTTGCTAAATGTTGCTGAAAGGTATCAAGCAGCTCAAGCAGAGGTAACAGGTAATAAAAAGAAACAAGTGGATAACTTTAGGGCACCACAGAACTTTAATAAATTTGATCCTAGGGATCAAAACAAAGGTAAGCACCAGTTTGATAGGCCACGGTATGAAAATAAAAATAAAACCCCACAATTCGATGAAAGGAAATATGATGAAAGAAAATCTTTCAACCAAGGAAAAAGGTGGTGTAAAAATTGTAAGATGAACAATCATGACACTGACCATTGTAGAAGGAAACTCCTCATTGTGCTGCTATGACATCGGGGAAAAAGGAAAAGAAGGTCAAACCTGAAGAACTACAGGAACCATACCACCCCCCAGTGTGTGAAGATGTCATCTGTAATGGTGTCACTATAAGGTGTTTATATGATACCGGTTTAGATTACGATTCCGTTGTGAGTTCTCACCTGGTGCAGGCCGATCAATACACCACAGAAACAGTGGAGATTCAAACTGCAACCAAGGATGTAGCTACCATGACACTTCCCGTCGCCCGAATAAAAGTGAAAACGCGATATGTGGAAGGAATCATAAAAGCAGCAGTGATAAATGAGCCAATCTACCCTCTGATATTGGGGTGTAGATATGTCTTCTTGGGGAATCCCAAGAGACCTGTGATATTGGCAACAGTGCAGACCAGATCACAGTCTAAAAAGGAGGAGGATAATCCAATAAATACTCACCCAGATGAGATGAGGAAGGCACAGGCTGAGGACAAAACACTCAAGCCATGTTTCAAGAAGTTGCCCAAATCTCATACACCTCCAGGCAAGGGAGAGTTTTATATGAAGAACAAACTGATATATAGGAAGGCTGGATCTGAATCCAATGGTCACGGACAGCTGGTCCTTCCCACTTCATATAGGACTAAAGTGTTGGAACTAGGGCATGCGATTCCCTTCAGTGGTCATATGGGAATCAGCGCAACAGGACAGCGAATAGCTTGTCATTATTTCTGGCCAGGAATAACTGAAGATATCAAACGATATGTAAAATCCTGTCCAGAGTGCCAACGAGTAGCACCTAAACATTGGACTGCACCAGCAACTCTGGGGGAAATGCCCATAGTGGGAACACCCTTTGAGAGAGTTGCCGTGGATCTTGTGGGACCTCTCACCCGAACCAAGAGAAGGAACAGCTACATTCTGACTCTGGTGGACACTTGTTCTATGTGGGGAGAGGCAGTAGCCCTGTCATCGATTGATTCTAAACATGTGGCAGAGGCATTGCTCACAATTTTCACAAGGTTAGGCTTTCCCAATCAAATCTTGACTGATAATGGCTCTCAGTTCAAGGGGAAACTAACTGAAGAAGTTTTCAGGATCTTCCAGGCCAAACACTTCCATTGTAGTGTGTACCATCCCCAAGGGAACGGCCAAGTGGAAAGATTTAACGGCACGTTGATGTCGATCCTGAGAAAGTTGGCACACGAAAAACCAGATACATGGGACCAGTACCTGCACGCCGCCCTCTTTGCTTATCGGGAGGTACCCCATAGTTCAACCGGTATGGCCCCGGCAACATTATTGTTTGGAAGGCCAATAAAAGGTCCACTCGAAGCTTTGTTAAGAACGTGGACTGATGAAAAGGCAGAGGAAAACATTACATCTTCATACCAATATGTGAATGAGCTGACCACTCGTTTAAAAACTGGCTGGAAACTTGCCAATGAAAATTTGAAACAAGCCAGGAAGAAACATGCTGCCTATTATAACAGGAAGGCGAAAGACAGAGATTTGGCTGTGGGAGAGAAGGTACTGCTTCTTCTCCCCGGGAGTCAGAATAAGTTACAGATTGGATGGCAAGGTCCATATACAGTTTTAGAGAAGGTGTCTAGAACAAATTATAAGATAGATAAGAAGGGGAAAGAAAAAATCTATCATGTGAATCTCCTGAAGAAATATTTGGAAAGAGAACATCAGGAAGAGACACACTTGTTGACCTTGTCCATCGCCATGGAGATGAAAAAGGAACCACTTTCATCATTTGAATATCCATTACACCCCTGTGAGACAGCAGCACAGGTGAAAATCAGTACACATTTAACAAAAACTCAGAAAGAGAGAGTGCAACAGGTTCTAAATAATCATGCAGAGGTGTTAACAGACCGACCAGGGCATACAAACCTATTGGAATATGATATGAAACTGATAGACCCCACACCTGTCTGTATGAAACCATATTCGATTCCGTTTGCTAAGGAGAAAGCTTTGAAGGAAGAGATAGACTATCTGTTGAAGGAAGGAATTATTTCACACAGTGAATCCTCATATAGTTCCGGTGTTGTACTCTTAAGGAAGCCCTCTGGAGAACATAGACTCTGTATAGATTACAGGAGACTGAATGCTATTACAGAAGGACAGGTGGATCCATTGCCGGATACAAATCAGCTGTTTGCCAGACTAAATAAAGCTAAATATTTCTCAAAAGTGGATCTGAGTAAAGGATACTATCAGATTCCAGTAAAGCCTGAGGTTAGACCATACCTAGCTTTTAGTACCTCAGAAGGACACTATGAGTTTAATAGATTGCCATTTGGATTGAAGAATGCGCCTAGTGTCTTCTCTAGAATGATGAGAAAATTATTGGACCCTCTGAATAATCCATGTATAACAAATTTCATGGATGATATCCTTATAGCAACAGAAACATTTGAGGAACACATTGACTCTCTGAAGATGCTGTTTGATCGACTTAGGGAAGCAAATTTAACAGCCCGACCAACCAAATGTTGCGTTGGATGTAAAGAATTGGAATTTTTGGGACACACAGTTTATCAGGGAAACATGACCCCTGACCCAAAGAATTTAGAGAAACTAAAGAAAGCCCCGAGACCACAAACCAAGAAGGACGTGTGATCCTTTGTCTCATTATGTGGTTTCTACCAGAAGTATATCAAAAACTTTAATTCCATATGTGCACCGTTAACTGATTTGACACGTAAAGGACATCCAGATCGCATTACATGGACACCACAATGTGAAATGGCTTACCAAGAATTGAAGGAAAAGCTCACAAGTAAACCTATTTTGAAATTACCTGACTTAAGTCAAGAATTCATAGTAAGGACGGATGCCAGTAATATTGGGTTGGGTGCAACTCTACTACAGAAATCAGATGCATTGGATGGGGAATTAAGCCCAGTGGCATATGCTAGCAGAAAATTGAATAAAGCTGAAATCAACTACTCAACTAGCGAAAAAGAATGTCTTGCAGTAATATGGCAATAAAGAAATTCAATATTTATCTGTATGGGAAGGCATTTAAGTTGCAAACGGATCACAAACCTTTATCGTTTCTAGCCCAGGCTAGGCATGAGAACTCTAGGTTACTCCGATGGTCCTTACTTTTGGCTCCCTATAATTTTAGCATTGAGTATATATCTGGAAAAACAAATTTGGGAGCGGATTTTTTAAGCCGCCATCCGTGTGATGAGAATCACCGTAAACCCCAGAAATAATAATAAATTTCTCTATGTGTATATAGAATAAAGGACTGACATATAATGTCTGTTTTAAGAGGGGAGATGTCGTGAATTATTCTAATCCCCATATATAAATTAAAACGGAAATGCAAAGCCTAACAAATAAATTTAATAAAAGGAAAGAAGAATGGTAAAGAACAGTGCTGTCACAATGCCTGTACTCGAAATCCCCCTTGTTTTCTACTTCGTCTGCAAATTGTAACGCTTTCACGTTGATAGTAAAAGCCTACTGTATTATTACCCGCTTTCTTCAATGAAACGTGTACTGTATTTCTTGGAAAAACCTTGAGATACGCAAGCTGATCAATGACCTAAATTTAATATTTCATTCATTCCATTTTATACACGGCGTAACTAAAAGACAGATGGACTAAAGGATAGAGAGAAGGAGGGAGAGGCAGAAAGCAGGGACACGTGCAACACTAAACACGCGTCGCGCGATACACAATTGCTGCCATCACGCGTGTAAGGCCACATGCACTAACTTTATTTCAATTCGACAGTGATAAAATTCACTACCCTTCCCAGAGTTAGGTTTTAAAATCCTGAAAAACGCTTATTGGGAAAGATGACATTAGATGGGTTTACGTTTGAAAACATGACAGTACCCAGACACCACATGGGGATTGAAGTGAACAGGAGGTGGTAGAAAATGCACATTTTGAACGCAGCCACCTAGCTCCCTTAAATTCGTATATTTGGGTTCCTTAGGGTTTGCTGACAAAGAATATGTAAAACGTTACGCAAATAGTCTAGGAATTACCAAGTTATGGCCAAAATAAAATAGTGGGGGTGCCTGACAGCATGAAATCATTTCTGCTCATAAAATTTTTTTATAACGTGTTTGAAAAACATTACGTTACGGAAATAGCCTACCATGTTAACTCCTATGTGATTGGAGCGCAACAAATGAAAGACTAAACACGATTGGTCGGACTATAAATACTATCTTGTGTTGTCAGGGGAAACGTGAGAAAGGGGTACTTTTTTGAAAAGATGTGTAGACGTGGTGTGATTGGGTAGAGCTGCGAATATACACAATTCAGAGCGTCTGTTCATTGCCACATCTTGTAATAAACCTACTAAGAAGCAGTGCGTTGAGCACCAGTGTATATTTTTTTATAAAATAAAGCCTGGGACATCGGCAGATCGGAGTTGTGCTATATTCATTGCCAGTCAACGAAACTGTTTATTATTATTTCCATGAATTGTGGTAAGCTTGAAATATTCAATATCTTTTAATGAAAATTGAATGTAAATTGATAATTTATGTCTGTATATATGTGTGGTTCAGTAGCGAACATGATGTAAAGCCTATAGTGCTCCAGTCTGAACAGAAGGTGTCGGAGGAAAGTAAAACTGCATGGAATGGCCAAACAGTACACTGACACCTAGATTATTAACTAGAAAGAAATAATGTTGGAATTGCAGAGGCGTAGTAACCATTAGGGAGGGAAATACTGGTATAAAGTATTTCAGATGAAGCTGACAGTTGGCCTAACGCTCTGAACTCAATGTTTGTGATGTATTGTGCGCAGTGTAGAAATGGAGTATAGGTTAGTTCTGACGTAGAAGGTACAACCTTCTTGTTTCAGGGACCGTGGTCTTAAAGTTATTGAGCAGCACCTGGTCAGAGCTTTGCTGAAGCCAGAGGTGGACAGCATACTCCTTGGTCCATATAGCATCCAGTGGGGTGGCTCCAGAACTCATTACAGTAATCAAGCAGAGGAGTCTTTTACTGCAGTCATCACGCAAGATAAGAGAGTGTGGCCATGGAGCTCAACATTATGTACCCCCATCTTAAAATGACATTATAAACTAAAATTAAGAGGGGAATTTAATTGTTTTAATACCAGGAACTGAGAACATCTCCAATACTAGTTCCCATAGAAACAAACTATTGAAGTCATGATGACAAATACCAACAGAGCTTGAACAAAACAAACCCAGTATTACCTCATATTAATACTACACAACTGACACGCATCGGATACCATTAATAATATATGTCACTACAATAATCATATTAATAAATTCTGTACATATAACTTGTAATTAAAATTGATTGTGATTCCTGGTTCCCTTTGTATTTGAATCAGGACACATATACATTCATGACAGCACTGAATACATATTGTTATTTGAAAAGTTATCAGTGACTCCTTTAAGATATCCTCTTAGAGTGTTATATGTATGTGAGTGTCACAGTGTTGTCAAGTGTGGTGGAATAAATTAAATTGTTTATCTGTCTGTTGTTGTTATGACTTACACTTCATCATACACATACCCTAGACATATAACGTAGTCATCACACTATTCCAGAATAATTCTGACTGAGGTATACATATGTGGCAGTAAGTAAGGTTATCTATAATACACTACTCTTATTAGATATAGATACCTTCACAGCTGATCTCAGTCAGTACACTAAGTCCCCTATAAATATTTATAACATCCCACTTTACCACACATGAGTATGTGAATGCTTGGAGCAATCTTTCATAAAGGGGACCAGCTTCATTGGTGGCTCCATGCTCCATAAGGAGCGAAAAGCAAAATGATGATGATGACGATGATGATGATGATGACGATTATGGTGATGATGATGACGATTATGATGATGATGACGATTATGGTGATGATGATGACGATTATGGTGATGATGATGACGATGATGATGACGACGATTATGGTGATGATGATGACGATGATTTTTTTTTTTTCGTACGCCCGCTAATACTCGAGGCGAAATCTCAGGTTATTATTTATGTCTAACCTGACATTGATTTTACGTGAGTATCCCTTTATTTCTTGTACAGAGACAGGTGTCCCTCGCCATTCAGGCAAATACTCGCCGATTTCGGAGGTACCCATTGCAGCTGGGTCGGCTCAGGAGCCGCCAGTCCCTGGTCGACGACACTCCTTCAAATGTCCTCGCCAGGTCTCGAGTTAATCCAGTCCAAATCCCGGTCGACGAAAAATCCTCAAATGCCGTCGCTCTGGTTTGATACTGTATCACCCGGTCGCCAGAGCGGTGTTGTAACCACTACGCTAGCGCGGCTCCCAGAAGTAAATAAATAAAATAGAAGTACAGAAGAAAAATACAAAAGAAAATTTAGTTTATTTTATTTTTACTGTCCACTTTCACCATTAAGTGGCGTGGGTAGATGCAGTTTTCACTCTTGTGAGAGGTGTTTTGCTGCGGTCAATGCCTGTTCATGTGTCATCGGGATTTACTGAACATAGTCCATCTAACTGCCACAGAAACTATGAAGATCACTATATCACCAGGTCCGCTTAGTATACATGCCAACAACATTTAACTTAAACTGGTTCCAGAGGTTAAGCATCTATGAGGAATCATTTTCACAGACATTTGAAGACTTGGCAGAGAACTTGAAACAAGGTGTCAAAAAACTACTGTAGTGATTCACCAACTGTCAACACTACTCAAATACCAGAATACCAATAATGAAACTAAACGACAGCTGATAAATAATGCATTATTAACAACTCCCCTGTCGTCAGTGTCAAAAATGGTCCTTGATAACAAATCAGGAGAGAAAAAAATCTCCTTTTATGTTAATATGAGAGACAGAATGAGAAATATTGTTATTGTAATTGTTGACGGGTATGAATGCTAATTATTCATGTAGCGCGCTGTTTGTACATACGACGGATGCATCCTCTAATACGTCCATCTCTGCCAGCCGTACGTTTGATGCCAAATTCCAACAATCTTAGCTTTGATGATTCATCTACTGGGACCTAAGACGCGTCAAAAGTGGAATGCAGTCAGCGACCCATAGCTGACTGCTGGCGTCAAGGTCAGCAAACCAAAGCTGACCAAGACCCTACTCCACCTCCAAGTGGTGGTCCTGGAAACAGGCTGCATCATTTCAGTCTGGCTGAGAGAGCAGGGATCGAAGTGGGAAGGCAAACCCGGTCATAAAAAATGCCGTGCAGAAGTCGGATGTGTCGGGCCGAAAGGCGCAAATATCGCAGCTTTGCTGTAAACGGCGACACAACGCAACCAACGTCCGCCAGTTCCTGAAGACTCAAGGCTTCTATGGATTTTTTCCACTCCTGCCTTAGAATGAGAAATAACGATTAGCCTTTAGAGTGAATAAGACACCTGTACATCCTCTTCTACTGCTACAACTAAAATATGTACAACTTCACTGATGTTCTACAAAGAGTTGTACTCTCTCAAGTGTCGATTTTAAACAAAAATTGTATGCAAAAAAGAATGTTCTGGAATGTCTTCTTCTTCTTCTTGCGATCGCATCTTTGATGATTACACCGTCAGACGAGTTCTCATGATGAATTCGACTGTTGTTTGAAGTTCCTCTTTAACTCCATATAGCTTTGAATTTAGTGTTGAGTCATTGGGCCAGTATATCTTTCTTAACTGGTCATACAGAGGACAGTCCTGTAGAACATGCTCAGCAGTTTGTTCGTTTAATCCACATGTGCACAGTGGTGAAGCAGACAATCGTAACTTGTGCATGTGTTTATTCAGTTTGTTATGCCCTGTCCTGAGTCGAAAAATAGTTATCTGTCCCTGCCGGTCGAGAGTGTGATAGTCGTCTTTGGGTTGGTTCTGTTCTCTTCTTATAGTCTGGATAGCTCTCTTTTTCTCAAAGTATGTGACTTCATTATCTTCTTGTTCACATTCTCCTCCCTTTTTTGCAAGTTTATCTGCCTTTTCATTTCCGGGTACACCACAATGAGATGGTACCCACTGAAGTATGGTTCTCTTTTTGGCAGCTACCTTGTTTAGTTCATTTCTCAGATGCGGGAGTTTACCACCCTTGAGAGCTTGCAGGACAGACAGTGCATCTGTGAGGATGACTACCTGGTGGCAGTCAGAGTTGGTGTTATAAATCATATTTGCAGCTTGCTCTAGAGCTTGAACCTCAGCTGTATAGTTGGAACAGAATTTACCAGTGGGAATGTGCCTAGTCTCATAGTGGTTGTCAGGATATGAGATAAAGATACCGGCACCTCCATTCCTAACAGCATTAGTTGCTGATCCATCTGTATAGGCATGTATCCATGATTGATCGGGATAGCTTTCTTGGATCATACTCAATGTAGCAGTTCGTTTTTGCAGATCATTATACTCACATCCACTTGTGAGACCACTGACCGACGTATTAATTTGGAGGGCACTGCTGGCCTGCTCCCATGGTACAGGGTATAGGGTGGGCTTCAGTGGTGTTGTCTTCATAGATAGGTCTTCTTGATGCTGTCTTATAAGTCTTTTTCCCCGATGCACAAAGCTGCTACGCTTTAGACGTCCCAATGCCAGATCATCTAGTCTTGCCTTCATTGGGTGCGTTGGCATACTGTTGTACTTTTCCATCTGGATCATGGTCTTTGTGTCTCTTCTATGGGACAATGTCTGTAATCCAGCAACCTTCTGCATCTCTGTTATTGGTGTAGTTTTCATGGCTCCTGTAATGAGCCTGAGAGCTTGATTTTGCACCTTGTCCAAGGACTGCAGATGTGAGTTAGCAGCTGATGACCATGCTGCTGAGCTAAACTCTAAGTGTGGTCTTATTACTCCACTATAAATCTTCTTTAGATTTCGTTCATTTGCTCCCCAGTTGGTACCTGCCAATTTTCTGAGTATGCCTAGTCGTCTTCGGGCCTTTCCTTCTGCATTTTCAATATGCTTATTCCATGTAAGCCTTTGGTCAAATGTCACCCCAAGATAGGTGGGGTAGCTTTCTTCCTTGATAACGGTTGTCCCTAGGTGTATGTTAGCTGATTTGTCCTTGGGGGCGAGGGAGAACAGTGTTGTGGAGGTTTTGTCTGTGTTTATTGTGATAAGCCATTTCTCTGCCCATGACACTAGCATGTCTGCTGCCCGCTGCATTCTATAATTTGCTGTGGTGACATTTTCATCAGCGCACCAGAGTACTAGGTCATCTGCATATAAGGCAGCTTTCACTCCTGCAGGGAGATCTTTCACCAGGTCATTGATGTAAACAAGGAAGAGTGTAGGGGAAATTACTCCTCCTTGAGGTACCCCCTGATGGAGCAACACTTTTCTGCTCTGCAGACCGTCAAGAGTGACTCTAGTTCTCCTGTTATGCAAGTATGACTGGATCCATTTCATCATGTTGCCTTGGATTCCACCTCTCCCAAGTTTTGCAATGAGGCCATCTTTCCACACCCTGTCAAAGGCCTGCTTGAAGTCGACCCAGATCGTTAGGACCTTTTTCTTCTCCTGGAAGGCATCTTCTATTGCTTGAGACAAGTAAGTAACTTGGTCTTCTATACTGTAGCATTCTCTAAATCCCGCTTGTTCCGGCACCAGGATCTGCTCAGACTCTAAATACCATTTCAATCTGTGGTTGACTATTCGCTCCATAGTCTTCCCAACACAGCTTGTGAGACTGATTGGCCGGTAACTTGCAGCCTCGGTCTTACATTTCCCTTTCTTTAGTATGGGTATTGTGATGGCTTCTCTCCATACTTTGGGTACCGTTCCTTTCAACCAGCTGTGGTTGAATATCTCAAGCAGTTTTGTCTTTGCTGCTGAGCTCAGATTTACTAGCATTTCGTTGCTGATTTTGTCTGGGCCGGGTGACTTTTGAAACTTAAGCTTGGAAATAGCCTTCTGTAGTTCTCCTAGTGTGATGGGTTCCCTCATTGGGGCAGGAGTATCTGTCTGTCCCATGGTTGCCAGTATTTCTTTTCTTATCTCTCTCTGATGGTCTATGTTAATGGGTAAGTTGCTTTCTGAACTGTATCTTCTAGCAAACAAGTCTGCAGCTTGTTTTCCTCTGAAAAGTTTGCCACCTTCATCCAATGTGATAGTCTGCCTTGGTGAGGAACACTCTTCATTTAGAGACTTGACTAATCTCCAAAGTTTCCTGCCGTCTTTCTCAAGGTTCAGCGATGCCGTTTTAGTTCTCCAGCTTTTCCGTTTTTCTTCTAGCTTTGTTCTCTGAAACTCTGCTACAGCCTTTTTCCATTTGTTGTGAGTTTCAAGTGAAGGCTGAGACTCTGCGTTCTTTCTAGCCTTGTCCATAGCTTCCTGACGTTCTTGGAGTGTGCTGGACCAGTATGGTATGTAGTTACGCCGGCATCCTTTGGGAATGGTTTCTTTTGCAGCTTGTAGTATGCATCTGTTGAAGTCTTTTACCACTTCATTAATATCTCGGTTCTGTACCTTGAGGGTAGACAGCAGCGTGTTCACCTGATGCCTGAATAAACCCCAGTTGGCTTTTTTGTAGTTCCATCTTGTAATGGCTGGGCCTGTACTGAGAGTTGCACTCTGGACAGTAAGAAAGATTGGGCGATGGTCGCTTCCCCCTAGTTGATCTCCTACTTCTCTACTAATAGATCTAGCTATATCTGGTGTGGAGAAGGCAAGATCTGGTGTTGAAGTTGTGTGCCATCCTCTGGAGTAGAAGGTAGGAGTATCTGTGGCATTATTGACTAGGATTAGGGAGTGATCATCTTGCCAAGTTTCAACCTCTTCACCTCTGTGATCCAGATGGTTATAGCCCCAGCTCTGGGAGTGGCTATTAAAGTCTCCAACTGCTATAAAGTTGGTGGCTGGTACCTGTATAGAGCTGAGACTCAGAGGTTTGTTGTTCGGACAGTAATAGTTCAGGAGTTCTATTTCCATCTTGTCTACCTTTATCTGCAGCAGCTGATATTCTGCTCCATCCATGAAGGTTTTCCTTTCGTGTGCAGGAATGTTATTCCTTACAAGAGTAAGTACTCCTCCTTTTCGTCTCTCTTTTCTGTCGGATCTGAAACATTGATATCCCCTTATTTTAAAGGTTTGATCTGCTTTCAAGTGAGTCTCTTGGATACAGCAAACACTGACTTGCTTCTCATACAAGATGTTTTCCAGCTCTGTCTTTTTGCTGTATCCAGCCTGCTTGCTGTTCACTCCCTCTGCATTCCAGTGCATTATGACAAGTGGCACTCTGGGTTTCTCTTTTTCTGTTTTGTTTTGGTCAGTAGTTCTCCTCCGCCGTCTGCTGACTCCACAAGACGGTCTAGAGGGTCCTCCAGTAGCTGAGGGTGGGCTCTGTCGAGGCTCAGAGCCCGGCACTGCACCTGCCTGGTGGAGCTCCACAGGGCGAGCACCAGAACGAGATTTATTTGACGGTGTACTCTCCATAGAAAAAAAAAAAGCGAGTTGCATGATACTGTGGTTTCCGGTGCGCCTTCTGGCCCAGTATCTACGACTTTAGCACCTGCTCAACGGGAGAGTGGGCTCATCCCTAATCTGTTTATGTTCCCAGTAGTAGACTATTCGCAAGCAGCCTGGGGGTGTCACTGCTCTGCGCGGACCTTGTTTACCGAGGCGGCGTCCGAGCTCGTATGGTGAAAATATGGTTGCGTTATCTTCAAAATAGCCCTGTCTTTCCCGTGGCTTTTCTGCCATCCTGCAACTTTGAGTTAGGGAGTTCTGAGCTCTAGTCTCTTTCCCAGGCGTTTTATCCTGGCCTGGCACGCATACAGAGGACCCCACTTCTGGTTCTAAGTTAGCAGTTGGGGATAGGTGGGGTAGCACACTGTGCATTCCCCGTCATCCAGGGGGCTCTCCAACTATGCAGAGCTTGCACAATGCTGTGCTCTGGTTTTGGGCTCTCCCAAGGAATCCTCACGTCCTGCACAGAGCCACTTCCAGATACCCACCACCTGCCAACCCTCCATTGTAGAAATCTCCTGCATGCGGCCATCCAGTCAAGAGCCAGTATTAAGTCTGGTGCCCAAGTGATCCCCCCAAGCTCAGTGTGCAATGCTGGGTTCTCATCATGCTGCAACACAGGGGGGATTGTGATGCTCAGCCATCTCTCTCAATTCTGCACCGATAAGTGACATCGGGGACTTAACTGTGCCTCAGTGCTGGGAGGCCCCGTTTCCGGGTACACCACACACAGCCAATTGAGGCAACGGTCGCCGTGGGCGTGATAGACGACAAACAGTGAAGAATGAGGCAAGAAAGCATTTAACCCATGAAGTGGGGGTGGATTGGTGCAGACCAGAGCATGTACCACTCGCCGGTGGGTTCTGCATCTACACCTATAGGGTTCCACCCACTCCTCAGCCCATTTAGTCTGGCCCCTCACCCAGGACCTGTCCGGCTTGGGTGACCCTGCCAGGAGTAAAACTCCCGCCGGCATAGCTCCCGGGATCATTGGGGCGCTCAAGCTCTCCAACCACGGCAAGGTAGGCTTACATGTGGAGAGTTCTGGAATGTAAGATATGTTCTACGAGAAATGTATTTATCTTCTTCCACTTTATTCTTCTTCTCCTTTTTGTTTTTCTTCATTTTCTTCTTCTTCTGCTTCTCACTTTTCGCTCCCTGTGGAGCATGGAACCCTCATTACAGCCGGTATCCGTGCAGGAAGCCAACATTAAAGCATCCATCTTGTCTTTCAGCGATGACTTCTGTCGCAATTTGTTTGAAATGTTGAGGTGGCCAGCCACACGCACAATTTGACATTAGTGACCTCTCATTTTCCTTTTTATTCTCACTGTTTCCGTGCCTGACCAAGCACATCAATTTATTTGGTCTCATGTTTTTTTATTTATTTATCTTGCAGTTTGAAGAGATAAGTTATACTTTCACTGTGGTGAGTTTGTAGGTTGAATCCCATTAATGCTTCTGACAGGTTGTAAAGTTGGTCAGTATTACAGTTCCTGTGGGCGGTTATTACTGATAGTCAATCTATGATGATTTCTATCTGGTCTTCTGTATTACCATTATTTTCATCGATGATTTTTTAAGCAGTTTGCAGGTAATCTGCCTCAGACTTTAAGTTGCTTAAAGATTTTCCTGTGGCCTCTGAGATATGGATTAGGAGTTCATTCCTGGATAAAGAGTTTCATGTATACGCCACTTTCTTCACTTTTGATGGCTACAATGAAATTTGAATCTTTGAAAATGGCGAGTTGCACTGTGAGAACTCCTGATGATGATGAGAATGGTAACCGCATAATTTAAAATACATTGCTACACAGACCGTCAATGCAAAAGCATAAGAATGGTTTTGGGCAAGCCTCTTATAACAGAACCAGCAGTAATGATGCTAGATAGTAGTAGTTTTATATTCTAGTGGATGATGCGCCCTACAATTGGTAGACCTCAGATGCTTTTTTGTGTGTGCCTGGTGTTCTTTTTGGTGTGTTATTTTCTCTTCCGCTTGTTCTAAGAGCTTCTTTTCGCCCAATCTGAGGTGGCGCAGTAGGAGCATCTCCACTTGATGCGATTTATTCTCCCATGTTGCTGGATTTATGTCTTGTACCTTCACGTCTTTCTTGAACATATCTTTGAAACTTAGCTGCGGTCGCCCGGCTGTTCGTGTGCAATCTGCCAGTTAATCCATGCTGAATAAGGAACGAAAGATGGAAATGAATGAATGAGTGGTACATTATTTCCACGTCGTTTTTGACAACCGACCATTGTTGTGTACGTGATTTGAGAGGACAAAAGATATTGCAGTGGTAATAATGAGAACATATCGATTGATAGATTCGATCTAAATATCTAAGACACTCACATACGTCAATGCTTGAAAATGTGCACCTGCAGAAATATGGAAGGGTCAAAATCTATGTTCATTACATTAACCGGTTTGTCCGCGGAAATAATGTAGGTAGAGGTCAAATCCGGAGGTCACTTTTTCGTAAGTTTCTATGAAAATAATAGTACATGATCTGTGTTAAAATCCAGTCCCCACCACTGTATGTTCGTGCATTGTACATATATGACAGAATATATGTGAAAATGATTATCACTTCATAAGGTGTTGGGGCGGGAGGGGGGGGGGTGTAAAATAGAGGTCACAATATAATCCCCAGTGTTATTTAGTATATCTGTGAAAATATTATAAATACAGGGCAACATTTGGTTGTTACTGTACAAAGTGTATCTGTCAATGCAGAAAATATATGTGTGTGGTAAAGTGGGATGTTATAAATATTTATAGGGGACTTAGTGTACTGACTGAGATCAGCTGTGAAGGTATCTGTATCTAATAGGTGTAGAGTTTTACAGATAACCTTACTTGCTACCACATTTATACTTCAGTCAGAATTATTCTGGAATATTGTGATGACTACGTTAAATGTCTAGGGTTATGTAAATGATGAAGTGTAAGTCACAACAACAACAGACAGATAAACAATTTAATTTATTCCACCACACTTGACAACACTGTGACACTCACACACATTTAACACTCTATAAGACTAACTTAATTGAGTCAATGGTAAAAGTTCAAATATATATGTATTAATTACTTTCACTAATATATATCCTGATTCAACTACACAGTGAACCAGGAATCACCATCAAATGTAATCACAATTTATATGTACATAATTTATAAATATGAACCTTGTAGTGACATATGGTATTAGTATTATCCTATGTGTGTCAGTTGTGTAGTAGTACTATGAGGTAATACTGGTTTTGTTTTTCAAGCTATGTTGTTATTTGTCATCATGACTTCAAGTGTTTGTTTATCTTGGAAATAGTATGGGGACACTTCACCGTTCCTATCAATTTAAACAATGTATTGACCCTCTATTTTACTATAATGTCAAGTTTTTAGGGGGCACATAATGTTGAGCTCCTCTGGCCACAGAGGCTTAACTTTCGTGATGGCGGCAGGAAAGGACTCCTCTGCTCGATTGCTCCCCTGTGTTCTGGAGACACCTCACTAGTCGCTATCTGGACCCAGGAGTATGCTGTCAGCCTCCAGATTCAGCAAAGCTCCGACCCGGTGCTGCTCAATAACTTTAGGACCACAGTCCCTGAAACAAGAAGGTTGTACCTCCTACTTCATAACTAATTTATAATCTATTTCCAGACTGAACACAATACATAACAAACACTGAGTTCAGAGGGGTAGGCCAACTGTCAGCTTCATCTGAAACAATTTACACCAGTATACTCCTCCCTAATGGTCACTACGCCTCTGCAATTCAAGCATTAGTTCTTTCTATTCAATAAGATAGGTGTCAGTGTACTGTTTGGCAATTCCATGCAGTTTTACTTTTCTCCGACACCTTCTGTTCAGGTTGGAGCACTATATAGGCTTTGCCTCATGTTCGCTACTGAACCACACACATATATAGACATAAATTATCAATTTACATTCAATTTTCATTAAAAAGATATTGAATATATCAAGCTTACCACAATTCATGGAAATAATACACAGTTACGTTGACTGGCAATGAATATAGCACAATTTCGATCTGCCGATGTCCCAGGCTTTTATTTAGAAAAATATGCACTGGCGCTCAACGCACTGGTTCTTTAGAAAGTTTATTTGAAAATGTGGTACGGAACTGACGCTCCTAATTGCCTATATTGGCGGGTCTAACCAATCGAGCCATGTTTACAAAGCGTTTGAAAAAAAGCACCCTTCCTTCCGTCTCCCCCAACAACAAAAGATAGTATTTGTAGCCCGACTAATCGTGTTTAGCCTTACATTTACTGCGCTCCAATCAAATAGGATTTAACATGGGGACCTATTTCCCGTACAATGGTGGTGTCAAAATCTGCCACTGAGCGATTCTGATTTTGGTGTTGTCTGACACCCTCACTATTTCTTTTGGCTATAATTTGGTAATTCCTAGACTATTTGCGTAACACTTAACATATTATTTGTCAGCAAGTCCTAAGGAACCCAACTATGTAAATTTTATGGGGCTAAGGGGCTGCGTTCAAAATATGCATTTTCTTCTACCTCCTGTTCACTTCGATCGATGTGGTGTCTGGGTATTGTCAGGCTTTTCAAACGTAAACCAGTATAATGTCATATTTCCTAATAAGCATTTTTCAGGTTTTTAAAACTTAACTCTCGTATGGGTAGTGTTTTTTATCACTGTCGATTTGAAAAAAGTTAGTGCTTGTGGCCTTACACGCGTGATGACTTTAATTGTATAGCGAGACGCGTGTTTAGTGTTGTATGCGTTCCTGCTTTCAGCCCTCCCTTCTCTCTATCCTAAGTTCATCTGTCTTTTCATCACGCCGTGTATAAAATGAAATTAATGGAAGTATTAATTTAGGTCATTAATCAGCCTGTGTATCTCAAGGTTTTCTTAGAAATGCAGTACACGTTTTATTGTGTTGTGGAAACGCGTGTATGCTGCTATAGGCTTTTACTATCAACGTGGAACGTTATAATTTGCAGACGAATTAGAAAACAAGGGGGATTTCGAGTACAGTCATTGTGACAGCACTGTTCTTTACCATTCTTCTTTCCTTTTATTGAAGTTATTTGTTAGGCTTTACATTTACTTTTTAATTTATATATGTGGATTAGAATTTCACACGACAATGTGAATGCATAGAAGAGAGAAAAAAATCTATGTCAGCCAACCCATGAGGTGTCTCTGCGTAAAGATATTAAACAAAGAACAACATGTGGTTGTTACTTCACAACGTGTATCTATGACAACACAGGGCGCCTTAAACTATGTAACCACTTATATGAGTTCGTCCTTGTTCAAAATTCTATACATTGTGGCCCCGAGGAAGACCATATTTGGCGTGTATCGTCTGTGTAATTTTGCTGGGACTTGCTAGAAAGCTTCTTGTGTTACATCTATGTTTGCAAGGGATCGACCTGTTCGTAGTCGACTCCTGTTGCATCTGTAATTATCAACAACAGCCGATGTTGACGAAAATGCAAGAGCAAGTAGATGCTTGGTGGTGCCTTCCTGTATGTGGGACCTGCTGCAGCAGTAGACCCGTAAGGAGCGCACAAGAAAATGACGATGATAATGATGATGATGATGATGATGATGATCTCTTTCTTCCATTTTGGAGATTTTCATGTTACGCTCCTGTAAAATTTGTAACCGCATACGTTCGCATACACACGAAAGCACGTAAAAAAGCGTTTGATCTTCACGACTTGATGCATCGCCCATTACTACTTGGTAACCTGAAGAATACTTCGTAAAACCCCGCTGGTAGTCATCACAATGAAACACGCGATAGACGAGAGTAGCAGAGGAAATGAATGGAATCAGAATGAGAGTAATTTGGATGAAGCCTAAATCCCAAATCAAAGCAAGACATATCACTGAAAATTGAAGATACAGTAACTAACCGACGGTGTGTTAGCGCGTAATAATGTGAGCATATCAGTAGAACGATCGCCAGCCATTCCGGGAGTGGAGATCTGGTTGCCTCCCTATTTAGTACCTTCTTTATTTGAAGTTCATGCATGGACTCAATTAATGAAGCTTTTCATTTGTTTCTATTCCGCTTACTAATCCAGACAATATGCGTGTCTCTCATTCATTAATTTTTTCTTTTCGCTGAACATTTCATTCATTCATTCCTTCTACATATTTGTTTTCTTCGATTTCTGCTTTACATTCTGATTTGGTTTATAGTTGTACAATGTCTTTCTTGTCCCGCGGAGATCCCGGGGCTCTCTGAAAAGATAAAAAGAAAGATTAGGACACAAAAAGCATGGGGCGCTGATTGTACATGAAATTAACTTCTGCTTTATACTTTATTACACACTTATGGATAAAATATATGATAAGCGCTTAAGCGCCGCAGGCTTTTTATCAATTTGATGTTACATTTTTTGACTGCAAGCGGGACCCAAAGATGCAGCAATAGAGAATGCAGTCAGCGACCCATAACTTGACTGCTTGCATCAGGGTCAGCGAACCAGAGCTGACCAAGACCCTACTCCACCTCCACGTGGTGGTCCTGGAAACAGGCTGCATCACTGCAGTCTGGCTGAGCGAGTAGGGATCGCAGAGGGAAGGCAAACCCGGTCCCAAAAATGCCATGCTGAAGTCGGATGTGTCGACCGAAAGGTGCAGATATCACAGCTCCGGCGTAAACAGACACAACGCAACCAACGTCCTTTTCAGGACGAACGAGGAAGAAGGAAGAAGAGACTGCAAGCTATAAACTCCTTGAAAGATTATTTGGGGCTTTTTAGTGCATTAAAAGCCTGAGTTTAAAATATTTTTAAAAATATTTCTTATTTTCTTCGTTTTAGTGTGTTTTTTTTTTTAAATTTAAGTCAAATGTAATCGATCCGCTAAAGACATTATCAGTTTGTGATAAACGAGTCCAGAGCACAGGAGGCGAATTTCATTATTCAATATATTACATGGAAAGTTAATATTTATTTTGGTTTTATTTTTTATTTTGATAAGAGTTGTAAAATAAATTTTTTTAAATGTAGTTATAAGTTGTGTGTATGTCTGTGCATGTGCGTGCGATAGTGTGTGTGTGAAATGGAGGGGGTAGGGGTGGGGAGAATTTTGAATATTTTTCTCAAGAGAAACAATCTTGTTGGAAAGAATACACCTAGATTATTTGCAGTTATCGCCAATTTCAGAGATGATACAATGCAAAAAAAAAAAAAAATTAATATTAATTTTAATGTTATTCATTTTATTATTTTTACGACTGATTATTGTATTGTCATGGGAAATACACAACTACGCCAAGTTTCAGAGATAGAGCTCATCTGGAATAGATTGAAAAATCGATTGCAAGATTTGAAGGTGACAAGAGAGGGACAAGAGACTGACATACGTTGCAAGCTAAAGAAAAGCCTGTAAAAAAAAAAGCATACTACCTTACCAAGAAGAAACCAGATGGCTGAGATCCCATCCATTGCAGTCCAAAACATGATAGATCTCTGCTCTTGCGTTATGGAAGGCAAAGGCATCGAGGAACGGAACTGGTCATCCCACCTAATAATGTTGAATCTAATATAGTGAAGTCTCTAACACTTTTCTATCCTACGGCAGTATGTGCTATGGAACCACCTTTAATTTTGCCAGACTTATAGATGAACCTTATACAGATGATGCGCCGGGGGTTTTCGAGGAGACAAAGAAAGAACAGGACTATTATACCTTCAGACATGTCGTAGGTGGCGACAAAGATGTAGTCGTGCTTGGAGCTAGCAACATCATTATGTACAACAAAAGGGACTGGCTGCCGTGGTGGCTCTATTGTCCAGGACATATGATGATGTTGGTGAAAATGGTGGTATGAAGGTGGTGATGATTATGATAGTGGTGGTGATGATGGTGGAACCTAGAGCGCAGTGTTGGGGAACAAAAAATAAGACCATTAAGAAACAAGCTGCAAAAATAAGAGTTATGCGCTGCCTAGCGCAGTCCTCGTATTAAAAAGTTGTTACAGAAACATCTACTACAAGATAACAAGAAGTGCTTTTGGCGTATGTATCAGGCGTGGGGGCCAGCTGCACGTGGTACCACGGGGATCCAAATGTTAACGTTATCTTATTTTTTTTTTCGCAGGCCCCTACAGAAGGGACAAAATACGTTGGCAATGTGGCCCGGGCCTCATCTGGCGGAGTTGGGGGGGGGGCCCTCGCTACAGCCAAAGATGCGTTAATGAACACGTTTCCCTCTCTTCCCAAACAGTGAGGGGGGCCTTACAATGTGAAAAGACCGGGCTTCACCTGAGCTCTCGGAGAGCCTACTTCTCCGTTCAGTGGGATTCCCCTGTAAGAGTGGTATCAACACCCCATGCTGCTTAAGATATCAGGAACAGAAAAGAGTTATCATCACCATCATCATCATCATCATCATTACGCTTATGGAAACAACGAAATGAACTCTGCTTAACAAACCACAGTTACAAAATCATTATTTTGGCATCACTATTTATTGCCTTACCACGCTCTCTCTCTCTCTCTCTCTCTCTCTCTCTCTCTCTCTCTCTCTCTCTCTCTCTCTCTCTTTTTCTTACTCCACACCCAACCCTTTTATTAAACACCTGGAGCAACTCCAGTGATGTGTCTTCCAACTTCAGCTAAGTGTTTTTTTTCTTCTTTCTTTTTAATCGTACGTATCTTCTTTTTTTTTTTTTTTTTTACCTCGTCATCTGCAGCGCACCATACCAAGGTCGAATCTTGCCATTGGAAGCGAGGTCTTTAGTCAAAACAAAAAAAAAAAACGCATCCTCGAGCGATGTTCTCTGCATCTGATGAGCAAAATTCAAATAACATTCGCACAAATATGCAGACTACGATAACGTTCAGAAGTGCCAAGGACACTGGCAGTCTTAAACTTCGAAAAGATTAATCTTAGTTGAGCGGGTTGAATATCAACACAGAAAACGTGCTTAATATTTAAATATTCAATCCGGTATTTTTTTTTATAGATAAGAATTTTGCTCGTGTTGGCGAGGCGCTCCCTGGTCAACCTAGACACAAGATCCGTCGGTTATATTAGGGCGCATGTCCAAATATAAAAGACCTTGGAGTCTGGTGTATATAATTCAATCAGGTAAAAACTGCACGACTGTGGGAGATGAAAATAAATAAAGAGGGAATCCCGAGAAACCTTAAACCCCACTTGGGACTTCAATGTAAGTAATCGTTAAGTCGAACGACGGACGAATTAAAACATGTCTGAGTACTGGACAACGTTAAATGCCTTAAAGGTTAGGAACATAGTTTGCAAGTAATTCTACGTGGCATGACAATGAAAGACAATAAAAGGAATCGCCATACATCAATGAGACAAAAGACAGCGCCAGGCAGGCGACACAAGGGGACTTCACTTGAGACGCAAAAACAGAAGACTTTGTGACAAGAGACAGATAATTTCTGTATCGGGCGGCGATTCCTAAATAAAAAAATGGTATGCTATAATATAAAATATGTTTGACATTTTAGCAAATTTTGTCTCTTTGTAGCTGTACCTTACTGTTATGTAATTATGTTATAAATAGTTAAAAACATTCATTTTTATAAACATACATGTGTGTGTGTGTGTGTGTGTATATATATATATATATATATATATATATATATATATATATATATATATATATATATATATATATATATATATATATATATATATATATATATAATTACCATCAATGATGAGGAAATTGAAAATATCACAAATTTTGAATATCTTGGCTCCATAATTAACAACAATGGAGACTGCTCAAAAGAGGTCAGAAGGAGACTGGCCATAGCAATGCAGAGGTTAAATAAAATGAAGAACCTATGGCATAACACCAGCAAATTAATCAAAGTAAAACTTCTGAGAACGTGCATCTTTCTGGTAGCAACATATGGATGTGAATCATGGACCATTACTCGAACATTAAAGAAAAAAGTCGAATCTTTCGAAGCAAAGTGTTACAGAAAAATTCTCAGAATATCGAGGACCAAGAAGAAAAAAAATATAGACATCCTTCACGACCTGAACATCAAGGAAAACTGGCTCATAAACAATATCATGTCCCGGAAACTGAAATATTTTGGCCACATTAAACGCCATAGTGGCTTAGAGAGAGCAGTGATGGAGGGTATGGCACCTGGAAGGCGAGGCAGGGGCCGACCAAGACGACGGTGGACAAAGGACATTGAAGACACCTTGAACATGACATTGGAGGAGGCAGGAGGGCTGGCTAGAGATCGAGAATCTTTCAGGCGGGCTGTGATGAGAGCGACGTTCTGCAAAGGACATGCTACATGATGATATATATATATATATGATAGGAAACTCTATACAGAGGGATATAACAGGAGGCAATATGATCATCTGAAGAAGTCACCCAATCGATCAAGTGTTTCGGTCCCTTAATCTCCTTTGCACTCTAAGGGGGGCGAGCACACTTGGGTTATGACTCCCAAGTGTCCAAGTGTCAGCCTCCTGTTGTCTTGTGCAGTGAATTGAACCCATCTGCATATATATATATATATATATATATATATATATATATATATATATATATATATATATATATATATATATGTATATATATTTATTTATATATATATATATATATATATATATATATATATATATATATATATATATATACAAGGGGATTGACATAAGTCTTGGGCCTGACCATGAAGGATTCACAGGAGGAAGATGAAACTTGGCACATTTAAAGTTCATCATATTTGCATTGAATGTGTGAAGTACGCGTTTGTTTCTTCAATGGGTTTTCCCGCTACGGTGCACGGCGCAATGTACCCTATTGACCGGATCTGCTGCTCCAAAGATTTGACAAAACAATGGAAAAGAAAGAGGCCAGAGCTGTGATAAAATTTCTGATGTTTCAGGGAAAAACACCACAAAAATACACAGGGAGATGGAAACAGTGTTTCGTGAGTCTTGTCCTTCATATACTTCTGTAAAAAAACTGGTGTCGACAGTTTAAGTGCGGCCGCTCAAATGTTGCTGATCTGCCAAGATCTGGTAGACCAGCCTCAGAGTGCAACGATGAAAATGCAACAAGAGTGAAGAAAATCATTCACCAGGATCGAAAAATGACAATTGTGGAGATAGCTAGTAGTTAAAGTTAGTTGCTTATCCTTTACAGGACGTGGCAATCAACCCCAGCTTTTATTGGCTGTTTGTGATTTTTCTAGGCAATTTTTTCATTCAATAGTTTGCCATTGCTTTCTGAACGGTACGGCGCTTATACCATTGTTAAAAATCCACACAAAGCGATCTGCTACCAAACCGCCTGCAGCAGGTTTCGAACCTGGTATATCTGGATTATGAAACTGCGTTCATATCCATTAGGCCACAGACGCCGACATAGCTAGTAGAGTAAAACAAAATGAAAGAACAGTTTATAGAATTTTACACAACAGACTGAACATGAGAAAAGTGTGTGCACGCTGGGTTCCGCGACTGTTGACACGTGAACAGAAGCAAACGAGGGTAAATTGCTGTCAACAGTTGCTCAAAAAGTGTCAGTCAAAAAATTTTGTGGAGACCATGGTGACAGTAGATGAGACTTAGGTACATCATTATGACCCCGAATCCAAAATTGCCAGCATGCGATGGAAAACCCCGGGCTCCTCAACACCTGTCAAGCCGAGAGCGCAGAAATCTGCAGGAAAAGTGATGCTGACTGTTTTTGGGACGGCAAAGGTGTCCTTTTGAAAGATTATCTGCCTCGTGGCAACACAGTTAATGGACAGTACTATGCAGATCTTCTCACCAAACTAAGAAAGGTTGTGACCAGGAAACGAGGGATAACGCGCACTCAACATCTTCCTTTGCTTCAAGACAACGCGCCCTCTCACAAAGCACGGCTTGTGCAGCTAGCAGCCAACGATTTGAATATTGAAATTCTTCCACACACACCATATTCTCCAGATTTGGCTCCATCAGACTTTTTTCTATTCCCAAATCTTAAAAAACAGCTAAAAGGAAATCATTTTCACAGCGTTGAAGAGGTTATACTGGCATGTGATGACTGGTTTAGTTTGAAAAATAGGTTGTTCTACTCCCAAGGTCTTTTCAAGGTCAAGTAGAGATGGCAGAAGTGTGTCAATTCAGACGGTGGCTATATTGAAAAGGAATAAACACTATACACAATTTCAGCTCTCTGTGACATGTCTTTCATGGTCAGGCCCAAGACTTATGTCAATCCCCTTGTGTGTGTGTATATATATATATATATATATATATATATATATATATATATATATATATACATATATATATATATATATATATATATATATATATATATATTCGTTATTTGTTTTTTAATTGTCTACAAATACGTGTAACTAAGGAGCCGGGGGGGGGGGGGGGGGGTTATCATTCTGATGTATCGTCCCTCCCTTGGACAATTCTTTGATCCACCACTGCCTTAAACAGTAAATAAATAATACACATAAAGGGGTATGTTGCAGGCAGTGGTAAGAAATAAAGAAGTAGAAAACTAGACAACAGAAAAACTACAGTGATAGGCTTACTGGGGACTGGAACTTAGAACCATCCAAACAGCCCCACCGCCTCACTACTTGAGTGGATCGTGACTAATCCCCGAAGCACTATTTTTTATGGTACCTAGTTGGCAGTGGGGTTAGTCGCGATTTACTCCCGTAGAGAGGCGGCTGTGCCGTTTATAAGTACAGTATTACTTATTTACGATTGTCTACCAGCGTGCGCTATCAAGACACGATGCGGAAGACGTTGGATATCCACTGTAGGCGACCTTCGTTATGGAGATGTCAGCTGATGACGATGGAAGGGAAAGGAGGGGGTCGGATGGCTTATATTACACCTGGAGCACGCAGCACGAAACATACATTAGGAAGATACACAAATTATCCTAGGACTGAAAGAGGCTTTACATGAGCTTGATCAAGGTGAACATTTCCACTTTTCCCGACTTAATTACATTTCGGCTTTTAGCAGAAGCGAGGTCAAAGACCTTTAAGAAGAAGGATTTCGTGTTCAGGTAATTTTCTCATCCTCTCTATATGCTTTAAGAAATGAGATGAGGAAACCTGGATACTTGACATAGGTAAAGGTAGACAACTGGTATATACTGCCGTATGGGAGTGAAGTGTTAGAGACTTCAATATGCCAGATGTCAGCTTTATGAGTCTCCTTCCTCTGTGCCTTCTTTGTCTTCACTAACTCGCAAGCAGAATCATGTACCCGTTTTACAGCCGGGTAGATTACAGCGTGATGAAAGCACGTTTCGGAACTCGGCAACATTCAAGTATGTCGTAAGAAGCGACCAATATGAGGTTGTGCATGTGCCTGACCAGGCGTCCTCATTGTCACAAAGCCAAAGAGAATTTTGCAGCGGGTTACAGTGGATGATCATGCATCTCGACCGATGTGAGCGCCTCCTCCTCCTGCGGGGTGAGGCTCGAGCTAAATGGCGTCTCCCCCCCCCCCCCCCCGCCCCCCCCCCCCCCCCCCCCCCCCCCCCGTATGGTCGGAGTCAGGACCTGGCAACCTCAATACGTAAATAAAAATTGCTATAGAAGTTCTTTCTCGCCGGCTTCTTACAGAACCTACTGCGGTGATGCTTCATGATCTATAAGTAGCGCAAAATAAGAATATTGATGAAACATATTTAAAGAATGAATGAATGAACGAGGGAAGTAAGAAGTGATACATATAACGTTGAAATTCTAAATCACAAGCCCGCCGGGAAGATGGTGGCTGAGCCAAACAGTTAACCCCTGGTGCTCGCCGATCCTCTCAATGATTGGCCTTGATTATCACACAGCTTTCGTCTCCCGCAGTTAATCAGTGCATTACCCACTTACACACACATATGTTTTCACACACACAACTACACATAATGATTCACATGTCCCCGTGGTTCTCAACCAGAAGTATAAGTGTCCCTCAGGGTACCAAGCGGTATCTCGGGCGTTGCATCCAAAATGGCGGATTTTCATGTACGTAGCTGTTGATAATACATTAATCAACAAAATCATTTAGATTCTAAACTGCACATGCATATTTACGATACTACTATTTCCAGTGTTACTAGGAAAGCAAAGAGTAGTAGAAATTTAGACTGACGCCAACATATCGGATGCGGTAGAACGATTCTGAAGCTTGTCCTTTATCGGCTTACAATGAAAAAAAAGACAGAAAAACAGAACCTTTCAGCAGACATTGGCTTTTAGTGGTCAGAATTGACACTTAATTTCAGCAGATATAGGCAATCAGTTATCATCTTTGACATCTAATTTCAGCAGATATTGGATGTCCGTTATCAGCTTTTCCACTTAATTTCTGCAGACATTGAGTGTCAATTACCAGCTTTGACATCGACTTTCAGCAGACATTTGAACTATTAGCTTTCAGCGTTGACACCTAATTTCAGTTGATGGTGGGTGTCCGTTATAACCATTTCCACCTAATTTCAGCAGACATTGGCTATCAGTTACCAGCTTTGCCACCTAATTTCAGCAGACCTTGGCTGTCTGTTAATATCGACCAACTTTTCAACCTGTCAGAAGCGTGGCAGTTAGAAGCTTTGCACCAAATTTCAACAAAAGCGCCGAAATCTGCTACGGCGAGTCTCACATTAGATTTAGTAAATCAATTTTTTTTTTAAATTTACTTCTTTTTTTTAAAAGTTGAAGTCTTAGTAATACGTATATTGTGTGTTAGTTTAAAATTTTAAAAGTAGCCTTTGTGTGTGTGTGTGTGTGTGTGTGTGTGTGTGTGTGTGTGTGTGTGTGTGTATGTATATATATATATACACACACACACACACACACACACACATATATATATATATATATATATATATATATATATATATATATATATATATATATATATATATATATATATTACGGGGTAATTGAAAAGTCAATTCTTATTTGTCGCTGTTTATATCCCTACCTGTTTCTGTTGGGTGTACGTGAATCAAATGTCAAAACAAGAAGCCACTGGCTGCCTTTTGAGTAAAAAATTATTATATATTTCTTTATTGTTTTCACATTCCAGAAACTTCTTCTTCTTCGTTCGTGCTGAAAAGGACGCTGGTTGCGTTGTGTCCGTTTACAGCGAAGCTGCGGTATTTGCGCCTTTCGGCCGACACATCCGACTTCCGCACGGCATTTTTTGGGACCGGGTTTGCCTTCCCTCTTCGATCCCTACTCCTCAGCCAGACTGCAGTGATGCAGCCTGTTTCCAGGACCACATTCCAGAAACAAAAACAAAAGTAAATCTATTCATATAAATTTGTTCGATTTGTTGTTGTTGTTGGTTAGCTAGGGCTGCTGATCTTCTCACTCTTTTGCAGCCAATACCAAATTGAAGATCTTCGGTATTATCTACACCAGGGGTCGGCAACCTACGGCACGCGTGCCAAGCGTGGCACGTGGAACGATTTTCAGTGGCACGCTGAGTGAATTAAAATACTGTACAGTATATGATCTCATTTTAAAAAATTGAATGTTTAATTAAATAGAAGCATATAATTCTTTTAAAGCTATACCTGTTTTTACAACCCTTCAAAACGAAAGTTTTTAGACATTGGAGGTAAGAATGTGCGATCTGATGCAAACTAAAGGCCTGATCATACTATACTGCACGTAAGTCTTCGTTTTTACGGACCGTTTCCGAGAACAAACATTCTTCAACGAATGTCAAGGGGAGTAGTTATACTTTGCGGTGCCCGCTAGTCTGGTGTCTACATGCTACCTTAGTTTGCAGGATGAAAAGAATCCCAAGCGAATTTGGATGGACAAGCGGAGACGTAATATCATAATTACGCAATAGTGTCTGCCTAGCGCCTGGACGAGCGTATTTATTTCGTTTTCGCTCGCAGTTTTTGACTCCCAGTGGGAGTTTGGAGCAACAATGACTGACCTCGACAAAGTTATATTTCCGTCCTATCCTTCCCCTCTCTCCCGACCACCACCACCTCTACAGTTCTCTCGGCTGTCGCATACTCATGCCCGTACAGTTCGTTGACCGCAGCACAAAAGTTAGTGTTGTTATTAAGTAATACGGTGCCGTTAAAATGACTCAAAAAAGACAAAAACTTGATATACGCTCGTTTCAAGACTTTTGGACAAACGAATATGGATTCATACAACAAAGGATCGTGCTGTTTGTGCTTTATGTTATGAAATTGTCGTGTGCCGTACGTCAAGTGTACAAAGACACTATCAAACCAAACATCAGTCCATGTTTAAAAACTCTGAGGAGAAAAGTGAAGCCATAAAAATGGCTGTTTCTGGCTACAAAAAACAAAGTAGTATTTTTAGTCAAGTAATTGGAACCAAAAATAAAGCTACCGAATGTAGTTACAAAACTGCACAGTGTGTGGCTTCGAAGGGCAAACCTTTCACAGATGGAGAATACATCAAGGAAACTTTTTTGAGCAGTGCTGAAATTTTGTTTAGGGATTTACCAAATAAAGAAACAATACTCTCTCGGATTCGAGAAATACCGGCTACTGCGAGATCAATCGAGAGGCGCATAACTGATATGGCTGAAAATGTAACGGTAAAACAAACAACCGGGTTACAACAAGCTGTTGTATTTAGTGTCGCTCTTGACGAAAGTGTCGATGTGAATGACATGGGGCGCCTAGCTATAGATGCGCGATATTGTGACAACGACCGTATTTATGAAGAACTGTGCTGCTTGATACCTTTTGATGGTACAGCCAAGGGAGAGGACATTATAACTGCATTTGGAAGCTATTTCGAAAATCAGAACATTAACATGAATAAAATATTCTGTGTTACTACTGATGCCGCCCCTGCATTTGTCGGAAAGAACAAAGGATTTGTTAAACTTCTTGAGAATCGTATTGGACGTCAAGTATTGAGCTTCCATTGCATTATACACCAGAAGAGTTTATGTGCGAAGATTTCGTCACTATCCTTGAACGCTGTAATGGAAACTGTTATCAAGATAGTTAACTTCATATATACTGTTCAAAAAAAAAAAAGAAGCGCAACATTTTTGGTGTTACTTTTATGAAAGATATTCCCTGATTGGACATCAGTCAACCTATCGACTGTGTCCACCTGGTCATTAACTTCTCTTGGTTACCTGAATTGTACTCACCTCATGATTCTTGAAGTCATGAAAGAAGTCAAGGTCAAAACCACATTTTTAACAATAACTCTTGACAGGTTCATGAGAATCCCGTGAAACTTACTGAACACAAAACTCTCTGACAATATTATTGAATGCCTATAAAAGATTGACGCTCCTCGAATAAATTCAGTTGAAAATTCAATGCGCAAGTATGGCTCATCTCACTACAGAACAACGACTCATCATCATTGGACGTTTACAGACTGGACAGTCACAAAGTGTAGTGGCCAGACAATTTAATGTGGTTAGAAGCACCATCAGCCGCCTTTTGAGGCGATTTCAAGAAACTGGCTCAGTGGCAGACCGGCCGCGCAGTGGAAGACCTAGAGTCACTACTCCTGCCAAAGACCGCTTCATACGGCTGCGTTACCTCAGGAATCGACTTGCATCTGCGTCCTCCACAGTCCAGTCAATGTTAGCAGCTCGTCGAATTTCAGATCAAACGGTCAGGAACCGGCTACACGACTCTGGTCTTTGGGCCAGAAGACCCTACAGAGGTCCTGTTCTTACGGACCGGCATCGCCAGAACCGACTGCAGTGGGCAAACCAGCATCGTCAATGGACCGTTGGGAATGACTGGAGACGGGTTTGGTTTAGTGGTGAAACATTTTTTTGTGCTCCAGCAACACGATAGACGGAGAAGAGTTTACCGCAGAGTCCATGAGCGCTACGCCCAGAACAGCGTTGATGAGGCTCCTCCACATGGTGGTGGAGGTGTACTGAGGCCAGTCATGTCATCAGACATGAACCCAAATAACACTTATGGGATGAACTCGACAGACGACTCCGCCAGCGAGACGTGGCTCCAGCCAATCTCCGACAGTTGTCTCTTGCACTGCAGGAAGAGTGGGCAGCCATCCCACAACAACAGATCCAACGGCTAATCGGATCCATGTCAAGGAGATGTCGTTCTCTGATAGAGGCCAGAGGAGGCCATACACCTTACTGAAACAGAGGCCTCAGTCGCAAAGAATAAAAGTCCAAACCAAATTTAATGAACATCATTTCATTGCTAAAGTCTGAAAGTTTCTTCATGCCAAGATTGAAACATTAATTCCGTAAAATAAAATGTTGGTACAAGTTTGAAATTTGGTGTCCATTACCACTGCAATAATGTTGCGTTTCTTTTTTTGAACAGTATATATAGTTTCTCGCTCTTCATTGACCCACAGGCAATTCAAGTCACTTCTACAAGAAATGGAGAGCGCATGTGCGGACCTCCCGCTGTACAGCAATGTTCGTTGGCTTAGTCGAGGTAATGTTTTGAACAGATTTGTATCATGTCTAGAAGCAATCAAGGTGTTTCTTGATGAAAAAGAACAACATTTCCCGGAACTGAATGACGAGGACTGGCTGTGCAAGCTGATGTTTCTGGCTGACATAACTACAAATCTGAATGAATTAAACTTGCATTTACAAGGGCAGGGTCAAACAGTACTTGATCTTTTTGAGCACTGGAAAGGATTTGCGTCATAATTAGACATATTTTGCAGAGATATTACCACTAACACATACAAGTACTTTGCAAACCTAAAGGCTCATTCAAATCGACTTACTGTCAACAGAGATGAGCTTCAGAACTACGTTGAAGCGCTCAAAGGAGAGTTTGCTAAACGAGGTCAAGACTTCAAAATTCACGGACCCATGTTTTCTTACCTCATCAAGTCCGACTTAATTGATCATACTAACATCCCATTTGACCTATCTCTTTTCGAAGGGATGGATGTTGACTATTTTGAAATGCAACACATCGAATTCAAGGCATCAGAGTTATGGACGATAAAATTTGTAGAATTGCGAAAAACTCTTGAAGGAAGCTGCTTGGAAAAGTCAGCTGCCATCCTCAACTGCTGGACATCCCTGCCTGAAGCGTTCACCTGTTTGAAAAAAGTTGCATTTGCTCTACTTTCGGCTTTTGGATCAACTTATACATGTGAACACATTTTCTCACACATGAAAGCTGTTTTAAGTCCACAGAGAAGTCGCCTAACACCTGTGCATTCAGAAGCCTATGTGAAGCTGAAATTGACAAAATACACACCTGATCTTGAACAATTAACCAAGGAGAAGCAAGGACACGGGTCCCATTAATTGATTAATGACTCAGATCAATAATAATCAATGATTACTCATATTAAAATTTTAATAACGTGTTTTATGTTTGGTTTATTTCATTGTTTTGTTCTTCAAACTATTGGACTTTCTGTCTTAACAAAATATACACATGGCAATTTTATTATAAAATTTCAAACTAATGTGTTCAGAACTTAAATTTTGCAAAACATAATATTTGTATTGATATTTGTTCCTATTTATATTAAAATATTGAATAATCTACAAAGAATAGAATAGTTATTTAATGTATCGGAAACATGTTAATACAAGATCATTTTTAAATTGTTTCAATAATTGTTGTATATAAAAATATGGCGGACTTAGGTTGGCACGCTGAGTGACTTTGCAACATTACGTCGGCACGACACTACTAAAAGTTTGCCGACCCCTGATCTACACTGTAGATCTAGGCTTTTCCTGTGGCTTTTCTGCTATTCCGAAACGTGTTGAGTTAAAGTCATGGGCTCCAGTTCTTCCTGCTTGGGTGGTATTTAGAGGATCATCACATCTGGTTCCAAGCTAGGAGGAAGAAGCGCGTGGCATCACTGTGCATTCCCCTCCATCCATGAGGCTCTTCTAATGTGCAGAGGTAAAATACTGTGCTCTGGTTCTGGGCTCCACCAAGATATAGTCACGTCCAACACAGTCACATCTCAGCTCCCCCTGCCTATCATGGGTCCATAGTGAGATTCTCCTGCATGAAGGCAACCAGGTAAAAACCAGAGTTACATCTCAACATGGTTCACTACAGGGGGAATCCCTGGAAGTGTGTGAAGGATTTCAAGAGTCAATGAGGGTGCAGTTTACCTCACAAACTATAGCTTTGTACATAGCTCGTGGTCATATAAAGATGACCCCAGACGTGTCTCCATGCATAAATTAGTTTGATAGGAGTGAATAAATAACAATTTTAAAATAGGCCCTTCAATTACCCCTACATAATAAAGTACATATTTACATGCCAAAATACCTGAAAATATCCCATTGTTTGGCGTTCGATGCCTTCAGTAATCTTAGGGAAACGAGGAATCATCAAGAGGGTATCTCGGGTATATATGTTGAGAACCAATGACTAATATCTAGTTCATTTTGCTGCATCAGCTGAAACCACCGGTGACCTAACCCTGAAAGAGGAATATCCTAGCCAAGGCCATCGACTCACAGTCCTACAACAGAAACACAGGTTTAACAAGATGCTCATTCGTCAGTGCAGACTCACACAACAGCTTTCTGCTCGCAATAATGCAAACCGTGCACTGTCAATAGCAATATTTCTAACGTCTTTTTTAATTGGCGCCTTGGCGGATAATGACCTTTCTCTGTTCAAACCGATAACCTGGAAGAAATTGAAATATTGTCAAAGTTGCCATTATTGCAAATGAGAAGGGATTTCCAGCCTTAATTGTCTTTTGTTTTGTTTCTGTCTATTCCCTGCGCGGGTAAGACTTTAGTATAGTTAGTTTTAGAACAAATGAAGAGATGGGCTGAGCACTTCATGGAGGTGCTAAACAGACCACCACCAACAGTAACACCTGATTTTAATAATGAAACATCCACAACCACTTTGCCAATAACTTGCGATGAATTCACGCTGGACGAGATCAAACAAGCCGTTAAAAGATTAAAAAATTTTAAAGCTGCTGGAGTTGACGAAATTTCAGGGGAAATGATTAAAGCAGTTAATGACAACAACCTCTTGAGAATTTTAGATATTATAAATGAAGTATGGAGAGAAGAACAACCACCACAACAATGGAAAGACAGTATTATTGTAAAGTTACCGAAGAAAGGTGATCTATCAGACTGTAATAACTGGCGTGGTATATCTCTATTATCAGTACCTGGAAAATTATTATGTTGCATGATGTTAGAAAGACTTAAATTGCATGCTGACGAAAAGATCAGAGAAGAACAAGCGGGTTTCAGGCCGAAACGATCATGTATTGATCAAATATTCACACTAAGAACAATTATAGAAGAATCAGTGGAAAGGCAATCGCCACTTATTATCACCTTCGTCGATTTTCAAAAAGCCTTTGATAGTCTACACCGCCCATCATTGTGGAAGATACTTACAATCTATGGTTTTCCAACAAAATATGTGAATATAATCAAAGCGCTATATGACAATGCAAGATGTTGTGTTAGAACAAATAAAGGGAATACAGAATGGTTTACAGTAGAAACAGGGGGTGAAAACAAGGCTGTATTATGTCACCACTACTTTTTGGAATAGCTATTGATTGGGTTATGAGAAAACTATACCCACAATGAACAATTGGGTATAAAATGGACAAATGGAAAATTCCTGGGGGACCTGGATTTCGCAGATGATGTAGCATTCTTAAGTTCAACACCAAGACAATCCCAAGAAGCAATAAATAATTTGTGTCATCTCTCGGTTAAAATTGGTCTCCAAATAAATGCCTCTAACACTAAAGCTATGAACTTTTCTAACGAGACCTTTGATATCATCTTGAACGGGGAAAAACTACAGAAAGTTGAAAGTTTCAATTATTTAGGCAGTAAAATGACTCAGGATGGTGACACAACAAGAGAAATCCATACTAGAATTGCTTTGGCAGCTAGCGCCTTCAATAGATTATCTAACATTTGGAAATTACGATCATTGAATATACATACCAAGCTTCGTCTGTTTAATTCAAATGTTATCTCAGTGTTAACATACGGCTGTGAGAGTTGGAAAATAACAAAATCATTGGAGAACAAGCTGAATACATTCGAGAACAAATGTCTTAGAAAACTCATGAACATCAGTTGGAAAGAATTCAAGACTAATCGACAAATAAGAGAAGACTCTAGGCAGAAATATGTCTCCGACTATATAAGGAAAAGACGATGGTCATATATCGGTCATGTCCTACGAATGCAAAACAACAGAATACCACTACAGGCGCTCACTTGGGTTCCTGAGGGTAAGCGGAAAAAAGGAAGACCAAAAGAAAAAACACTCAGAAGAACAATAATAAGAGAAGGAAGAACGTTGGGCCTAAATAATGTGCAAGAGCTAAGAGGAGTGGCGTCACAACGAACAACCTGGAGAGCACTGGTTTCTGCCTTATGCGCCGTGTTTGGCGCTTAAAGAATTTATTATTATTTATTAAAAGACAAGAATAAGAAGGTTCTATAGCACATACTGCCGTGGAGAGATTAAAGTGTTAGCGATTTCACTGTGCTAGACTTCAGCTTTATATGGTGGATTGACAAAGTCTCTTCCTCATCTTTGCCTTCCCCAATTCAAGAGCGGAGTTAGGTACCTATTTATAGGCTGGAGCGCGAGGCTACTAAGTTTCGAACCCGATAATTCTGCCTTGAGAAGCAAGTCACATAACGAGATTTTATTACGGAAATTGGAAATTTTGCGAAAAATGGAAATAGGAAATTTTGAGGCATCGGAAGTAAAGAAAATTCGTGAAAATAAAAAATAATTACAAAAAAAAAACAGTACCGCAACCGAGAAAAAAACATACAGACACAAGACAGAAAAATAAGAAGAAACTTTTGAAAGGAGCGGTAATGCTATATATATATATATATATATATATATATATATATATATATATATATATATATATATATATATATATATATATATATATATATATATATATATATATATATATATATATATATATATCTTCTTCATTACTGTATAGTTTAAAAACATGGACAATGAACGAGCAACTGGTAGAAAGAATTGAAGCTTTCGAGATGTGGATATATAGAAGAATGGGGCGCGTCTCATGGAAAGAGAAGAAAACGAATTAAGAAATTAAAGAAAACCTAGGTATGAAAAGATCATTAATGAAGGAGATCAAAATTAGGCAGCTAAGATATTTTTTGCCATATAAAAAATCATTACTCCTAGAAGGAAGAGTTGATGGCAAACATGCAAGGGGAAGACAGCACTGCTATAAGTGGGAAGATAATATCAAGTGATGAACAGAAAAGATTCTATCAGAGTGCACCATCAAGACAAGAGACAGAAGACGTTGGAGGTCCATTGCAGCCGACCTTCGTTGAGGTGATTGCAGCTGATGATGATGAAAATAAACAAATGTGAAATAAAAAGTGTTATGGTTTGTCACAAAGTTACCCCTGTGAGGGTAACCAAAGAGAGTTATCTGTGAGGTGCCGGCTTTGTCAATGGCTCAGATTCGCCTGGCACCCGGTTGAAGATGAGCAGCAGGAGTGGAGAAGGTGAATATAAGACTTTGGGATGAATTCCCAGCATATAGCCCCAGTGATTCTGGATCTCGTGACATATACCTCCTACCACTCTATCTCCCCCTCTATATACTAACGAGCCCCCCACTCCCCTATTACACTGAGTGAACAGAAGAGAAAGAGAAGAAGAACAGTATGTCTCTTTCGCACACTTTCGTTCCTTCTCTATATATGTGATAACGTGTGTTGCTAAACACAACTACAACATTTATTAATGTTCTGAAATATAACAACATTCAATTACACTGATACAAATGCAACTAGAAATAACATTAACTATCCCTGTGAAGAAAGATATTAGTTAATGCAAAATACACAAATGAATCTAAAGTCTACCCTATGTGATGATGATGAATTTAAGTAACTCCTAAATACTAACAAAAAGGATATCTTGTGTTTCTTGGTCTCTTGCTAACTGTCAATAAACTCTGGTTGTTTGAACACAATGGACAAGTCTTTGTCTGCCTACAATAACATTGGACGGTTCACTCGATTTCGCCAGGTGTCCACGGCTTGTATTTTTGTCTTTCACAATGCCTGTGTTGACATTGTCCCGAGCGTCCGAGGTGTCTTATTCATGGGTGAGGTTAAACACAATGTTAGGCGGGTGAGACTTCGTCTGTTATGCAGATGTCCTTTTGTTGTCTTGGTATTTTGCTTATGTGGTGACGATGATGGAAATATGTTGTATATTCGTATTTGTTGGTGCATCAATTGTACAGGGAGAATCTGTCCATTACTGCATGTAATTTAGGATCTCGATAAATTTGGTAGGCACTGGGGTTACAAAATCTCCCGTCTGCTCTTGCAGCTTTTGATCATAGTTTCTCAAAGGCACTTGTTGTAAAAAAAATCATCCGTTGGCGACTGCCACTTCAGATCATTAAATTTCTCAAAGGCACTTGTTGTAAAAATCATCCGTTGGCGACTGCCACTTCAGATCATTAAATTTCACGTGGACAGCTATTTAGAAATGCAGCAATCCTTCTGGGTATTTTCTGCTTTCTTTTTGGGTGGGTAGTCGATGATAGAAAGACCCTTCACCGCCTGGTAAATTCCTTTCTGACCCCCGTGGAGTATTGGTAGGTTGTTGCCGTTAATTACGTGTGAGATGCGTGTCGTCGCAGTATCTCGGTCGGCCCTACTCTAAAGCTTGTCCTGTGATTAACGCCAACCACGTAGTAGACTAAGGATGAGTATCTCAAATGGTCCCTGTCTCTACCACTGTGATGGATAAAATAATGAACCCTTTGTAAGTATCCCGTAAACTATGCTACGCCTGTAGTGTCTTGTATGTGAAATCTTATCACTATAAGAAAGGGCTGTGCGGTGTTTACTGCACGTTTAACATGTAATGTAAGAGGCAAAATAAAAGTGTCTTGTATTTACTTCGTTATAGTTACTGGAAACTGTGCAATCTTATCAATATAATCATTCTCTGCATGGCGTTTATTGCAACCTGTACTTATTAGTGTGAAATATAATATTATAATAAACGTGACTGGTATTTACAGTGTTATATTTATGGAAAATATGTATATATTATCTGAATGAAGTTAAGACATAATAATGATAAAGTACAAAATATATTACACTAACCTTGGTGTCCCTATACGAATTTCACTGACACAATGTCTTGATTCTTTCTCGTGAAATCTAGAACCCCAAGTCTTGGTTGGCGGAATGGTTTCTCTTACCAATGCCAAGCAATGAATATAGTTGGGTTATATATCGTCTGGATCGCCTAGGGCGATTTTTCGGGTTCGCTTCCTGTGTCATGTGAAATTTCGTTTGTTTTCCTAAAGTCAGACATTCCGTCCTCAAACTGTGTAAAATTTCCTGTATTATTTTGCTATGGTCGCTCTCATATTTTGCTTATCCGAGACAACTTGTCTGCGTTCGTCTTTTGGGGCACGTACAGTGTTGTTCTTCTCGTTATAATTTCGTATTCATACTGCTTTCATGTTGTCCCTGGCTCAGACTTTCAGTCTCCTTTAATCCAATATTACTTTGTCTGAACGACTGACCACAATACTCATTGTAAAATTACTTGGCCTTCTGTCGCCGACTGCACATTATGTTCTATTACTAGCCAAAATAATAATTGGGTATTACTGGCTTTGTGTAAACACACCCGCGACG